>JAJHSJ010000018.1:55927141-56114107 GCA_021015155.1 Magnolia officinalis
CTGTGCTGTATCTGTTCCATTCTTCAGATGGAGATCGGCGATGAATCGGATAAAGAGGATGAGTAGACAGACGAGGAGTTGCAGGGAGTGAATTTTTATGATGTACTAAGAAGGTGATGCATTTTCCGGAAGCGGATTGGCTGGTGTACCACACACCAGCTATATAGCTGCTGTAGGTACGTGTCGGGCCGAGATGAGCACCGACCCTCCTCCAGCTCTGAGTTGTACTAACGGTTCAAAAGAGATCAAAGTTACATGGACCCAACAGTGATGTATTTATTATATCTACACTGTTCATCTATTTTTAGAGATCATTTTAGAGCATCATTCAAAAAATGAATCATATCCAAAGATCATATGGACCACACCACAAATAGCAGCAGAGATAATGATTTTCACCGTTAAACAATTCGTAGGGCCCACCATAGGGCCCACAATAGCGTTTATTTTCCATCCAAATTTCATATGTATCAAAAACTTTTGTGACTCAAAAAAGGTTTCAATGGTAAAAGTTCAATTCTCTCCTGATTTTTGCAGTATGGTCCATTTAATACTTACATCTATCTTATTTTTCGTCTCAAGCCTTAAGACGAGCTCACTAAATATATGGACGGTTTGGATATAACAAATATCTCATAATCAGACCCACAAAAGTTGCTAACGTCCATACAGCAGCCACATGACTGGTGCCAGGTACACCATCCAATCCGCTTCCGCATCTTCCCATGTGTTAGGTACGACTAACGAGTGACTTCCGCAGCTTGTCGAAATTTTAGCATGGGTTCTTTTTCTGGACATTTGTCTTTCGTGCCCTGTTGGAAGTGGATTGGCAGGTGTACCTCACACCAGTATATCTGGTGTATTAACGTCAGCGAATTCTGTGGGTTTAATTATGAGGTATGTGTTATATCTAAACCGTTGATCCATCTGACGAGCTATTCTTAATACTTGAGACGGAAAAATAAGACAAATCAAACTATCAAGTGGACCAGTGGGGGATTGAACGTCTACCATTAAAATCCTTTTTGGAGTCACGGAAGTTTTGGATTAATATGAGAAAAAAAAAAATCCTCTTCATTCAGGTCTTTGTGATAGAAAATAAACGTTTTTGGGGCCTACGTATTTTTTAATGATGAAAATCATCATCTCCGCTACTATTTGTGATGTGGTCCATATGATCTTTGGATATGATTATTTTTTGGATAATGCTCTAAAATGATTTCTAAAAATAGGTGACTGATTTAGATATAACAAATACATTACTGGCCTATATAACTTTGATCTCTTTTGAACAGTTAGTACAACTCAAAGCTCGAGGAGCGTTAGTGCTCATGCTCGTCTCGGCTCGACACGCGTACCTACAGCAGCTATATAGCTGGTGTGAGGTACACCAGCCAATCCGCTTCCCCATCTATTGGGTAGTACGCAGTCCGCGTCCCTTTTAAATCCGCACACGTGGCCATACCTGTTATGTTGAGCTGTTACGTCGAGCTTAAACGGGTGTAATTAAGAATTATGTTCGGCATAGTCTTATTCGATTCAAATCAATTGCCACCTTGTTAGTTAATCACTAAACTACTCAGATTAGGATTAGTGCAGATTGGCTTGATTGTTCAACCACTTATTGTTAGAGAGACATGTTACTATAGAAGAAGAAGATTTCAACCATATTAATAGGATATTAAATTTCTTTACAAAGTAATAAATAATTGAGAAGATTAAAAATAAAGTTGACTTGATATTTTATTAATTAAATGCGAGGAAAGAATACATTCAGTGAGAGAGAGAAAAAGAAAAATTAAGTAGTAAATAAATAAATAACGAAGCGGTTTGTTATGGTAAAAAGATTGATAGTAAGACGATCATGGTATAAAGTTAGTAGAATGTGAATGATGATATATAAAGTAAGAACTTGCTAAGAAGCTAAACTAAAGGTATAAGGAGCGTTGTGTTGTGGAGAAATTGATTGATTATGATGAGAGCCCGAATTTTTTCTTCAAGTGTTTTTTTACAAGCTTGGACAGGTAGTGGCCACATTGTGGCTTCCTAATGAATCTTCGGTTGTGCATCGGCTATATTCTAATAGGATTTGGAATTCTTATCATGCAAAGTCATTTTGCATGATCTGCTTCTAAATCCAAACGGGCTTTTCCTTACTATTAACTACTTGCTATCTTCACACCATGATCCATAGCTCAAGTGGTAGACTGAGTGAAAGATACCTCATTTCAACACTGAGGTCTTGGTATCGATCCCTAGTGGGGGTGGCTAACAGTGAAGTGTAACTGACGGTGGGGTGTACTAACTAGCTAACAAAAAAATATATATATATACCCGCTACCTTCGAGAAAATGCCAATCATCCTTAGGAAATTTGTCCTTTTACATTTAATTTGGGATAACCATGCCATGCACAAGCTGGACTGCAAAGAATCCGGCATCGCCAAGACTTTTTGAAACTTACTACATACGCTAGGGCTGACACGTGTGCTCGTGTGTCGATCACATGTCCTATGAATGATGTTCACCTTTTTTGATATAGATTGCATATAATTCTGAACAAGTCTGCTTTTGATAGACTATGTGGCACTAATAGATAAGTGTCGACAATCCTTGGTGTGAGTACATTTTTCTCCCACCATTCGTACAAGCGCACTATAATGTGGCAACCTCTTACTGGCTAACATGACCTGCATCAAACTAAGTGTAAATAAAATCAACTTGGTCATTCTGATGGATAAATAGTCCGTTGTTGGCATTCAAGTTCAATTATGAAGGCATTATGATTATGTGGAATGATTATATCCGTTTATGAAGGCATTATGATTATGTGGAATGATTATATCCGTTTGAATGTATGGGAATTGGAGCTTTTGTTGGACCATCCATTTTGGATCCAAGATTTACATCAGGTGAACGCATCAATTTAGGTCAACACACAATCTTAAAGTTTTTGTAGCAGTCATCTCCGTCTTCATTGTTCTTACCCGCAGTGTGGCCCATTTGATATTGTTAATTTTTAAGAACTTGGCCTAACATGGGAGGGCACATCAGATGGACAGACCAATGACAATGATGCATCACAATGGGCATGTTAACGGGTATTTCACAATGCATTTCGCTTGTTGGAAGGATTTCATAGGCATTCATAAACGACATAAACAAGCACACGAGAACACAACACGAGAAGGCATTTTATTCCAAAGATTTTGAGTTCTATACATTCCAAACTATGATCTGGCAGGAGCTCTTAATTGCATCACAGAGATTACCATCTAGTGATTTAATCTAAAAGATTTTTGGTCTATGTGATTATTATAGTTGGGTGCATATATGTCATAGGCAGGATGTCATAGGCATGCAATGTGGGGCCTAATTTTTTCTTTTTTTCTTTTTTACTTTTTGACTTTTTAAAGAAAAACGATGGACGGGATTAACATTCATGAAAGAATATTAGTGGTAAATTTGGAATTTATGAGAAATTTTCACATAAAAATCTACTGTTTTTATATAATGGTTGGCGTGATGTGCATGATTAAGAGTTTTCCACTTATGTGATTTCTCAATTAGGTAAGGTGGTCGTGAATGGAGAAATTGTGTGGAACCTTATCCAGTGAAAACGACGTGTGGTTGGGGCGAGTACGGGGTAAAATCAACAGATTGGAACATCTTGATGGCCTCACCTCAGCTGTAAGCAGCTGATTAAAATTCCAAAGCCCAATAATGTTCTTTCATTGAGCACAAGCCACTCATTTGATATCTGTAGAGAGGGCCACTAGATGAGCGGCTCGGGTCACTAAGAAAGGACCCAAGCGTGCGGAGGTGCTCAGGACTACCCTTTGGGGAAGCCGTCCACATGATGGATGACTCACATCAAGGTGGGCCCACATAATGAATGGTCTACATTAAAGATCAGCCCCAATGATGAAGGTCCCCGTCTAAAGCGGGCGACTCATGATGGACGGTTCACATCAAAGGTGGGCTTCACATGATGGGCAGTGGACATTGAAGGAAGGCTCCACATGATAGATAGCCAACATAAAGGTGGGCCCCATATAATGGATGGTCCACATTAAAGGTCGGCCCTTAATAATAAATAGCCCACATCAAGGCAGACCCCACATGATGATGGATGGCCCACTTCAAATGTGGGGCCTATACAATAGATGGTCCACACCAAAGGTGGGCTCCACATGATGGCTGGTGGACATTGAAGGTGGGCCCTACATGATAAACAATTAAAATTGATGATGGACTACACATGATGGATGACCCACATCAATCTAGACCCCACGTAATAGACAGTCCACATCAAAGGTTAACCTATTATGATGAATGGCCTACATCCAAGGTGGGCTCCACATGATGGAGGCCCGCTTTCAAGTGAGGTCTCGCAAGATGGATAGTTCACATTAAAGGTGGGCCTTGCAAGGTGGATGGTCCACATCATAGGTGGGGCCCATACAATGAATGGTTCACATTGAAGATGGCCGAGGTGGGCCTAACATGATGAACCGTTCACATCAAAGATTAGCCCAACATGATGGACAGTGGGTATTAAAGGTGGATCTCATGTGAATAAGTAAAATCCAAAGAGATTTTAACAGAAGATATTTTAAAATGTGGAAGAGAAAAGAAAAGGATGATGAAATTAATTGAAGAGATTTAAAAACTACTTGTTAATATTAGAAACCAAACAAACTTTTTAACTTTTTAGCTAATAAGCACGTTGCTTATCAAATATATTTATCTACTGAATAAGTAGAAATTAAGATAAACAACTTATGCTACTTAAGGCAAAAGTAATTTAAACAAAATGACTGTTATCCAAACAATCCCTTAATATTCTTAAATTTTTAAAAAAAGAAAAACCTGTTGGGATGCCTTACACAAACCTTAGGATCTAGCCTCCCGAAACAAACCAGAATTATGGATAATAAAGCAATGAAATAAATCAAAGCATCAATCACACACCACACAATAGATTTTTACATGGAAAACCCTCAAAGAGGTAAAAACCATGGGACCTCGTCCAGATCAACAATCCACTATGAAGTAGAACGTTACAACCTTCTTCACTCACGCAGGAGTGGATAAACAATAAGAGAAATAGAGAAAACGGAGAGATCTAACCGATTATGAGTACATAGAAGCGCTGAGATATATATTGCAAAGTAGAAAACCTCCACGAGCAGAACCTCCCTTCTATAAGTTTCCTCTCTCTCTCTCCCTCTCTTTCACCTTTGATAGCCCTAAACCCTTTAGCAAATCCCTTGTAAAGCTTTAGGAAACCCTCTTGCTGTTTTTCTCATCAACACAACATACCCTAGAAAAACCCTAGAGACCCTTTTTTATAGTTTTAGGAAACTCTTTTCCGCATCATAGTTGCGAAAGGATTTGCGCATCCCAGTTGCGAAAGGACTTTGCGCATCCCAATTGTGAAAGGACGATAGGTCAAAAAAACCCATCAAAACCAATTTCAACTACTACAATTTATGTTATGAACATAGAAGAGGAATGGTCAATTTTTCAATATTGTTCCTTCAATTAGAAGTTCTCTTATTGATCCATCCCAGATGAAAGAGAGGATGAGATCTCTGTGTCAATCCTTGTAGTAGGGTTAAAGGAGACATTAAAGTCTTCCAATGATCTCTAATTTCTTCTCTCTCTACTCTCTTTACTACTGACACCTAAGGGTGGTCCAAGGCTCTCTTTATTTGTTTATAGGCTTCACTCCCTCTAAGATACAATCTGTATGTAAAGAGGACTTATGGTTGTTAGAAAATATCACTTGTGGTACTCTACCACTTTATAACCTTTCATATGCCTCATTACATTTAAAGGTTGTGATCATGCCTTAACTCATGTATCTAAATTGATCGGATCCTTGGATTATACCAAATTTCAGCTATCAAGTCATCATTAACTTTGATCAAATTTATTTTAACCGTTAAAATAAATGTTTAACAGTTAAAAATACTTGTAAAACTTTTTCAATGTTAAGCCCAGTGGATAACTACTTGATGGACATCTAGTCTGTAAGATATAAGCCATAATTAAGTTTCTAAGAAACCAGCAAATCCCTTATTAGCCCATGTGGGTCTCAACAAACTAGATGGATGCGTGCAACCACACCAACTATTGTTGATCACATGGTGACTTCATAAACTGAGTCAAAGTATACATGATCAAGACGTTGATTCCTCACATCCTCATGCGCAAGGATTAATCAAAAGTAGTACATCCTCAAGTCAATCATCGTCCACACATGATGGGCCTCATGGTTTAGAGACTCCACCTCATTGTCTTACTCATTCCTATGTAGGGTGAGTAAGATACATCAACTCATCATCATTGTCAATGACGAAGACTTTCCATCTTCACACTAATCAGTCCCCTAAGAAAACAATTGTGTTAAAGGTAAGGCAGCTCTATAACTAGGAGATTTTATTTTCTTCTATCTACTTACATTCTCTACTGTCTTATAGTTCATGCTTTTGGTGAGTTGAGAAATATTAATGTTTGTGTTGCACATTGATGGATGTGTTTGTGGTCCTTGTCATAAATATTGCTCTTCTAGCTCTGAGATGTGGGGACCATCTACTGCATTTATTCCTCCATGCTGCAAAATCATTGGAAAGTATTTCATTTTTTTTTCTGTTTCTATCAACAAATTAAGGTTTGCAAACTTTAAGGGAGCATTTGGATCTTAAGTTACTTAAGATGAGCTACTTATGCCTCAAGTAGCTCATCTTAGTTTCTACTTATTAAGCATACAAGTATGTTTGGTAAACAACGTACTCATCAGCTCCTCCTCTCTTAATTTTGTCTCTCCTGATGCCTCTCTTAAGCAACTTATGAAAAGTAGAAAAGCTTTTAAAAAATAACTGAAGTGATTAAGTAATTTTAAGTCAAAAAGTTACTTATAACTAATCAAAAACCAAACTTACTTATCTGAAATAAGTTACTTATCTTCTGTTGTAAGTAGAAAAAGTAACTATTTGCTAGTATCCAAACCGGCCTTAAGGGTGCTAAGATTCATTCATTGAAAATAATATATTGGTTAGTAGGACAATAATGCATAACCAAGGCCAGAAATTTCACATTATAAGCAGCTGAATTTGTGTGTACACTAACATGGTAACAGTATTACCCAGCATTTGAAATTTTTTGAGGTATCTGCCAAAGAAAAGGGTGAAAAAGGAAATCTTTCAGTGACAAAATAATTTAATTGCAGAATTAAGTTGTGAACTCTTAAAGTTTTATTTTTTGTAATTAATTAAAACATAGAGATCCTTAAAAAGGTGAAGCAAGAAGTTATAAATTCAATATTCCATGTCAGGTTATTTTTATTTTATTTAATTTTTAAATGAAAGCTGCGCGCAAACCTAGGAACTCTGTGTTTTGGAATTAGGTCCAACTACCACTGAGCTACAGACTCGAACCCCATCTCAAGTTTTTACTTAACTAGAGGAATGATCCCCTATGAAATATCACAGCATTTCAATGTCACTACTGTCCCACCTTCTCTGATCTATTAGCAGGCGATGGGATTTGGTGGACCCACATCTCATCATCGTTCGATAATGATTGGACTGCAATGAGATTTATGCACATTCATCCTTCTCTGTGTTCCACCCTGGATCTCTCTCTATGATATTCATTCACATTTTTCATAGTAACAAAATTATATAAGGCATCTGAAATTTCATTTTCATCATCTCGCAGTCCAAAGTGAAAATCAAACTTCATAATAGGGCCGTCATGAGATTATGATTTATCCATACCACTAGTCACTAGATGACCATCCAAGTATACCAGACAAACATGTTAAGGTAAATGGAATACAGAATACTACAATCACTTCCTGCAGTAGAGTACTTGTTGAGGAAGCTGATGAGGAGCTGGTTAACCTGGTCTGGGAACTGTTCCTGAACGAAATGTGATCCTTCAGGAATGTATATGATCTCCAAATCTGGGACATAGTCTTTCACCTTTCCGCTCCTTATGTAATCCTCAATTCCTGGGAATTTGAAGACATAGTCCTTCTCACCCATGATCAGCAACGCTGGAACTTGAACTTTAGGGTTTGTTATACTGATCAGTTCTTCCTTCAGCGTCCTAATGGAAGCCCACAAAATTGTTAGTGCTCCAGTGATGTAAGTTCATGAGCATAATATAGAGATACTATAGTTCCCAGCATCTTTTATGCAGTATTAGTATTCAACAATTGTACATAGCCCTCATATGAGTCATTATTGGCAATATAGGAACCATATGGATCACTCGCGTTACACGAATGGGGTGAGTTAATCTCATTAAAGAAAAGGCCTGTATCAGCGGATACGGGTTGTGGACAATATTGGGTCCAATACAACTATAAAGGCCCTCTTTTGACTTCTTTTTTTCTAATTTTCTCTTGTTCGCTACATCTTATTCCTTTCAACCATGGAGTAAGCATACAAACCATATTAGACTAGATTTAGGCCTATTTTGATGTAGAGCGGGTCGCGGACAGTTTCATGGCCAAGATGGATCAGAAAAGGTCTGGTCGACGACAGAAGTGATCCGGACCGTTGGACCTTAGATCGGACGTATCTCGCAATCCGGAATGAGTTACCTGACGTAAAATATATGATTTTGGGGTAGAACGAGCTACTTTAGCTAACCAACCGTGCTATGCCGGGTTACGACGCTCGGATTTGCGAGAAACCCCTGCATCGACGGTCGTTTCCTGTTTTAATTTTTTCGTTTTTACTATAAATAGTAAGTTTTAGTTTGATTATAACTCTTCATCCGTCGGGCTTTTGGAGTTGCGTCCAACGTGAAAAGAGCTTAGAATAATTAGGGGAACGGTTTGGTGAAGCCAAATAGGACACTTACTATTTTTGGCCAAAAACCTTACGCACTAGTAGACATCACGACCGTCTATAAATAGTAAATTTACTATTTATAGTAAGTCGCGAATTCTACGAGTTTTAGTTGTAGTTTGATTCTGATTTCTTTCCCATTGCTTGGTACCCCTATTTAAAGGGTTGTGAACTCGTTTTTAGTTATCAATTAATCAATTTCGAATTTCTTAGAATTTATTTCTATTTTCTACTTTCTTTCCTCATGGATTCGAGAAGTCTCTGTGAGGAGTCCAGAAAAGCTTCGTGAATTCGAAGTGGTTATCCTCATCACGTTCATCCCTGCGTCATATTTGGAAGATAAAAGACACGTGATTTGAGTAGGAATTGACAATTCAAAGTAGAACAAACCATTTCGAGAAAATGGCAAGTCATCACTACTTCAATTATTATTTTTATTTTTCATCTTTCGTTCATTATATTTTAATGTAACAGGCTCTAATCCACCAAATCAAGCTTGGTCTGTGTTTGATTAGGTCCTATCTGGTTGGCTTTCAGCAGGTCAAGCCAACAAACAACGTTTTTTTTTTTTTTTTTTTTCTAAATCAAAGACTGGTCTAATGAACTATTGAATGTAAGTTAAGAAGCAGAAGATAGGTTCTGGTGTTTCACATTTTTCCCATTTCCCAATAATTTTTCAAAATCTTTTAGGCCAACAAATTTCTAGCCGATATAGTCCAAACACCCCATATTGTATCATTTTTGGGCCCGGCAAATACACCCCGCAATAGTGGTAGCAGTCGTGCAACCAGCTCATTCATAATTATATTAGTAAGGTTAATTAATTTGGAAACTCAAAAGTATGTCGGGGTCAGGTAGGAAAGCTTTTCCAGGAACTTATTGATGCAGGACAATTAACCACTTGCTCTAAAAGCTCGAACTATCAGAGTATGGCAAATTAATCTCTTTATCTCATAACTCAGGCCCCGCATCTCATGAGTTTAAGACCTCGGCCGAACCCCCTTCGTGGGCCCCAAATCACATAGGCCGTCCACCTTGAGTGTGTCCCCGCATCCCACGGGCTACCCCATTCGAGCCCGGTGTGAAATGCACATTAATCACCCCTGGTGAGGAGTCTCGAACACAAAACCTCCCCCGTGAGCCGCACTCACCCCAAGTGTGCCCCTGCATCCCGCAAACAACCCCACTCGAGCCCAGTGTGAAAATGCCCCCGCATTAATCACCCCCGGTGAGGAGTCTCGAACATGAGACCTCCCACTCTGATACCAATTTGATGCAGGACAATTAACCACTTGCTCTAAAAGCTCGAACTGTTAGAGTATGGCGAATTAATCACTTTATCTCATAGCCCAGGCCCCACATCTCATGGGTTTAGGACCTCGCCCGAACCCCTTTCGTGGGCCCCAAATCACATGGGTCACCCCACCTCGAGTGTGTCCCCGCATCCCACGGGCTACCCCACTTGAGCCCGGAGTGAAATGCGCATTAATCACCCCTGGTGAGGAGTCTCGAACACAAGACCTCCCACGTGGGCCGCACCCACCCCGAGTGTGCCCCTGCATCCTGCTAGCGACCCCACTCAAGCCTACTGTGAAAATGCTCCTACATTACTAATGTTTCAATTCATCCTGAAGTACTATGAAACAAATGAATTTATCATTTTGGGGCAGAAAAGTGGAAAACCGATAAGTAGCATGTCTGACTTTCACTTCTGCTCATCTAAAATGCTTGGAAATTCAATGCAAGGTGGCCCTACTGACATATTCAACTAAATGTCGTTTTGGGGTTACTTTCAAATGCACCCAAGATTGAGAGAAGACTACAAAAACACAACTAAGGCTAGCTGTCATAAGTTCATTTTCTGCGTAGGAGTTTGAGAGCCCTACTAACCTATATGGCACTTGCAGTGGTAAACGGAATCCGGATTTCTCATATAACGTTGCATAGGCTGTCAGATCATCGTCTGTGAACCAGGGCGGTAAAGGAGTGGATGGATCAACCAGGTCCATGATCTCCTGATGTTCACCGGCTATCGGGATTTCGCTTTTGGAGAAGAGAATGTAAATGTTACGCACTACAGTCTTGACATCAAACCGTCCGAAATCCGCTTCAGCTCTTCCAGGCTCCTGTAAAATAAGTGCATCGGCAATAGCTTGACATGGGTGAATAAATTTTTCAAGCTTGAAAAAGAAGCAAGAGCTTAAATAGTGTTCACATTCCCTTCTATTGTTGAATTACCAAAGTTCCCATGTAGCATGGAAAGCCACAATCCTTGCTAATTCTTCATGAAAGGTTGCCATTTTATTTGACTGTAGAATGGGAACTTTTGAGGGATTACAACCCTCAATTTTAAGATGGTGTAGAAAGTTGAAAGCCATTGAATTTCTAACTGCTACGCTGCATATAAATTCTGATTTGGTTCTGTTGGAAGCAATCAATGCGTGTGACATTACAGGCATCATTTGCCTTAATTTAGTGAAATCTGCATAACTACTTCAACTCTTTTGTTTTTTTTCTATTAGATTTCAGTACTGCTAATGTTGCATGCAGCTTTAATGTCCTCTAACAGATCTCATATCCAACAATTAGCATAGCATATCTCATTCAGCACTGGTTCCTCTCAAGACTGCAGGATAAAAGGAAAACTACATTACCTGCCACCTCGATATGTAGAAGCCTTCAGGGAGGAGATCTTGGCGGACTGACTGGGGACCAGGAGTGAGAAATGGTGTGCCTAATGTTATGAATCCCAGCAATCTTTCTGGATGAAGGACGGCAAACATCGAAGTGGTGAGACCTGCAAAATCCTTCGCAACCAGGAAAGCCTTCCGCACCATCATCACCAAGAAATCAACATGTTAATGACTCTTATGTAAGATAAGAAAGAAAGAAGAGTAAACAATTATAGCATAAGCAATTAACTTCAGAGTTGAAAGATTTAGTTTAAAACGAAAACTCATATCGAATGTATTTTTCTTTCTAGATTCTTCATTTTTTCTGACATGCACTTATCTTCCTTTGATTTCTACATTAAAAGAACATAACAGCAGGTGGAAGCCTTTACCTGTAATATGAAACATGGTTGTTTGTCAGGTAATTCAGATTACAGCTGTAATGTGTTTACAGCCTGTAAAGCCCTGACAAATACAAGTATCGAAACAGCCCGTGTAATCTGATTACCTATAATCCATTTAAAACTTAAGAATTTTACAGGCATCCAAACGGCCCCTAAAAGGAAATACGGAAGCAGGAAGGAGACTGAAGTGGCATATGCAAAAAGGACAGAGAAGTTTACATTTTCTGCTTTCTTCTTTTCATTTCTCTGATATTTAAAGACATTTTCTACAAAAAAAGATTTGATTCACAACTAAAAAAATCACAAAGCAACAATGTTTTTGTGAATTCAAATTCCTCGTGTTTGAAGTAACCTTGGATCCTAGCATGGCTTAAACTGAAATTCCTTCTATGCAAAAAAAGGACAGAGAAGTTTCTACTTTTCTGATATTCGATTGTATTAAAGACGTCTTTTACTAAAAAGATTTGTATTTTTACAACAACGTTGTATTTCCCCATGGATTAATGAAATTTTTTCCATGCAAAAATAATAATAATATGTGGCTATCAGACCTTTGAGATGCCAAACAAATCAAGCATGGCGACGAGATCTTCAACTAGGTCCATGAAAGATGCTTTTTCCGGTTCGGGAGGCCGTTCGGAGAGTCCATAGCCTCTGCAATCCGGAGCAATGGCCCGGAAACCAGCATCAGCGACTGCGATCATCTGGTGTCTCCACGTGTACCATATCTCAGGGAATCCATGCAAGAAAACCACCACAACAGAACCTGCACTTGAACAACAACACTCAAAAAGACTATACGAAAGCAGCAGAAAATATGCAGACTGCAAAAGGAAAAACAAGGGAAGTTGAGTTCGGCACCAGTTCCTATTTCGGCGATATGATGCTTCAGTCCTCTTATGTCAACGTGCTTGTGCTGTATCTTCTCCATTCTTCGGATGTCTATCGGCGCTGAATTGGTGAAGGAAGACAAGTATACCGACGAGCTAGAACTTGCAGGCAGTGGTTTTTATAAAGGTGATATAGGTTTTCTGCTTTCCTGTATCGTCGTCGGTCCATTCCAGTCAGCAATGACTGTTTGTAATGATACCGTCTAGTTACATCCTGCTTCACGCAAACCGAGGATCTGTATTCTTCTTGTTTTTCAAATTTTCTTTGCTTAGGTACACTTGTGTTTTTATGGATAATCATGCCTTCGGGACCCACTCCTGTAGTCTCTAGTTTGTAGAGTACCGAATTGAATTTGTATTCTGCTAGTTGGGACATGTGAATGGATGATCAGAACCGTTCAAAATGTAGATCCCTTCAATAGACTTTGTGAAAGGCTCGATTTTCCACAGTCGATTTGATCATTTGATCTATGAACAGATAGTCGGCCATTTACATTCATGCATAACGGTAAATGGCCCATGATCTGAGGTGGGTTTTTACAATGATCCGTATAGCCGAGTTGCGGACCACGATGGATGATCCGGATAGCTCAGCTGCGGACCACGACTTCGCTTGGGTAGCTCCAGGACTACCTGCCTCTTTACCTTTTTCTTTTCATCTGTCTTTATAATGGTTGGTGTGACGACGCACCAGTACGTAGCTAAAGACGGACGGTCTTGTCGGAGGCCATGTAGGCCCAACGTGATATATATATATATAAAATCCATTTTGAAATATCATTTTGGGCGTGAATAAGGAATGAAGCAGATCAAAGGTTCAGGTGTACCACAGTAGAAGGAAGCAGCGGTGACAATCACCCTCACCCTTAAACCTTTGTGAGATCCATCGCAATATTTATTTGCCATAAAACCTGTTTATAAGGTCACGTAAACCTAGATAAGGAAAAATATAAATACCATCTTGATCTAAAATTTCCGTCCAATACTAAGTTTTCATTTGTGGACATTGGTAAGTATTGAATCCTTGTTGTTTTCTCTAGTGTGGTTCACTTAAGCGGTCTATCTACTCATTTTTAGACTCTTATCTTTTAAATGATTAAAAAATTGAATGAATAAGGCTGCAGATAAAATAGGTACATCGCGGTGGCCCCACAAATTACACTTAGCATCCAAAGTAAACTCAATGGGGTCCATCATAATTTATGTATTTTATTGTTCTATCCATCCATTTTATCATGTAATTTTAGAGCTTGTCCATGAAAATAAGGTATACACAACGCTCAAATGAGTCACACCACAGTTGATTTATATGTCTATCCTTAGAAAAAATTTTGGTGGCTGTAGAAGTTTTGTATCAAGCTTAAATTTATATTTTCCCTTCATTCATGTTTATATAATCTTATGGACAAGTTTAATTACAAATAATAATCATTGTAGGCCCTAAAAAGGTTTCAACAGTGAGAATTATTATCTCCACGGTTTCTCGAGGCATGATTTACTCAATCTTTGGATATGCTTTAATTTGGGGCTTAACCCCTTAAATTAGATATAAAAATGGATGGACGGCGTGGATTGGCCACATACATTTAAGGTGAGCCAAACTAAGTTTTCTCAATACAATAAGCACGTAATGAGTACCGGGCATGTTTGTTTTCCTATTTACCATTGTAAACTGTTGTATTACCAGGTATTTATAACCTATTTCTCTTGTTTGGAATAAATGAAATGCACAGGGTAATTAGGCATCAATTCTGATTGTACTTTTTGAAAAAATGGGTGAGAATGACCGAGTGAAATTTGTGGATCCCCTCATGATGTATATGATTGATCCACACCGTTTATCTATTTTATCATATTATTTTAGGGTTGTGTTAAAAAATAGATAAATTATATGCTTAAGTGAACCACATCGCAACAAACAAGAGAATATTGACATCCATCGTTGAAATGTGTGAAGCTATCCGTGGGTCCTACACTGCTTTGTTTCTGTGATCCAACCTGTTCATATGATCACACAGACATGGATGAAGGAGAAACACAAATATCAGCTGGATACAAAACTCCTATGACCCACAAGAAGCTTTCAATGGTGTGTGTTTAATCTCCATATTTCTTATGGTACAGTCCACTTGTACTTTGGGTTTGCCTTTATTTTCGGTCAATGCCCTAAAATAAGTTGTTACAATGAATGGGCAGCTTAAATCAGACGCATATCATGGTGGCCCTACAAATTTTTAAAGTTTTTTCTGATATTAGTGTCAAATCAAATCAAATCCTAAAATGAGTTGTTCTCAATGAATGGCATCATAAATCAGACACATATCATGTGGCCGTACAAATTTTTGAAATTTTTTCTTCATATTATTATCAAATCAAATCAAATTAAATGTTACTGTGTACGGCGGCTACCGTGTATCTCTGTTGAGAAATAATAAATATTTATTTACTTTTATTTCAAGCCGTAAATAAGAAAATAAACACCCCGTTAGGTCATGTTCGGTTAGTACCCAATCCCTGCTATTTTATGACATAATGACTAACATGACGACACTCACGGGTGATTCCTCAAGCAACATGGATTGCATCCTACTCGGCCAGTCCCGTGCTAGGAAAGGTAGGAGCTTTGAGTCACCACCATGAAGGGTGGGTTTTATCGGCACCGGCTGTCCATTTAACCCTGTCATTTTAAGGATATAGGCTCAAAATTGAGGCAATCCAAGGCTTAAGTGGACTATACTAGAAGCAACTATGATAATAATGCTCACAGTTAAAACTTTCCTAGGGCCTACCATGACGTTTATTTGCTATTCAACCCATTTATAAAGTCAGGTAGGCTTGGATGAAAAGAATCAACAAATATCAATTGATTCATAACTTCTGTGGGTCCCAACAAGTTTTAGGCGACAAGAATTTAACCGTGGACCACTTGTGCCTTAGTTCTGCTAAGTGTTGAGCCTAACTTGTGCCTTAGTTCTGCTTAAGCGTTGAGCCTATATCCTAAAATGATACTAAAAAATTGGATAAATGGTGTAGATAAAACCCATACATCGGGATGGTCACTCGTAGCCCTTGCCCATTCCCACTAGGGCATCCAATGATTGGTGTTTACATCCATTTTTAGGGCCATGATGCATAACAATGAAAGACGGCCATGGGCCAAAATTCAGGTGAGAATACCTTCGTTTAATTTTCCATCGGCATTATAGATTCTATTGTTAATGGGTTAAGTACCATTGTGGTGAAATTCCACCTTAATGTTGAGGGTCAAATATTGCATATTAGACCCCGATTATTATTTGGTTTTATGAATATGATAATATTTAACGTTATATTTTAATCATATTTTCGTTTTGCAAGGTGAATTTAAGATCTTGGATTGAAAAGGGTATTAAAAACATAGATTTAATGCTCACAAATCACCAAGATAATGGACGGATCCTAAGATACCGAGATCGAAAAATTTACACGCCAAAGATCCGAGAAAATCAAGTGATTATAAAGTTTAAAAGGCCTGCCTGAAAATCCTCCTGAATGCAAGATCACAGGTTCTCAACATCCGTTTGGATCGAAACTTTATACCTGGCCTGAAGATCATAAAATAACCGTACACGTAAAATTTCAGTCATTGGATCTTTATGGAAGTGGTCCAACGGACAAGATCAGTTAGAAATCACTGATTTGAGGCCCACTTGATATCCGGATATGCTTCAATTTTGGTCTCAACCCCTCAAATTAAATGGGAAGGCAGATGGACTATGCAGATTTCTCATGAACATCACAGTAGACCCCACATTCAATAGTGCGTGTACATAGAGGATGCATACCAGTCGTGCATTGACCAGACTTCTGGTCAAAGTCGATTTGACTCGACTCCCATCTTCGTTTATACAGTGTCCGCGTGTAGTGGCCCACCATCGTGGACCACCTCGATGATCCGAACCGTCCATTCGATCCAGAGCATGGGGCGCCGACCACAACCATGCTCTCCACTTGCATCCATGCACATGTACACACAAAAATCTCATCCAAAACGCAAGATGGACGGCGGAAACAAAGATACAGTGGGCCACATCAAAACTCGACCAAAACCACCCCTTTCCGACCAAAATCTCGCCAGGAATCCAATGGACAGGGTGGATTTCTTTGAAAATATCGTTGTGGGGCCCACCGAGCATCTCAGCGAATTCGCTAACGCAAGTCCGAGAAAACCGAAATTTTCGAGAAGTAGTGGCCCACAATCATTAATCGGATGGTCGATCCGGACCGTTCAGGTGGAGCCCAAGCCAACCACGACCCCAACCATGGAGCCAAAACTAGGATGTGGGATGATCAGCGTCCCAAAACTCAATCCAAGCACAAGCACTTCAGCGCTTTCGCCGCGCACATTACTATTACTGCGTAAAACATACCACCACCAATACCAACCTAGCAACCGACCTTGCCTATGTTATAAAAGGAGAGCGTGGAGACGTAGAGAGCATCATCAGATCCAAGGATGTGAAATGTGAAGAGCAAAGAGAGAGAGAGAGAGCCCCGGAGCGGGCCGTCTTCATTGAGTTTTTTCCTTCCTTCTTCTTTAGTTTTCTTCTTTGATGGTTATTGTGAAGAGATTAGTTTAATCATGATTATGATACGTTAAACCTCTTAGCTAAGGCTAAGAGGTGAAGCTTGTAGCATGATTGGGATGTTTGCTTTGTTTTGATTCATGTTTTATTGAACTCTCTTGGATTCTAGTTTGATTATAAGGAATATTTTTAGTATTTAATAGTTTGTTGTGACTCAAATTACAATGGATCTGCAATTGCTTTGAATATCTTCTTTTTCCTTAATTGAGATTATGAAATTAGGCAGTCATGTTGTTCACCATTGTCCCTTGGGCATGGTAGGGTGACAGAATCCTTCCTAACTTTCACAATTCTCTTATGATTGGTTGTAGGTTTGGTAAATTGTTGTTGTTTGCCTTGTATCCTGAGCATGGTTAGGTGATGAAATCACTTACAATCTTCACCACTTTCATCCTTTGATGATTAGATCCATGAGAAGTTCAAAGATCTGACAAATCTCTTCTTACCAATTGGATAAAATAGGACTCTGATTCCAGTTGTGTCCTTGAATCATGCAAGGTAACTTCCCGATTGCTACAAGTGGATCCTTAGCACCCTAGTTTCCCACCTTTGAATTCTACAAGTTTTAGTTAATTAGTTCACAATTATTCTCTTAAATTCTCTTGATGTAAATTACATCTTCTTCTAATTCTGATTATAGTTACTTTCAGATTATGTACAAGGTTCAGTCCCTGTGGACTCGACCTCGATCTTACCGAGATTATTACTATATCGCGACCCTACACTTGTGCTTGTGAACACTTAGTTTGAGTGCGTGGGTGTGTGTGTGAGGTATGAGTTGTTAGTGGGTGTGTAAAAAAATAAAGAGGTACAAACCCTTACATCCATTATTTGGAGAATGAATTGACAAATGCCACGTGGCCATATTCATCACGTTTATAACCCACTGAGAGAACGAATCTTATCATGTATTTGGATATGATACCCTTAGCAAAGTCATCTCTCACCGTCCTTTCAAAATGAAAGATCTTCCTAAAGACATTCGAAGACTCTATGTAGTTCGAGAAGGTTACGAATATCGAGAAATCAAACCAATATCCAAGTGAATCCAGCTTTAGTTCGGACCCAAGCCAGGAGGGACAAACAAATCAAGTGGATGATCCAATCCTAAGTCATCTCTGATTGAAATCAAGAGAATGGAAAATTTAGATCTAGTTTGGTCCCAATCACCTAGTATATCCCCCTGAAAATGGAACTCCTTACTATAGATTTACATTAGGTGAAATTAACACCAACATTGCACAATGATTATATCTTTGGAAAAACTATGGTATTTTGGTAGTCCAATCCTACATTGGGGATCAAATTCTTCCTTTGGGAAAATTATTATATTAGGTGAAACCTGCATTGGGTGGACCATGGAGTTGTAATCAATGGATCGGATTTCATTTGATGCCGGTCACCTTGTACATTTGCAACTTAATTTTCACGTCTAAAGGGCACATATGGATGGACGGCGCGGATAAAATACATGCATCAATGTGGGGGCCACAAATGTAATAGATTTTGCAATCCACCCGAAATCTCGTTGTATCTTTTGTCGGGACTGGATGATATGATAGATGGATTAATCCAATTATTTTCTTCATTTCTAATTGCCCGATAGATTTTACATTGGACCAAATGCAATTCTATACCACCTAATCCCACGTTCCAAACAGGCCTGATGATATGCACCTATGCACTTGCATTCTTCAACATCCAAATGGTTGAAAATGGATTAGATTCACCGATGTAATTAATCGAGTATATAAATGATGACCCATTATTAAGAGCCACTTGAGATCACAGAGATCTTACGAATAAATAAGAACAATAGACACCATAAAAGATATCAAGTGGGGCGCCTAAAGACATCAAATGGTTAAACATATGCAAATTTCTTTAGTGCAGGGCTCTTCTATCAATGAACCCAATCTCATCAATGGTCTAGGTCATTGAATACAAATCCTTAGGATGCATATTACATGTGATCCTCACGAATAAATAAGAACAATAAACACCATAAAAGGCATCAAGTGGGGCGCCTAAAGACATCAAATGGTTAAACATATACAAATTTCTTAAGTGCGGGGCTCTTCTATCAATGAACCCAATCCCATCAATGGTCTAGGTCATTGAATACGAAGCCTTAGAATGCATATTGCATGTGATCCTCACGGTAGGAAGTTCCTGCGATTGGAAGTTAGGTGGGACCCACCATGATGTTTGTGAGAAATCCACACCATCCTAGCTCATGTTAGGGCGTGAGCCCAAAAATGAGGTAGATCCAAAACTCAAGAGGGCCACACATAGGAAATAGTGAGGATTAAATGCCCACCACTAAAACATTCGTGGGCCACAAAAGATTTGGATCGAGCTAATATTTTTGTGTTTTGGGTTCATCCCAGTGGTAATGACTTTATGAACGGTTTGGATGTCATATAAACATCACAGTGGACCTCGAAAGGTTTTAATGGTTAGCATTTGTCTCCCCACTTTTTCTGTCATGTGGCCCTACCTAGCTTAGGACCATAAGGTTCATAAGTAACATTTGTCCTTGTAGTTAGTCGATAAGCCAATGCATGCCCATAATGCCCCAGGCTTTATGAGTGAGTAGGAAATTACGCATATGAGGTTCCTAAGGTTAGGAGGAGGAGGTGACAAAATCACCATGTCCATCTGTTTTGCCACCTCATTTTAGGGCATGACAAAAAAAAAATGAGGTAGATACAAAACTCAAATGGCCCATGTGAACGAAAATAGTGGGAAGAGAAAGTGACAAATCCACAATGTCTATCTGTTTTGCCCCCTCATTTTAGGGCGTGACAAAAAAAGATGGGGTAGATACAAAACTCAAATAGCCCATGCGACAAGAAAATGGGGAAGAGAAAGTGCCTACCCTTGAAACCTTTCTGAAATCCACCATGATATTTATATGTTATCCAAACTTCTCATAAGTTAACCCTCTTGGATAAATTGAACAATGATCAATAACTTTTGTGGCCTCATGAATGTTTCAATTGCAGGTGTTCAATTCTCATTGTTTCCTCTTGTGTCTACTTGTAGTTCTCTACTGAGTTCTACGATCATTCCCTAAAATAAAGTGGTAAAATAGATGGAGTAAATTTCTCATAAACATCACAATGGGCCCCACCTAGCTTCCAACCATTGGAGCTTCCAGAGCAATTGGTTGTCGTAGGGAATCCACAACTGTTGCATAGGTAGATGTAAAAAAGAAAATGTCATTTCCTGTCTTAGGTCTAAAAAACCATCCATAGATTTTGTCATTTGATAATATAGAGTTCTATGTAGGATTGTTTGATTGGAGGTAATGTGTGGTAAAAACATAATGATGGTTTTTGCTGTCAATTTCCACTAGAAAATAGTGCACATTTCAACCTCTTTTCAAAGCAAAACTCTATTAGCCACACCATGATGTATGTATTATAAAATCATTTTAGGTTACAAGCCAAAAAAAAAAAAAACAAACAAAAAAAACAGGTAGATCCAAAGATCAAGTGGCTACCATGAGAACAATTATGTCCACCATTGAATCCATTACTTTCTGTGGTGGTCCGCTTGAGCTTTGTTCTGCCTCATTTCTAGGCTCATGCTCTAAAAAGCAGTGAAAATGAAAATAACAGCATGAATGAAATGCATATACCATGGAAGGGCCAACAAAGTTTTTCCACCTGAACATATCTAATGCAAGACTGATTAGATGCGATACAATTTCATAAAATACAAAGGTAAATAATTAGTGTTTAATGACAGTTGACTACATGTAATTACAATCAATTAATTAGGCCTTTAGAAAAACTAAAAAGAAAGGGTAATAATGTAAATAGAAAAAAAAAATACAATCACCCCTCATGCATCATGTGTGACACCATTAAAATCAAGTAACCTCCCTGCAATCGTCCATCTTCACATGCATGTTAGTTCGATAGATGCCAATAATGGTTAAGAAATTGTTTTCAAGAAATTCTCTGACGTTATCAAATAATAATAATAAATTTGAAAATAAGCTCCAAATTTTCTAGAAATTTCTTATTTAAAAACAAATATGGAAAAACATCATTGCCTTTTCCACCATTTTTCGAAAATCAAGTTTTCCCTTGACCAACATATTCTTCTCATGCTTTCTACATATTTAAATAAGCCTTTAGCAATTAATTACTTTGCCATGGGTCTACGTGATGGTCCACGCTTGACGCAAGGAATGACGTGAGGTCCAACATCTTCTTCCTTAAGGGGATAACTGTTCCGAATCCACTGAACTTATCCGGACTCCTCACAGAGACTTCTCGAATCAACGAGGAAAAGAATAAGAAAACATAAAATAAATTCTATAAAATTCAAAATCGATTGATAAGACTAATTGTATGTGCTTGTTACATTATTAATATAGAAAAAAAAAAACTAAAATTTATAATTACAAAAATAGCAAATTTCTAACTCTAATAAAAATCCTAATTATACTAAAACTCTTCTCAAGCTTAATTTCTAAAAATAAAAATTTCAAATAAACTTTTGCTAGAAAAGTATTATAATCACAAGTTATTTTTAAAAAGGAAGGAAATTTAAAACTCTAAAAATAGAAAAATGTTAAAAAATTTGGAATTATTAAAAATAGTATTTTTTTTCTAAAAATTTATTTTTTAACTGAAAGCATGCATTTTCTAATAAAACCGATACTTGCGACCCACTTGTGGGTCGGTTCACATCGAATGGCCAGTTTCAGTAGATATTAATAGGTTGTACACCTTGTAACGATACCCGGATCAAAAGTTATAGTTAATTTATGGTCCACCTTCTTTTGGCCCAACCATGCTAGGAACGTACCCGTGATATATTCTACATCAACATTAGATGCATTTAAAAAATAATTAGATTTAAGCCAAATTGGACCGGGGATTGAATTTAAGAAGTCCCATACTTTGCCTGTTTAGCAACTGTCTCAACTTTAGAACTGGAATGATATAATATGTCCAGATCTAGTCCCCACCGGCCAATGATGGATGAATTGGGATTGTATGGTGTAGAACACAAATAAAGTTACACTGTGCATGCATGGAAAATCTTTACACATCCAACGTGATGTATGTGTTTTATTCACACGTTCATCTATTTTTATTTTTATTTTTCTATATCATTTTTCTAGCATATGCGTAAAATTAACATTTTACGTGAATCTAAAGCTCAAGTGAGCCACCTGGTAGGAAACAATGGGGGATTGGATGCCTATGAGAACTCTTTGAGAGCGCAGAAGTTTTGAAGATATCTGTGTTTTTCAGGCTGTGGCCTTATTAACAGGTTAGATGGCAAATAGACAACATGGTGGGCCCTAAAAGGTTTTAAGAGTGGGTGTCATTATCCTCACTAATTCCCATGGTGTGGTCCACTTGCACTTTATGTATCTTATTTTTGGGCTCACGTCTTAAAATGATCTTGGAAAAATGAAACGACGGGGTGGATAAAACCCATACATCATGGTTTGGCCCACGGGCCGGGTGCGGCGGGATCGAATCGGGCCATGTAACCCGTCGGGTCGTGGAAACGGATTGGCTACTCCCCCTGCCACCGGCCACTGGCTGGTGGTCGGTCCTCCGTGGGCCCCACCATGATTTATGTGTTTCATCCATGCTGTCCATCTATTTTTTCAGATCATTTTATGGTATGAGAGAAAAAATGAGGCATGTTCCAATCTCGAGTGGACCACATTACAGGAAACAGTGTTGAACGAGTGTCAACCATTAAAAACCTTTTGGGGGCCTTAAAAGTTTTGGATCAAGATGATTTTTGTCGTTACCCTTCATCTGGGCCTGTATGAACTAATCATAAGATTGGATGTCAAATAAACAGTACATTGGGCCTCGGGATGATTTTAATGGTGGATATCCAATCACTTTTGTTTTCCTGTGGTGTCGTCTACATGAAATTTATATCCCTCTAATATTTAGAATCAAATAATAAAATAATCTGTAAAAATAAATAAACGACATGGATGAAACACATATATCATGGTGGGGCCCACAGAGCACCGACCACCAGCCACCGGGCTCTGGCAGGGGAAGTAGCCAATCCGTTTACTCGGGTCGTGCCAACCATCCGGGAACGGATCGGCTACTCCCCTGCCACCAGCCAATTGGTCTGTGGGCCCCATCATAATGTATTTGTTTCATCCACGTGGTCCATATATTTTCCTAGTTTATTTTTATACTATGATACAAAAAATGAGGTATATCCCAATCTCAAGTGGACCACATTAAAGAGAGGTGTATTGAATGAATGTCGACTATAAAAATCCTTTTGGGGGCCATAAAAGTTTTGGATTGAGCTGATCTTTTTATTTTCCCTTCATCTGGGTCTGTATGACCTAATCAACAGATTGGATGTCAACTAAACAGTACAGTGGGCTTTAGGAGGATTTTAATGGTGGATATCCAATCTCTATTATTTTCATGTGGTGTGGTCCACCTGAGACTTATATCCCTTTAATTTTTGGTATCAAGCACTATAATGATATGTAAAAATGGATGAATGGCATGGATGAAACACATAAATCATGGTGGGGCCCATGGAGCACGAACCCCAGCCCAGGGCCGGTAGCAGGGGGAGTAGCCAGTCCGTGCGGGTGGAGGGACGCGGATTAGCTACTGACAGGTTGAGTACTCGCTACTGAAGTGACGTCACCAAGTTACGTGGCCAAGTTATGTGGTCCCACTATGATGTATGTGTTGTATCCACACCGTCCATCCATTTTTAGATATCATTTTAAGTCATTATACAAAGAACGAGTCAGATAAAAATCTGTAGTGGAACCCACCACAGAAAACAGTGGGGAGAGTGATTCCCACCGTTGAAACTATCCTAAGGCCCACCGTGATGTTTATTTGAAATCCAAATGTTCAAAACTTAAAAAAATTAAAAAAAAAAAAAAAAAAAAAAAAAAAAAAACCTTGAAAGAAGGGAAAACACAAATATCAACTTGATCTAAAACTTTTATGGCCTTAGATATTTTTAATGGTGGTGTCACTCATGTCCTCGCTGTTTTCTGTGTTGGGGTCTACTCATTCTTTTGGATGTTGCCCTAAAATGGTCTTTCCAAATAGATGGATGGCGTGGATACAAAACATACATCATGGTGGGCCCATGGAACTTGGTCACGTCACTTCAGTAGCGAGTCTCGCTACTCAACCTGTCAGTAGCTAATCGGCGCCCCGCGTGAAGTGGGCGGGGGTTTCTTCTATCTTCTCTCGCGAGAGAGAGAGAGAGGCTTTAGATTTCCCAGCGAAGATGACAGTAGAGATGGTGAATGGGGGTGTAAGCGAAACCCTCCAATTTCAAAATGGCAAAAAATCCTCTCGGGAGAGCGAGCGTCGTCGCAGGCGGAGGAAGCAGAAGAAGAACAAGAACCTTTCTGCTGCTGCAGAAGCCAACGGCGGAGGCGCTGCCGAAGATAGTGATGGAGGTGATGCCACCGACGATGCCAAGGAGAACACCGATCCCCTTCAGGTTCTCATCATCTCCTCCTATTTCCAGATTTAGGGTTTTGGTTTTCTCGATCTACCCGGAATTGCGTGTGGTGCCCCTGTCATGAAATCCCATCTGAGGTTTTATTACTACTCACATGATCGATGCCTCTCTTTCCATGATTTTTTTTTTTTTTTTTTTTTTTGCCTTTTCACATATCAAGTTTTTCTGCTGCTTGCAATTATTTATTCATTCATTTATTTAATGAATTCATGGAAATGATTAGGTTGCAGAGAAAGTAGAAATCGAGTGCATTCCGGAGAAGACAGAATTTTAAAGGTGGGGCCCATACGATGAATGGTTCACATTGAAGACGGGCCGAGGTGGGCCTAACATGATGAACGGTTCACATCAAAAATTGGCCCGGCATGATGGACAGTGGATATTAAAGGTGGATCTCGTGTGAATAAGTAAAATCGAAAGAGATTTTAACAGAAATTTTAAAAAATGGAAGAGAAAAGAAAAGGATGATAAAATTAATTGAAGAGATTTAAAAACTACTTATTTAATGTTGGAAACCAAACAAACTTTTTAACTTTTTAGCTAATAAGCACGTTGCTTATCAAATATGCTTATCTACTAAATAAGTAGAAATTAAGATAAACAACTTAAGCTACTTAAGGCATAAGTAATTTAAACAAAATGACTTACTATCCAAACAATCCCTTAATATTGTTAAATTTTTAAAAAAGAAAAACCAATTTCAACTACTACAATTTATCTTATCAATATCGAAGAAGAATGGTCAATTTTTCAATATCGTTCCTTCAATTATTGATCCATCCCAGATGAAAGAGAGGATGAGATCTCTGTGTCAATCCTTGTAATAGGGTTAAAGGAGACATTAAGGGCCCGTTTGGCCAGTGGATTGGAAGGGATTGAATGGTACTAGGGTGGATGGCATGGATTTCTAGGTAATGATGGTGTTGTCAGTGGATTCTCTTGAGATCCATGGTATTGCTATATCCCTGGATTGCTATATCCAATCTATTTGGTACGCCCGGCCAATCCTGGGATTAAACCTTCCCATCCCTTCCAATCCCTCGAACCAAACACGTCCCAGGCAAATTTGAACGGATTAGGATGGATTGGATGGGATTTAAAGGTAATGATGGTATTGTTCGTGGATTGTCTTAAGATCCATGGGATTGGGATGAGATCACCGACTATATTTGGCACGCCCGGCCAATCCCGGGATTTAACCATCCAATCCCTTCCAATCCGACCGGCCAAACAGGCCCTAAAAGTCTTCCAATGATCTCTTTCTTCTCTCTCTACTCTCTTTATTGCTGACACCTAAGGGTGGTCCAAGGCTCTCTTTATTTGTTTATAGGCTTCATGATGCGGACACAAGCGCATTCAAGGTGTACCAACAAGAAAGCGTCAATCACAAGTACCGTCCTTGTGGATAGGCGACTATTGAGGAGCTGAAGACCTTTCACATGTGATTGGACATATAGAAGACCCCACTCAGGGAAGACACATGTGAAGGAAGATTGGAGAAAGAAGACCGAGCGCCCGAACTTTCCACACTTATGTTATTTGCGCGTTTTTGCTTAGTTAGGGGTCTTTTAGTAGTTTTATGTCTTTATTAGGGGTCTTTTAGTAATGTTATGTCTTTACTTGCTTATTCTAGGGGTATTTTAGTACTTTTATGTCTATTTGCTTATTAAGTGGGTTAAAGCCCTAGATACGAATTTCAACTATTGATTAATGAAAAAAGCAAACCTTTAGTTGCCTCCTTCCTCTCTTCTCTCTAATGGTGCTTCTTCTCGTCCCTTGATCTTCCTCTTCTAATTTTCTTGTGCCCCTCCAACTTCTTCAGGTAATTATTCCTTCTTTCTATTTTTCAGTTTTGGCTATTCCTTCATCGATCAAAATCTTGAGAACCGATCTAAACCCTAAACCCCCAAATTCTCAAATCCCTAATCCGAGAAACTTCTTGGTTCTTCGGACTAGTGATCTTCATTGATCGATTGGTGTGACCATGCAAGATCAGGAGGTCTCATCCTCGCCGGATCCAACCTAAGTAATAATTGAATGCCATACTCCATGGTTGTGATGATGGCCCGCTCCATTGCATGTTTCCTTTATGATTTTCTCAATTATGATGATTACTACCAGAATTTTAGATCATTTATTCCTTTTATTTCCGCTGTTTAATTATGTTCATGAGCATGCATCATAATTAGGGCTGTCCTGCGTCACTTCACTCCCTCTAAGATACAATTTGTATGTAAAGAGGACTTATGGTTGTTAGAAAATATCACTTATGGTACTCTACCACCTTATAGCCTTTCAAATGCCTCATTACATTTAAAGGTTGTGATCATGCCTTAACTCATGTATCTAAATTGATCAGATCCTTGTATTATACCAAATTTAAGCTATCGAGTCATCATTAACTGTGATCAAATTTATTTTAACCGTTAAAATAAAAGTTTAACAGTTAAAAACATTTGTAAAACTTTTTCAATGTTAAGCCCAGTGGATAACTACTTGATGGACATCTAATCTGTAAGATATAAGCCATAATTAAGTTTCTAAGAAACCAGTGAATCCCTTATTGGCCCATGTGGGTCTTAACAAACTTGTTGGATGCGTGCAACCACAACAACTTTTATGGGTCACATGGTGAGTTCATAAAGTGAGTCAAAGTATACATGATCAAGACATTGATTCCTCGCATCCTCATGCATCCTCATGTCTAAGGATTAATCAAAAGTAGTACATCCTCAAGTCAATCATCGTCCACACATGATGGGCCTCGTGGTTTAGAGACTCGACCTCAATGCACCAATGCAAGTGTCCAACAGGTGCAAACAAAATAATTTAATTGCAGAATTAAGTTGTGAACTCTTAAAGTTTTATTTTTTGTACTTAATTAAAACATAGAGATCCTTTAAAGGGTGAAGCAAAAAGTTATAAATTCAATGGTTCAATATTCCATGTCGGGATATTTTTATTTTATTTATTTTTTATATGAAAGCTGCACACAAACCTGGGAACTCAGTGTTTTGGAATTAGGTCCAACTACCACTGAGATATAGACTCAAACCCCATCTCAAGTTTTTACTTAACTAGAGGAATGATCCCCTATGAAAGATCACAGCATTTCAATGTCACTACTGTCTCACCTACTCTGATCTATTAGCAGGCGATGGGATTTGGTGAACCCACATCTCATCATGGTTCGATAATGATTGGACTGCAATGAGATTTATGCACATTCATCCTTCTCTGTGTTCCACCCTGGATCTCTCTCTATGATATTCATTCACATGTTTTCATAGTAACAAAACTATATAAGGCATCTGAAATTTCATTTCATCATCTCACAGTCCAAAGTGAAAATCAAACTTCATAATACGGCCGTCATGAGATTATGATTTATCCATGCCACTAGATGACCATCCCAAGTATCCCAGACAAACATGTAAGGATGGAATACAGAATACTACAATCACTTTCCTGGAGTAGAGTACTTGTTGAGGAAGCTGATGAGGAGCTGGTTAACCTGGTCTGGGAACTGTTCCTGAACGAAATGTGATCCTTCAGGAATGTATATGATCTCCAAATCTGGGACATAGTCTTTCACCTTTCCGCTCTTTATGTAATCCTCAATTCCTGGGAATTTGAAGACATAGTCCTTCTCACCCATGATCAGCAACGCTGGAACTTGAACTTTAGGGTCTGTTATACTCAGTTCTTCCTTCAGCGTCCTGATGGAAGCCCACAAAATTGTCAGTGCTCCGATGATGTAAGTTCATGAACATAATATAGAGATATTATAGTTCTCAGCATCTTTTATGTAGTATTAGTATTCAACAATTGTACATAGCCCATATATGAGTCATTATTGGCAATATAGAAACCATATGGATCACTCGCGTTACACGAATAGGGTGAGTTAATCTCATTAAAGAAAAGGCCTGTATCAGTGGATACGGGTTGTGGACAATATTGGGTCCAATACAACTATAAAGGCCCTCTTTTGACTCTCTTTTTTTTTTTTCTCTAAATTTCTCTTGTTCTCTACATCTTAATTCCTTTCAACCATGGAGGAAGCTTAGAAACCATATTAGACTAGATTTAGGCCTATTTGGGAGATAAAAGCCACATGATTTGAGTAGGAATTGACAATTCAAAGTAGAATGAACCATTCAAGTCATCACTACTTTTTTAAAAGAAAATTCATCTTTTGTTCATTATATTTTAATGTAGCAGGCTCTAATCCACCAAATCAAGCTTGGTCTGTTTTGATTAGGTCCTATCTGGTTGGCTTTCAACAGGTCAAGCCAACAACGTTTTATATATATAATATATATATATAATATATATATATATATATATATTATATATATATCAAAGACTGGTCTAATAAACTATTGAATGCAAGTTAAGAAGCAGAAGATAGGTTCTGGTGTTTCACACTTTTTTCCCATTTCCCAATAATTTTTCAAAATCTTTTGGGCCACGAAATTCCAGCCGATATAGTCCAAACACCCCATATTGTATCATTTTTGGGCCCGGAAAATACACCCCGGAATACTGGTAACAGTCATGCAACCAGCTCATTCGTAATTATATTAGCAAGGTTAATTAATTTGGAAACTCGGAAGTATGTCGGGGTCAGGTAGGAAGCTTTTCCAGGAACTTATGTTTCAATTCGTCCTGAAGTACTATGAAACAAATGAATTTATCATTTTGGGGCAGAAAAGTGGAAAACTGATAAGTAGCATGTCTGACTTTCACTTCTGCGCATCTAAAATCCTTGGGAAATTCAATGCAAGGTGGCCCTACTGACATATTCAACTAAATGGCGTTTTGGGGTTACTTTCAAATGCACCCAAGATTGAGAGAAGACTATAAAAACACAACTAAGGCTAGCTGTCATAATTTAATTGAAGTTCATTTTCTGCTTAGGAGTTTGAGAGCCCTACTAACCTATATGGCACTTGCAATGGTAAACGGAATCCAGATTTCTCATATAACGTTGCATAGGCTGTCAGATCATCGTCCGTGAACCAGGGCGGTAAAGGGGTGGATGGATCAACCAGGTCCATGATCTCCTGATGTTCACCAGCTATCGGGATTTCGCTTTTGGAGAAGAGAATGTAAATGTTACGCACTACAGTCTTGACATCAAACCGTCCGAAATCCGCTTCAGCTCTTCCAGGCTCCTGTAAAATAAGTGCATCCGCAATAGATTGACATGGGGTCAAGTTTGAAAAAGAAGCAAGAGCTTAAATATTGTTCACATTCCCTTCTATTGTTGAATTACCAAAGTTCCCATGTAGCATGAAGAGTCACAACCCTTGATAATTCTTCATGAAAGGTTGCCATTTTATTTGACTGTAGAATGGGAACTTTTGAGGGATTACAACCCTCAATTTTAGAATGGTGTAGAAAGTTGAAAGCCATGGAATTTCTAACTGCTACACTGCATATAAATTCTGATTTGCTTCTGTTGGAAGCAATCAATGCATTACAGGCATCATTTGCCTTAATTTAGTGAAATCTGCATAACTACTTCAATTCTTTTTTTTTTTTCAATTAGATTTCAGTATTGCTAATGTTGCATGCAGCTTTAGGGCCCGTTTGGCCGGTCGGATTGGAAGGGATTGGAAGTTAAATCCCGGGATTGGCCAGGCGTGCCAAACAGAGTCGGTGATCTGATCCCAATCCCATGGATCTTAAGACAATCCACTGACAACACCATCATTACCTTTAAATCCCATCCAATCCACCCTAATCCGTTCAAATTTGCCTGGGACGTGTTTGGTTCGAGGGATTGGAAGGGATGGGAAGGTTTAATCCCGGGATTGGCCGGGCATGCCAAACAGACTGGATATAGCAATCCAGGGATATAGCAATCCCATGGATCTCAAGACAATCCACTGACAACACCATCATTACCTAGAAATCCATGCCATCCACCCTAATACCATTCAATCCCTTCCAATCCACCCGGCCAAACGGGCCCTTAATTCCTCTAGTAGATCTCATATCCCACCACATAGCCTATTCACTATCTCCCTATCCCTCCCTTTTTCCTCTCAAGACTGCAGGAGAAAAGGAAAACTACATTACCCGCCACCTCGATATGTAGAAGCCTTCAGGGAGGAGATCTTGGCGGACTGACTGGGGACCAGGAGTGAGAAATGGTATGCCTAATGTTGTGAATCCCAGCAATCTTTCTGGATGAAGGACGGCAAACATCGACGCGGTGAGAACTCCAAAATCCTTCGCAACTAGGAAAGCCTTCCCCACCATCATCACCAAGAAATCAACATGTTAATGACTCTTATGTAAGACAAGAAAGAAAGAAGAGTAAACAATTATAGGATAAGCAATTAACTTCAGAGTTGAAAGATATAGTTTAAAACAAAAACTCATATCAAATGTATTTTTCTTTCTAGATTCTTCATTTTTTCTGGCATGCACTTATCTTCCTTTGATTTTTATATTGAAAGAACATAACGGCAGGTGGAAGACTTTACCTGTAATATGAAACATGGTTGTTTGGCAGGTAATTCAGATTACAGCTGTAATGTGTTTACAGCCTGTAAAGCCTTTACTGGCAAATACAAGTATCGAAACAGCCTGTGTAATCTGATTACCTATGATCCATTTAAAACTTAAGAATTTTACAGGCATCCAAACGGCCCCTAAAAGGAAATACAGAAGCAGGAAGGAAACTGAAGTGGCATATGAAAAAGGACAGAGAAGTTTACATTTTCTGCATTCTTCTTTTCATTTCTCTGATATTTAAGGACATTTTCTACTAAAAAGGATTTGATTCACAACTCAAAAAATCACAAAGCAACAATGCAAAAATAATAATAAATGTGGATATCAGACCTTTGAGATGCCAAACAAATCAAGCATCGCGAGGAGATCTTGAACAAGGTCCATGAAACATGCTTTTTCTGGTTCGGGAGGCTGTTCGGAGAGTCCGTAGCCTCTGCAATCAGGAGCAATTGCCCGGAATCCAGCATCAGCGACTGCGATCATCTGATGCCTCCACGTGTACCAGATCTCAGGGAATCCATGCAAGAAAACCACCACAACAGAACCTGCAGTTGAACAGAACACTCAAAAAGACTATACGAAAGCAGCGGAAAATATGCAGAAGTTGAGTTCGGCACCAGTTCCTATTTCGGCGATGTGATGCTTCAGTCCTCTTATGTCAACGTGCCTGTGCTGTATCTTCTCCATTCCTTGGATGGCGATCGGCGATGAATTGGAGAAGGAAGACGAGTAGATTCACAAGGAGTTGGAGAGTGTGATTTTTATCTTCGCAATTTCCATTCGTTTGCGACGAGTATTCTTATGCTGATCGGTTTTTTTAAATTTTTCTTTGCTTAGGTACACCGTACACCTGTGTTTTTCTGGATAATTATGTCTTCGTGACCCACTCTTGTAGCCTGTAGTCTGTGGAGTACCGAATTGAATTTGTGTTCTGCTAGTTGGGACATGTGAATGGATGATCAGAACCGTTCAAAATGTAGATCCCGCCAATAGACTATGTCAAAAGGCTCCAGTTGCCACAGTCGATTTTGGTTATTTGATCTCTGAACAATAGTCGGCCATTTACATTCATGTACAACGGTAAATGGCCCATGTTCTGACTCTGAGGTTGGTTTTTTAAATGATCTGCGGACCACGACTTCGCTTGGGTAGTTCCTGGACTACCTGCCCCTTTGCCTTTTTCTTTTCATCTGTTTTTATAATGGTTGGTGTGACTCGCACCAGTACGCAGCTAAAGACGGGGTAGCGGATTGGCCGGTGTACCACACACCAGCTATATACCTACCTACATGTCGCGCTAAGACTAGCGCCGACGCTCCTCGAGCTCGAAGTTATACGAACAGTTCAAAGGAGATTAAAGGGAAACGGATTGGCGGGTGTACCTCACACCAGTATTGCCGTCAGCGAGTTCTGTGGGTCTGATCATTAGTTATGTGTTATATCCAAACCGTCCATCCATTTGGCCAGCTCGTCTTAAGGCTTGAGACGAAAAATAAGATACACCTAACTATTGATTTGACTACACTAAAAAAGCAGTGGGGATTGAACATCTACCATTGAAACCCTTTTTGGGTCACAGAAGTTTTGGATCAACATGAAATTTGTTTTTTCTCTTAATTCAGGTCCTTGTGACCTTACGAACAGATTGGATGGAAAATAAACGTTTGGGTGGGCCCTATGAATTGTTTAACAGTGAAAATCATTATCTCGCTGCTATTTGTGGTGTGGTCTAAATGATCTTTGGATATGATTAATTTTTTGAATAAAGCTGTAAAATGATGTTTAAAAATATATGAACGGCTTAAATATAATAAACACATCACTATGGGGCCATGTAACTTTAATCTCCTTTGAACCGTTCGTACAACTCGACGAGCGTCGGTGCTTGTCTTCACACGACCCGTACCTACCACGGATATATAGCTGGTGTGTGGTACACTAGCCAATCCGCTAGTTACATGGCCGGCAGTGATATATTTATCATGTCCAGACTTTTCATCCATTTTGTTTTAGATCATTTTAAAGCATTATCAAAAAATTAATCATTATCTAAAGATCAACTGGACCACAAAATAGTAGCGGAGATAATAATTTTCACCGTTAAAAAATTAGTAGGGCTCACCCTAGTGTTTATTTTCCTCCAACCTGTTCATAAGTTTGCAAAGACTTGGATGAAAAGGAAAAATAAATTTCATATTGATCCAAAACTTCTGTGACCCCTAAAATGGTTTCGATGGTAGACATGACTTGGATGAAAGGGAAAAATAAATTTCATATTGATCCAAAACTTCTGTGACCCCTAAAATGGTTTCAATGGTAAACATTCAATCCCCTATTACTTTTTGCACTGTGGTCCACCTGATAATTAGATCTCGCTTATTTTTTGTCCCAAGCCTTAAGACAAGCTCGCCATATGGATAGACGGTTTGGATATAAGACATACCTCATTATTAGACCCATAAAACTTGCTAACGTGAATACATCATTTATGACGGGTGTGTAGTACACCGGCCAATCCGCTTCTTAAAGACGGTGGGTCTTGTCCGGGGCATGTGGGCCAACGTGATATATATTTTTTATGATCTAGTGTAAAGTGTAAAGATCATTTTGGGCATGAATTGACAAAGGAGGCATATCGAAGGTCCAAGTAGACCACACTAGAAGCCGTGGTGACAATCACCCTCACCCTTGAAACCTTCTAAGGCCCGCCGTGATGTTTATTTGTCATCTATCATATTTATAAGGTCATATAAACCATGACGAAAGGATAAAAATAAATTTCAACTTGATCCAAAAATTTTGTCCATACTAAGTTTTCAATTGTGGACATTGGTAAGTATTGAATCCTTGTTATTTCCTATGGTGTGGTTCACTTTAGTAGTCTATTTATTCATTTTTAGACTATCTTCTAAATTATTTAAACATTAAATGAACGAGGCGCATATAAAATACATCATTACCGTTGCCCCACATATTACCTAACCGGACGGTCCATCTCTAGCTTAGGTTGGAAGTGCAGTAACTCACTTCACATAGCGTTGTGAGTAAACTCCGTAAGGTCCATCATCATTTATGTATTTTATTTGCTCCATCAATGGTTTTAAAGCTTGAGCTCAAAAATAAAGTATATGCAATGTTTAAATTGACCCCATCGTATAAAATAGTTGAATTATACATCTAGGGTTGCAAATTTTTTGGGGTACAAAAGTTTTGGATCAAGTTTATTATTATGTTTTCCCTTCATCCATGTCTATATAATCTTATGAACAAATTGAATTATAAATAACAACCATTGTGGGGCTTAGAAAAGTTTCAACCGTGGAAATCATTATCCCCACTGTTTCCGTGGCATAATCCACTTGATCTTTGAATATGCTTTAATTTTGGGCTCAACCCCTTAAATTAGATGTAAAAAGAGATGGACTGCGTGGATAGGCCACATACATTCAAGGTGAGCCAAACTGAGTTTACTTGGTATGATAAGCGTGCAACGAGTAACTCATTAGGTCACGCTGGGTTAATACCCAATCGCTGCCCTTTTCTGACATGACGACACTAAGATGTGATTTCTCAACCAACGTGGATTGCGTCCTACTCGGCTGGTCCCAAAGTTAGGAAAGGGCAAGAGATTTGAGTCGCCACCCATGAAAGGTGGCTTTTCTCGGCACCGTTTGTCCATTTAGCCATGTCATTTTAAGGATATAGGCTCAAATTTTTCGCAATCCTAAGGCTTAAGTGGACTATGCTGGAAGCAGCTGTGACAATAATGCTCATCATTCAAACTTTCCTAGGGCCACCATGACATTTATTTGCTATCCAATCCATTTGTAAAGTTAGGTAGGCTTGGATGAAGGGAATCAACAAATGTCAGCTTGATTCATAACTACTGTGGGTCCCAACAAGTTTTCAACCACGAGAGTTTAATCGTGGTCACTTGTGCCTTGGTTCTGTTAAGTGTCGAGCCTATATCCTAAAATGATAGTAAAAAAATGAATAAATGGTGTAAATAAAACCCATACATCGGGATGGTCACTCATAGCTCCTGCCCATTCACACCAGGGCATCTAGTGGTTGGTGTTTACACCCATTTTTAGGGCCATGATGCGAAACGATGAAAGGCTGCCATGGGTCTAAACAATCGGTTTAGTATCAGCCAAATTTTAGGTGAGAGTACCTTCGTTTGATTTTTCTTCGATGTTACAAATTTTATTGTCTATGGATTCGAGTACCATTGTGGTGAAATTCCACTGTGGTTTGAGTGTGTGGGTGTATGTGTGTGAGGTGTAAGCTGTGAGTGGGTATGGAAAAAAAAATAAAGAGGTACAAACCCTTAGGTCCGTTATTTGGAGAGTGAATTGACAAATGCCACATGGCCATATTCATAGCGTCTATAACCCGCAAAGAGAACGGATCTTATTACATATTTGGATATGATACCTTCGGCAAAGCCATCTCCCACCATCCTTTCAAAATAAAAGATCTTCCTAAAGATATTCAGATACTCTATAATGTTCGAGGAGGTTACGAATATCAGGAGATCAAACAAATAACCAAGTGAATCTAGCTTTGGTTCGAACCCAAGCTAGGGGGGACAAACAAATTAGTCGGATGATCCAATCCTAAGTAATCTTTGAACGGAATCAAGAGAATGAGAGAATTAAATCTAGTCCGGTCCCACTCACCTAATATATGCCCCTAAAAATGTAACTCCCTACTAATAGATTTACATTAAGGGCTTGTTTTGATTTTTCGGCTCAACTGTAATTACAATGTAAATGGGTAATAATTATTTACCTAGGTAATTAGCACTTCTTTCTCAGTGCAGATGTCACAACTTATTTTTTTAACACTTAAATCGAGAAATTTATGAAATCAATGTAGGGCCCATCGTGATGTATGTTACTTATCCACACCAATCATTTGTTATGCCAGCTGAATTTAGGGCATGAGAAAAACAATGAGATAGATCTAAAGCTCAAGTGGACCACACCATAGGAAATAACGGGGATCAAACGCTTACCATAAAAAACTTCTTAGGCCCTTTAAAAGTTTTGGATCAAGCTGATGTTTGTGTTTTCCCCTTATTTATGTCTGTGTGACCCTATGAACGGGTTAGATGATGAAAAAACCTCAATGTGGGCCTAGTGAAGAAAATAACTATCAACAGTAGACGAATGAAGGCCACTATTTCCTTTAGTGTGGGCCATTTGAGTGTTGGATCTACCCCATTTTTCGGCTCATGCCCCAAAATGTTCTAATAAAATAAATGGACGATGTGGATATATTATATACATTACGGTGGAGTCCACAGATTTAAGTCTACACTTTTGTATCGATTTTCGAGGTATAATTATTCTTACATTTTCAAACCAGGTGAAAAAGTAATAATTACTTATTTACCAAGACTTGCGTGTATCATGGAAAATCAAATAGGCCCTAAGTATAATTAGCACCAACATTGCATGATGATTATATCTTTGGAAAAACTTTGGTATTTTGGTCGTCCAATCCTACATTGGGGATCAAATTATTCCTTTGGAAAAAATATTATATTAGGTGAAACTTGCATTTGGTGGACCATGGAGTTGTAATCAATGGATCAAATTTCACAATTGATGCTAGTCACCTTATGCATTTGCAACTTAATTTCCATGTGTAAAGGTCGCATATGAATGTACGACGTGGATAAAACACATGCATCAATGTGGGGCCCACGAATGTAGTAGATTTTAAAATCCACCAAAATCTCGTTGTATCTCTAGCCGAGACTGGATGATATGATACATGGATTTATCCAATTATTCTTGTTGCTTCCACTTGCTCAATAGATTTTACATTGGACCAAATGCAATTCTATACCAGCTAATCCCACGTTCCAAACAAGCCTTATGATATGCACTTATGCACTTGCATTCTTCAACATCCCAAGGGTTGAAAGTGGATTAGATTCATCGATGGAATTAATCAAGTATATATATGATGGTCCATTATTAAGAGCCACTTGAGATCACAGAGATATTACGAATAAATAAAAACAATAGACACCATAGAAGCAATCAAGTGGGGCGCCTAAAGACAGCAAATGGTTAAACATTTACAAATTTCTTTAGTGCAGGGCTCCTCTATCAGTGAATCCAATCCCATCAATGGTCTAGGTCATTTAATATGAAGCCTTAGGATGCATATTGCATGTGATCCCCACGACAAGAAGTCCATGCAATTGGAAGCTAGGTGGACCCCACTATGATATTTGTGAGAAATCCACCCCATCCTAGCTTATGTTAGGGCATGAGCTCAAAAATGAGGCAAATCCAGAACTCAAGTGGGCCACATATAGGAAATAGTGAGGATTAAATGCCCACTGCTAAAACAATTGTGGGCCATGAAATTTGGATCAAGCTAATATTTTTGTGTTTTGGGTTCATCCCGGTGGTAATGACTTTATGAACCGTCTGGATGTCATATAAACATCACGGTGGACCTTGGAAGGTATTAATGGTTAGCATTTGTCTCCCCACTTTTTCCTGTCATGTGGCCCATTCTGAGCTCATATTCTCACAAACATTATGATGGGCCCTACCTAGCTTAGGACCATAAGGTTTATAAGTAACATTTGTCCTTGTAGTTAGTTGATAAGCCAATGCATGTCCATGATGGCCCAAGCTTGATGAGTGGGTAGGAAATTACATGTATGAGGTTCCTAAGGTTGGGAGGGGGGAGGTGACAAATCCACCATGTCCATCTGTTTCGCCACCTCATTTTTAAGACATGACACAAATAAATGGGGTAGGTACAATACTCAAATGGGTCCTTCGATGGGAAACAATGAAAAGAGACATGCCTACCCTTAAAACCTTTCTGAAATCCACCATCATATTTATATGCCATCCAAACTTCTCATAAGTTAACCCTCTTGGATAAATGGAATGTTGATAAAAAACTTTTGTAGCATCGTGAATGTTTCAATTGTGGGTGTTGAATTCTCATTGTTCCTATTGTGTGGGCTACTTGAATTTTGAATCTACGAGTCATACCTTAAAATAAAGGACGCAGATTGCATCCTACCCCCACCCGGACGGTAATCCATTCGGGTAGGGCTCTGTGGGGCCCACTGTGATGTAAGTGTTTTATCCAAGCTGTTAATCGCTTTTCTCATATCATTTTAAGGTATGATCTTAAAAATGAAGTAGGTACACAGCTCTAGTGGACCACAAAGTTGGGATTGAACGTCCACCATTAAAAACTTCTTGGGAGCTGGAGAAGTTTCGGATCGAGCTGATATTTGTTTTTTCACTTCATCCACGTCTACACAACCTTATGAATAGGTTGGATGGTAAATAAAAAATAAAAATCACGATGGCCCCTAGAAAGGTTTCAACAGTAGTTGTCATTATCACTGCAACTTCCTTTAGTGTGGTCCTCTGGAGCTATGGACCTGATTCGTTTTTAGGATCATACCTTAAAATGATATGAAGAAAAGTGATTAATGGTTTAGATAAAACACTTACATCACGGTGGGCCCAATAGAGCCCTACCCGGATGGATTACCGTCCGGGCGGGGTAGGATGCAATTCGTGTCATAAAATAAAGTGGTAAAATAAACAATGGGGTAATGTAATGTCTCAGAAAAATTCGTACAAAGACCCGAGTATCACCTCAGGCAGAAATCACCCATGACCAAATCCTTTAGAAAATAGACGAAATTAACTAAGTGCTAAACTAGATTAGCTGTGAAATTAGCTTAAACTACTTTAAATACGAACTGCAAGACCTAAAACTTGTAGAATCATTAACGCTACATTACCCTGAAATTCAGGATCAATCTCTAAACCCGGTTGCTCTCGGGAGCACACCAAAACTCCATATCGGACCTGGACTGCGCGTCGAAAGTCCAATTACCGCGAATCTATACACTAATGATCGCCTTATTGGGCTTATCTACCATCTCGAAAATCAAGCCCTGATAGTATCCAGAAATGCACAACTTGAGCCCGGAGCGAAGTGTGTGAGAAACGCGAATATCTTCAGAAAATGAACTCGGATTTAAGTGATTTGGACCGTTCGCTCGCGGGCCAAATTTAAGCTTTCAGACCGTCGGAATCTGACTCAATTATACCCTTGGATCAAGGAAAATTTCCAACACATATTAGTGTAATTGTGGCTCTGATCGAACATCAATGACCGTTGAATTGAAACCGGTCCTCCGCGGTAGATCCACAAATTCGATCGGATCGAAACCTTAACTCGACTTAGATCCAATGTTAGGAAGCTTAAGTCCGACCACATGCATAAAAGGGGCCTCCGGAAGTATTCTGTTGGACTGGAATTGTCGCCCTTTGGCTATAACCTAAGTATACCATGGCCCTGGGGCTATTCCCATCCGTTCTGGGCCTATATAAGGGCCTTAAACCCCCCCTCTCTCTCTCTCATTCCATACGAATTTGGGAAACCCTAAGAGAAAGAAGAGTGAAAAGAGAAGAAGAAAGTGAGGAGAAGTGAGAGAGAGTGAGTGATAGTCGCAGAGATTTATTCCTGCCATTCCACGTGCTTAACCACCATTCCTGTATAGCTATACGGGCGATTCCGATTCCGTTCTTAGGCAAGAAAACCTAACACTATTCTATTTTAAGGGTTTCAAATAGTGTAAGTGATGAAATAGTTAACTTATTTCATACTATAGGTGGTCGTCGTGCCGTAGACGAAGACTTGACATACAAACTGAGTTCGATACTTGTGTATTGGTGAAAGGTGCGGACTATAAACGTTTAGGTTATGGTTTTCAAGGCTTTCAATGTCAGAAATGATTTATGTCTGACTTAATTACTATCTCACATGCTTAGATACGATGTTTTCCGTATATACACATACACGTAACTATATTGATTTTGAAATGCATTCCATGTGTTTGTTGAAATGTCTGAATGAATGCGAAATTTGGATTTGTACATGCCATGCTTAGTGAATGTAAATATGTGATGGGTGTACGTGTGACAACTCCTTTGTGAAAGGACTTGTTATAATATGTGTTTTAAACTAATTTATTTCATGTATGTGATATGTGTAGTCTAAGTGTTTAATAAAATGCTTAAATGAGAAAACGCTTGTTTACATTGTATGTAATGAGGGTGTTGAGATGAGATTCTCAATTCCCTTATCTATGATTACAGTTTCCTTTATGTAACCTATCCTATTACTACGTGATTTATGGATGAAATGCCTATGTGTGGTAGCATGTGTTATGTGATTGTAGAAATGTTCAAATAAGATTATGTTTAGATTTGGTTGTTACATGTTGTCTTGGATATTACATGTTAATGCTATTTGCTTGGAGTGTGTTTGAGACTATGGTATAATCCAGGCAATTGTTAACAGACCCTGATTTGGTGGCTGAGGTGGTTTCGCCACACAGGACGTGTTCGATAAATCCGAGCCGTACTTTGGTTGTCGATAGTGGTTAGGCCACACGGAGTGCTTGCGCACTTCATGTCGATCCACTCGATATACGCTCGTACCAGTCGAGCTCGTCAAGTAACCTGATTGACCCGATGGATGTTCACCATGTATGGACGCTACCACTTGAACCTAAGGTACAAACTCGCCAGTGGATATCCCATTAACCTTGGTACCTCGATCCGCTAAGACTCATGAGCCGGACATGGTGGTATGGGACACCGTGATCGAGCTGTCGGCATACGTCGGGGTGACGAGCCCACCCGTAGTGACCAGTGAGCAACCTAAGCTCGTGAGCCGAATACGGTGGTATGAGACACTGTATTCGAGCTGTTGGCCTACGACTAGGTGATGAGCCATTCGTAGTGACCTCGAACATACTCTGAAACTGCGCTGAGGCGATGAGCCTTTCTGTAGTAATTAAAGTATAAGCTAGGCCTGCATTGAGGTGACGAGCTCTTTGCAGCGACCCGGAACTGCAGCATCGTATGAGACTAGCTAGGACCGACGACCCTAGAATGGATCACTGTTTAAGAAATGATATAAGGGAGATACCTTAGCTTCCCAATCCTGCTGTATAAAAAGGTCTAATAAGAACTCGGTAATCACGCTCATACAATGCATTGCATGTGCCTTTGGCGTTGGTGTTGAGTGCAGAGGAAGGGGTGTATGCCGCGACCGTAAGAGGAAGATCGCAGAAGGAGTGCAAGCGAGGGCATACATCATTAATACATAACATGTTTGCATTAATCAAAGTACTTAGGGACATTGTTATCAAATACGATCGCATATGCGTATACTTTTAATCAAATCGCATATGCCATGATGACATATGCAATCCTGGCAAGTATGCCATGACATACTTTTGTATGCGATCGCATATTTTCCAATGCCTGACAAGATTTTTATTTTTATTTTTTATTTTTTCAAATTAGAGAAACTCATATCCCCTCCATTTTCATTATTATTTACTCCAAAGCTCTAAATCTCTTACTCTTTCTCTTACTACACCTCTTTCTTTCTTACTCTAATCTCTCTACAATTATTTCAATTATGTTTATTTTTGTATTTTATAAGTTGTGCTTACTTTTTGTAAATTGAGTTGTAAGTTATAACTTGTAAGTTGTTTCAAGTTATCCATTTATCATTAAAATTTCTTTCTTCGAAGTTTATAATAATTATTATCTTTTAATGTAGCTTGTTGATTGTTTTGTTAAAATTTATCTAATATAAGTAATTAAATATATCACTTAATAAAACACACAAACTATAATGAAATAAGTAAAATAACCCAATCCAATCATGTGTACTAATGTTTTTCCCTCTTTTTTTTTTAAAAGAATTTTTAGAATTTTTTTTTTTTTGAAAAAAAAATATACCATGGCATATGCGATTGGCGATTGTGCGATCGCATATGCGAACAACATATGTTGATCGCATGCAATCGCATATGCGATTTGACAACATTGCTTAGGGATGTTTGATCGTATTGCTTTATCATTACTGCTTGATTGAATTGATAACATGTTAACTTTTGCCTTATAGTTCCATTAAGTTGATCACTCACTCCCACGTTTTGGGACGGTGCTTAAACACCAACCAGACCCTGTTATAGTTGCATATGATGGCGATGCTTACGAAGTGGAGCCGGACTTTTATGATGACGACGATGAATTCTCCTACATGCAGTTATCAGGCGGGTCTATGTAGACCGTGCTCTGATCGACGAGATTACAGGGATATATGATTAGTTGGACATTCACATTTTGTCATTTTGTAAAATTTTGGAACAAATATGTATTTATTCAGCTCAGTAATGCCATTATACTCGGGAGGTTGAGAAACACATCTATGTACTTTATATATCTATCACAGTCATCCGCTTGCAAAATTTAATTGTCTCTGGAGTATGATATGCTGTTTGGTATAATCTCACTCATGTTTAAGGCACTAATACAAACAATATTTAATCATCATTATCTATGTTGCATAAGTGATGTGCTGAGACTCGGGAGTTGAGCTCCAGCTTAACCCCCGATTTTCAGGGCGTTACAGGTAAATTTCTCGTAAACATCACAATTGGCCCCACCCATCTTGTAAATTTCTCATATCCACGGTGATGTATGTGTTTTATCTACAACGTTTATCTATATATTTTTTTCCATATAATTTTTGGTATAAATTTAGCATAGTTAAAAAGCTTAAGCAACCTACCTGGTAGGAAACAACGGGGGATTGGATGCCTATGAGAACGTTTTTGAGAGCGCAAAAGTTTTGAATTAAGCAGATATTTGTGTTTTTCAGCCCTGACCTTATTAATAGGTTAGATAACAAATATACAACATGGTGGCCCTAGAAGGTTTCAACGGTGGGTGTCATTATCCTCACTGCCTCCCATGGTGTGGTCCACTTGCACTTTATCTATCTCAGTTTTGGGCTCATGCCTTAAAATGATCTTGGAAAAATGAATGGACGGGGGGATAAAACCCATACATAATGGTGGGGCCCACAGAGCTTTTCGACATGTACATGGGACCAATGTCCGTTGGGTGTTCTGCACTACGGAATCTGAATCCGATCGGATCGTGCCCATGTGACCCGTCGGGTCGAGACAACCGATTTTGCACACCATGCGTATACAGGAGTGGTGCAAGCAGGGTGTGGCGGGGTCGGATCGGCCCATGTAAACCGTCGGGTCCTGCCAACCACCCTATCTATAAATAGTGGTGCGGGTGGAGTGGGCGGGGGTTTCTTCTATCTTCTATCTTCTCTCGCGAGAGAGAGAGAGAGAGAGAGAGAGAGGCTTTAGATTTCCCAGCGAAGATGACAGTAGAGATGGTGAATGGGGGTGTAAGCGAAACCCTCCAATTTAAAAATGGCAAAAAATCCTCTCGGGAGAGCGAGCGTCGTCGCAGGCGGAGGAAGCAGAAGAAGAACAAGAACCTTTCTGCTGCTGCAGAAGCCAACGGCGGAGGCGCTGCCGAAGATAGTGATGGAGGTGATGCCACCGACGATGCCAAGGAGAACACCGATCCCCTTCAGGTTCTCATCATCTCCTCCTATATCCAGATTTAGGGTTTTGGTTTTGTCGATCTACCCGGAATTGCGTGTAGTGCCCCTGTTATGAAATCCCATCTGAGGTTTTATTACTACTCACATGATCGATGCCTCTCTTTCCATGATTTCTTTTTTTTTTTTTTGCCTTTTCACATGTCAAGTTTTTCTGCTGCTTGCAATTATTTATTAATTCATTTATTTAATGAATTCATGGAAATGATTAGGTTGCAGAGAAAGTAGAAATCGAGTACATTCCGGAGAAGGCAGAATTTGAGGACGATCTTCTTGAAGATTTCAAGAAGGTCTTTGAGAAGTTCAGCTTTGCTGATTCTACGTCTGGCGCTGAGGTATGTGGAAAAAGAGTATGGAGTGATGTTTGAATAATATGGTGTTTCATCTGACATATAAAACCCTTTGTTTTGTGTTTGTTTTTTCCCCTTCCATTAGGGTAATGATAAGCAGGATGAAACGGCTCAAAACGCAGCGTCCAGCAAGAAAGCTGACTCGGACTCAGATGAGGAAGAGCAAGATGCGCAGCAGAAAGAGAAGGGAGGGCTCTCTAATAAGAAGAAAAAGGTTTTGGATTGAATGGCCCTCTTTTCCATGTCTTTGTTTCTCTCAGTCATATTAAAAAAATATATTAATGGCTTTGTGGGTTCTTGTAGCTCCAACGGAGAATGAAGATTGCCGAACTGAAACAAATATGCTCGAGGCCTGATGTGGTGGAGGTATGATGGCATGCTTCTTATCTTCCTTGTTCAATTAATGCTATGGTTAATTACTGTAGTTGTGATGTTAGTGTCATAGTTAATGCAAACCCTGAAAGGAGAAGCACATAGATCAAAGAAAAGAAGAAAGAGATTGTGGGAAAGAACCCAACAATCCTTTATCTGAACACTAGAGACTTCGAAAAAACCCCAAAAGAGAAAAGAATGTAAGACTGAGCTAGCTCAATAGTCCTCTAATCTCAAACTAGAGATCACTTCCCCTCCTCCAGTAACTATCGTAGAGACAAGATAATTTTCATCAAATAGAATATCATTTAACTATCTTATTCCATTGGCCTAACCCTTATTTATAATTAGTCCTTACAATCTGCAATAAATTCTATGGAATTTAAAAAATGGAATTCCTAGCTAGCCAAGATTTGAAAGATAAGAAATTACCTAAATAAGAAATCACTTAAATAAAAATACGTAAAAAAGAAAATTCTAAGATTACTTCTTGCTTGATATAAAGATATGAAAGAAAAAAGAAATTTTCTAGTGTAGAGATTTCAAAAAAGGCTAGTAGAGATATTCCCTAATGTACATATTTGAAAGAAAACAAAAGTAGGAATGGGCGAAAAAGGGAAAGTGGACCTTTTCTTGTGCACACGTGGATGTGGGGTGATTGCATCTATTCCCCCTGGCTTGAAAAAACTCGGCTCCGTTGAGTTAATGGCAATGTACTCCTCATAGAGCTCCGGGTTAATGCGCTGAAAATCATTTGCTAAAATCCACGTGATGTTGAATCTCGGTCAGCCCTTCCACTTGACGAGAACTTCTGATACTCACATTGGCATGTGGAAACTATCTAATCATCCAACACATCTTCAATGATTTCTTCAAGCTAGTGTGGTACCTCGGGCATCTATATATCTTGTACTTCTGTGCAATCATTTGCATGATGTCCAAGATAAACTGCAAGGTCTTCCACATTAAAAATGGGGTTGATCTTTATTTCGGGTTGGAGCTCAACTAGGTATGCATTATCACCTAGCTTCTTTAAAATATGACAAGGACACGCCCTTTTGGAGTGGAGCTTTGTGACTGCTAAAACCCTCTCAAGCTCGAGCCGCATCATGACTCTTATCTCCTTCTTGAAATTGTGCAAAATGTCATCAAACATCTGCATGTTCCTTGTAATTTTTATTACTAAGGTATCTTTCGTATGATTTCCTCATGTACTTTCTCCTTAACATGCTGTGATAAAGTTTCAGTGTCTTGGGTCGATCGAGTCACAATAAGAAGTGAGACTAAATCTATAGGTTGTTGACGTCACATACTTGTTGCAATTTCGAAAAGAGAGTCCTGTATTGCGGTTCATAGAACTGTTATAAGCAAATTCAATTTGGGGTAACACGATGTCTCATGAGCTGATATGATCACCAACTAGACATGAAAGTATATTCCCAAGAGTCCAAGACTCTGGTTGATGATTTCGGTCTGCCCATCTGTTTATGGATGATAAGCACTTGAGAATTTCAATTTCCTATATTAGACTACAAGGTGCGCTAAAAGTAGCTCATAAATTTGACATCACGATCAAATACAATTGTTTTGGGAACAACATGTGGACAAATCACCTCTTTGAGGAAAACATTAGCGATGTGTAGGGCGTCTAATGTCCTCTTATAAGGAATGAAATGGGTCATTTAACGTAAATAGAGTCATAGCTATATTGAGTCTTTGACAATCTGTAGATGAAATCTATGCTGATGTCTTCCCATGGAGCATCTGGCATAGGCAGTGGAGTATTAAGACCAATATTCCGCATGTTACCTTTGCCTAGTTGGCACACTCGACATTGTTGCACAATGATTCTGGCATCTTTCTTTAATCCCAACTAATAGAAATGACCTTCGACCAGGGTTGTTTTGTCGATACCAAGGTGACCGCAGAGGCCACCTAAATGAAGTTCTCGTAATCATAAGTAACTCTTTTTTTTTTTGAGAAATCACGAATGCATTAAAAAGGGAAAAGATACAAAGGAGGAGGGGGGGAGGAAGGGCCAAAACGGGATGCCGAGGCGGCAACCGAACTAAACACCTTAAAAAATAAAATCATAACCCTTCAAAGCGGGTGCTAGGGCCGCCCATTCTACAATGAAACCCTTAGCCTTAGAAGCCATCACGGAGGAAGGAAGAGCGATATCCCAAAAGCATCTGCTATTCCTCTCATTCCATACCGCCTACCACACGACAAGGATCACCAATCTCCACAAGCGAGTTCTGCCTTTGCCAAGCCGAGCTCCGTGCCAGGCCTTGAGGAGGAGGTTCGTCGAAGAAGGAAAACACCAACTGACACTAAAGTGAGAACAAAAGTCGGCCCAAATTGGGTAGACAAAGGGGCAGTGAATGAGGAGATGATCGACAGACTGCATTCCTCATGCAGCACAGACAAATGTTAGGTAGGGGCATCCCTCTTTTGCGTAGGTTATCCGCAACCAGAATTTTCTTATTTCCCACCAGCCGGCCGAAGACGTTTTTTTTTTTTTTGAGAGTTAACTACGAAATTCATTAAAACCAAAGGAAACAAAACAGAACAAGAAAGAGAGAAGAGGACCCGCTGAGATAGTAGACCACACTTCTAGCAAAAAAGGAAAAAATTACAAGAAGAAAGATTAACAACATTAGAAGCCCATTCAAACATGAGATGATGCACCCTTTTGACTGTAACCTCCACAAAATTCGACACGTCACAAAAACATCTGTTATTTCTTTCTTCCCAGATAGCCCACCAAACGGCTAGAATAGACATTCTCCAAACCACAACAATATCCTTTCCCAAAAGCACACCATGCCAGGCTGCAAGCAGATGGTTCGTAGAACGCGGAAAAGACCACAAAACCGAGAACGAAGAAAGTAAGATTGACCAAACCTGCTGGAAGAACAGGCAATGGATAAACAAATGATCGGTCGATTCTTCATTTGTCAAGCAACAAAGGCATATGTTTGGAATAATCATTCCCCTTTTCCTAAGATTATCCACCATAAGGACTTTCCTTCTCCCCACAAGCCAATAGAAAACCGATATCTTAGGAGGCACTTTGTACTTCCATACTTTCGCAATCATAACCTCGTCCGATGACTTTCAAAACATTTGCCTCATAGAATAAAAGGGTGTCGTCTGCAAATTGGATGTGGCCATGTGAGAGATGGGGGACTCCATGCCTTTCACCTTAAACTCGCCAATGATACCTTCTACCTGGCCTTTTCCTATCATACTTGAGAGGGCCTCTCCCACGATCAAGAAGAGAAAGAGAGAGAGAGGGTCACCTTGCCATAGGCCCCTTGAGCTCTTGAAGAAACCTTTAGGGGACCCATTGAGGATAATCGAGAAATAGGCCGACCCAGTACATTCTTAATCCAAGATATCCACTTCAACCCAAATCCCATCCTGTGAAGCATATACAAAAGAAACTGCCAATCGACCTGATCATAGGCCTTCTCTAAATCAAGCTTCCATAAAAGGCCCTTATTTCCAGAAATCTGACTAGAGTGGAGACATTCGGCTGCAATAAGGGCACTGTCAATGATTTGTCTACCTGGAATGAAAGCACTTTGGTTATGAGATATAACTTTGTCTAGAACACCCTTCAGACGAGAAGCCAAGACTCTGGCCAGAATTTTATAGGGCCCTCCAAGGAGGCTGATTGGCCTAAAGTCTTGCAGAGAATCCGCACCATTGGATTTAGGAATAAGTGCGATAAAAGTGGGCCCCAACGATCTAGACAACTTACCATTATTGAAAAACTCTTTCAAGAAAGCCATCGGATCCTCCTTTAGAACCTCCCAGAAGTGCTGGAAAAAAGAAACCGGAAAACCATCTGGCCCGAGGGCCTTATCACCCCCCAACGTCTGAACTGCCCTCTTGACCTCTTCTACCGAAAACTCCATTTCGAGCCAGCCGAAGACGTTGATCTTGGGGGGGACCGAATACTTCCAAATATGATTAAAGGAGCGCGCGTGGACAGAAACTTGGGTCTCCAGAGCCCTGTAGAGGGATTTAACCGTGAAGACACTGGTTTTATCCAAGTTCCACAGAATGGAGTCTGCGGCTAAGGGATCTAGGACTGCTTTCTGAACGCAGGCCAGGAGGTTGGCGTATTCTTGGATTTTCCAATCTTGTAGATATCGCCTACACTCCACGTGCCAGACAGCTTGACCAGCAGCGATAGAATAGCAGTCAGCAACAAGAACGTTTTTGTTGGGAGCCAGCAGAAATATGTTCGGGTAATTGACTTCCAGGGAAGCGTCCTCCAGCCAAGCGTCCTCCCAAAATCTGATCTTATCACCTTTACCGATTTGAAATCTGACTGCTAAAAGAACCTTTTCCTTCATGGAGAGGATCCCTCTCCACAGAATTGAAGACTGATATCGAGAGGACTCCTTCGTCCACCAGCAACAGACCGACCTGCCATATTTGCCCTTGATCAGGGAGTTCCAAAGGTTCCCGGCCTCTGCCCCTAACCTCCAAGTCCATTTCCCCAACAACGCCTGATTCATAAGATAGAAGATTTTTTTACCCCCTCACCACCATGCTGAATCTGGTTGCAGTTTGAATCGTGACCCCCGCACCACCCTCGAACCTCTCATAAGTAACTTTTAGGAAGGCACAACCTCATATCATAAAATAAATACCCATCGTGCAGTTTGAATCGTGGGTACTTAGTGCTTGAGACCGTGAGAAAAAACCCTAAAGAGAAAAGAATGCAAGATAGTGAGCGAACTCAACAATCCTCTATTTTTAAACTAGGGATCACGTACCCTCATTCAACTCCTACCATAGAGCAAGAAGATAATTTTCATCAAAGAGAATATTCCATAGGCATAAGCCTTATTTATAATGAGTTCTTACAATATGCAATAAATTTATGGAATCTAAAAATAGAATTCCTAGCTAGCCAAAATATGAAAAAATAGGAAACTACCTAAATAAGAAAGCACTTAAATAAGAAAGTACTTGAATAAGAAAATTCTAAGATTACTTCTTGCCTAATATCAAGATATGAAATTTCCTAATGTAGAGATTTGAATTAAAAAGAAAAGTAGAGATATTTCCTAATGTAGAGATTTGAAAGAAAAGGAAAGCAGGGAGGGGCTAAAAAAGGAAAGTGGGCCTTTTCTTGTCTTGTGCACACATGCAGAGTGTATGCGTGTGGGATGTGGGGAGATTGCATCAATAGTTCATGCCAAAAGGGTATGTTTGGATGCTCAGTTGGATTTATTTGTAATAATTTAATAAAATGTAGATGAATGAGAAAAGTTGAGGTGGAACCATTTTTATTCACGATGACGACTGCAGCAAGTTGCGATGCGATTTGTTTCAAGTGGGGAACTTATGCAATCGTTATGGATACTTGAGAATCCTAACTATGTAATAGTCTAATGATTGCTTTGTGGAAGATGCTATTTTCTGTGCTATCCAAACAACACCTAAAGGTCACATCAATGGGAAGCCCTTTCCATTTCCCAGCTTTCCTTTTCTTTTCCATGAATCCAAACATGCTTGTGATTGGTTGTCTGTTATAGCCTTTCAGCTTCTTGTACTTGACCTCTTGGTCTTCCCTTAATAAAGTTTCTCTTTACCGATAAAAAAAATCCGAATGGCCTAAAAATTGAAATCTGGGCACTAGTTAAAGTACTTAAACAGAAGATCATAAAACTTACAAAATTGTAGTGCCTTCTATATCCTAGAACAATCCTTTTTAGACTCCATTAGCACATCTTAGAATCTCCATGAAGTCTTTGCCCATGATTCTTCAGCTCTTTGATTGATTTCAAACTGACATAATGCATCCAATTACTATGTTGCAACAGTGGTATCTACAAAGACTTAGCCAAATTGCATAGCCTAAGAAGTTTGTGTAGATCCAAAAAATTAGTCCTCAAAATAATTAGAGAATCAATAAAAACATTTCATATGTAGATTCAGAAAATCAGGCCTCAAAATAAACAGAGAATTTAAAAAATTTAGCAACTATAATCTTAAAAAAATAGCAGCTATAGTTCCAGAAGTTCCACTCTAAAATAAGCAGCAAACAGGCCAAAAGTCCAGCACATTATAGGCCCCATGGTCAGCTTGGGTCTACATCACAGTGTAATATATTAGTTTTGATTCTAGTTCTTTATCACATTATGTAGATGGATGAAGTCAATATGCGAATTGACAATGGTTGATTTTACTTTTTCAAAATTTCAGGTTTGGGATGCAACAGCAGCAGATCCAAAGTTGCTTGTGTTTCTGAAATCATACAGAAATACTGTTCCTGTACCCAGGCATTGGTGTCAGAAGCGGAAGTTTTTACAAGTGAGTAATTGCATCTGACACAAACTTGATATGGATTACTTCCTGCATGTGTGCTTGAGGGGTGCTTACAATTAGTGGGGGTCGTATGAGGGGGTGAGGGAAGATAAAGTCGTTAAAGTTTCGCCCCTCATATATGTATGTGGTTCTTGCAGGGCCAGCCGTAACCATCATGGAGGCAGGACATGTCGGTGTTTGCTAAAGGGGATCCTTGAGTGATTCCTCTTTTGAAATATTGCTAGGGTGGGTGGGGTTTAGTTAGTTGTATAAAGTGAAAGTTTGGAAAGAAAAGAAGTCTAGATTTGATGGTGTGGTCCTTCTGCCAGGGATCAGAGAATTGTTGATTCACTGGCATCTTAATATGACTTTGTTGTGCAATTTCGGATGGACCTTGAGTTTCAAAATCTGAATTGTTGTGCCTAGCGCTCGGACTGAACATGTTCTTTTTGATATTGCAGATATGGCTGTTACAACGCCTTAAAATTCTCGATCTCATTACTGGCGTGATTAGAATAAAATTAAGAAGTATAATGTCTTCTGATTTATGGGTTTTCAGCCTCATCTATTTTCCTTTTTGTTTACAGGGAAAGCGAGGTATTGAGAAACAGCCTTTCCAACTTCCTGATTTCATTGCTGCAACTGGAATTGAGAAGATAAGGCAGGCAAGTTTATACTGAGAAATGAGATGCACATGCCATTTTAGATGCATGACTGATGAACAGAAACAAAACCTTTTTTTCCCCTTCAGTTTGCATAACATTCTTTAGTTTTAAAGTTCAAATCTTGTTTTATAGTCCTATTATTTTATCTTTTTGGTTTGAAAAGAAAGATTTTGGATGGACGTGCCGGGTATTGATCCCCGTACCTCCATCACGCTAAGTGAGCGCTCCTCCATCTGAGTTACATTGACTTTTTAAAACTGTTATTCCTATATGGAAGTAAACTTTTTGGTGTGTATAATTGGTTAACGTTCTTACGTGCTTTCTTGTTAGCATTGCCAAACTTTTTATGCTGCTGTGCTTTCCTTATCAATGTGTTCTTACTCCTCATTTTCCACTATGTAGGCATACATTGAGAAAGAGGATAGCAAAAAGTTGAAACAGAAGCAACGTGAGCGTATGCAGCCAAAGATGGGAAAGATGGATATTGATTATCAGGTTTGTCAGAGGTCTCTATATGCTTGTTGCTGAATGTTTATCTTTCCCGCTATGTCCATTTGGGTTGGCAACGGGACAGGTTTAGGCTGGGCCTAGGTATGCCTGAGTCTGGCCTTGCCCAACACAAAGGGCCTGAAGATCAAGGCTATGCCTGGCCTGCAACACAATGTGCGTTTATTTCACACTTTCATTTCATCGAACGGTTTGCAGGAGCTCACATTTGAGCTCCATCATATATATATATATATATATATATATATATATATATATATATATATATATATATATATATATGAAAGTAACAACAACTAAGTAACTACAACAATAACATGTAATGGGTTTTGCTAACGTACCTACCTTCATGGGGATGTCAGCAATGTGGGATGCCCAATTATCAATCCGAATCGTTCATTCAACAAAACCACCGGGAGCCAGCCATGGTGAAAGAATAACACCGATCAGAAGATCATAACCCTATGAATGAGGCCAATTTGTTCTAACCATCCGTTTTTTACAAGTAATAGATAGCATGGTTAGAGTCATCAAACCCCAGTGCTACTTTAGAATCACAAGCAATATAAAGTGGGATCTATAGAATAGATGGTTCACGATGATGATTGGACCTATTTTGTTTTTCTGCTCAATCTTGATTGTCCATTTTCCATGCTAGTGATCGGATGTTTTGGCATGATTTTTGCACCATGGCTTGTTCCTAATTGTATGAACGAATGGATGGTCCGGATTGATGATTCGGCATCCCATGTGTCCCTCAAAAGCTTTGGGGGCGTTGCTAATGTCCCCATGAAGGTGGAGACGTTAGCAAAACCCACAAGTAATATATGCATAGATAATATAATACATTAGAGATATATGGGCACGGGCCGATCCGGCCAGTCCTGGGGGTAGCCCATGCTCGGCCCAAAATTGTTCGAGCTTTTATATTTTGGCCCAAGCCCATCCCATGGGCTTGCATGAACCCGACCAAATACCTACCCAACCCAAAAGACCACAGGCAGGTCTGGCCCATTGACAGCCTTAGTTGCTTATGGTTATCTCCTTAATTATAATTTGTGTTATGAACCCAATGTTTACTTTTTTGCAGGTTCTCCACGATGCGTTCTTTAAATATCAAACCAAGCCAAAACTGACCAGCCATGGTGACCTTTATCATGAAGGGAAAGAATTTGAGGTATAATTTATATTTGCAATTTGTTCTATGATCAAGCATTTGGGCTGGAACTTCGACATTAACTTTAGGGCGTGTATGGATACATCGAATCCATGTGGAAAGGAAATTGTTTTCCACTGACAAGACAGTCGGGCTGTGGGGAACACGGATTCCCACAGTAATCATTACTATTATCCACAGTCAGGATTCCCTTCCCTGGCACAAGAAATTTGTCTAATGGACTCCACTTGCTACCCAAACTGGACCCCATTTTTGGGATCCAAGTTTGTTTTGAAATGGAAATTGTTGTCTGGTGTCAAGACAGTTGGGCTGTTTGGATATATGGATTCTTTGGGATCACGTTTCTTATGAAATGGAAATTGTTATCTAGTGTCAAGACAGTTGGGCTGTTCGGATATATGGACTACACACAGCAATCATGAGTGACTATTAGCCACAGTAAAAAATTCTCTGGCACAAGGAAGGAGGTGAATGTTGTTTAATGAATTTGATGGTTTCTCTTGCTATTCAAACAGGATCCCATTTTTGGAATCCAAGTTTCTACAGTAAGCAGGGAAATTACCACTGGATAACTATTCCATTCCGTAGAAAACCCATGGATTCCACATATACAAACATGCTCTTTGGGTTCTATCATAGACATTCATGTTTGTGCTTGGTTGTATGATGTTAAACAATTGTGAAATTTTTTATGCTGTGCTGCAAAGAGTGAAGAGGGAGAGAGCTTTATTGATATCAATCTTATTTCTTGCAAAAAGGAAAACTCACACTTAGAAAAATATTCAAATCACTAACTCCTACACCACCAGCCCCTTTTATAGATCCTATACGAATCTTTGATTAAAATCCCTCAACTAAGAGATTGATTTCAAATCAATCACAATTTATTTTAAACCAATCTAATCTTCCTTAATATGGTAAAATCCTAATAAAAAAAAGCAAGTGTAGGAAGTAATTATATCTCTAAATCAGCCCTATATCTTGAATCATATCAATCACATCTCCTTCATATCTTCAATCACATAAATCACATCTTTAAATCAACCCCCGTTTCTCTCCAAAATAGTATCAATTACAATCCTTGATTTAGGCCTCCAAATCTATAAATAAACAGTCCAAAAATCCGCACATGTTGGACCCTATGGTGGGGTATGGGCCTACGTCTTGCTTGTCACTACAATAGGCCTGATGAGCTGTGGGCCGTGGCCTGCATCAATTCTCCCTGCCTTTGAAAGAACTCTTCGTTGAGTTGGAAACTAATCTTAACATTTGGACTAGTTTTACCTCTACCACAAATCTTCTTCTTTGGTTGAAATTGATGGTACAAACCTAAGCGTCGGCTTGGCATAACCTTTGTCGGAGTCCACCATAGATGTTTTTTTTTTTTTTTTTTTCTTGCACCTTTGTGGGTGCCAACTTGTTTGTTGCAACTTCAAAGTTCTGCGTAGATCCTGAAATATTTGCCAACGCATCGGAGTCGAGTTCTTTCCAACCTTAGGGGGGAATGATGCAGGCCCACAACCCACTCAGGCCCATCTAAGTCCACTGGAGGGCTACTTAAGTGTATTTAGGCCCATTGTAGGGCCAGGCAAGGCATAGCCTCATAGCCCACCGTAGAGCCCAACATGTGCTGAATTTTTGGCTGAATATTTATAGATTTGGGGCCTAAATCAAAGATTGTAATTTAAAAAATGGTGCATTCTGATTATCAAGTCGATGAGATCTCAATACCCAAATTGCAAAAAATATTTTTTAAAAAAGTATACCCACAAGAACAATAGAGTAGAGAGGGAGAACTTTATTTATATTAACTTTTGTTTCTAATAAAAACTTTTAAGATTACTCACACGTAGAAAAATATTCGAATCACTAACTCCTACACCACCACCTCCTTTAATATATCTTAAATGAATCTCTAATTAAAATCCCCCAATTGAGAGACTGATTTCAAATAAATCACAATTTATTTCAAACCAATCTAATCTTCCTCAATATGGTAAAAGTCTAATAATAAAAAGAAAACATAGAAGGTAATTGTATCTCTAAATCAGCCCCTTATCTTCAATCATATTAATCACTTCCTCTTCATATCTTCAGTTACATAAATTACATCTTTGATCACATCTTTAACCTCCATATCTCCCAACAATAATAAATTGCAATCCTTGATTTAGGCCTTCAAATGTATAAATAAACAGTCCAAAAATCAGCACAGGTTGGACCCTACAGTGGACTGTGGGCCTATGTCTTGCTGGCCCCTACAGTGGGCCCAGATGGATTGTGGGCCTAGGTGGGCCATGTCCTGCATCATGCTGAAACTTCAAGCTTGTCATTAGATTCAATTGTATGAACACCCTTAACTCTTTCTGAATGTACGCTCCCAAATTGGTTGGCTGGTTTGGCATTTTTGGTGAAATGCATCTGCTTAGGATTAAGCTGGTTGGGCCTATGTCTTGCTGGCCCCTACAGTGGGCCCAGATGGGTTGTGGGCCTAGGTGGGCCATTTCCTGCATCATGCTGAAACTTCAAGCTTGTCATTAGATTCAATTGTTTGAACACCCTTAACTCTTTCTGAATGTACGCTCCCAAATTGGTTCGCTGGTTTGGCATTTTTGGTGAAATGCATCTGCTTAGGATTAAGCTGGAATCCGTTCTCCCTTTTTTCTGCTCCAGATCCATATTGATATTATTTTGAGAAACTGATTGTTAGATTGGGAAGAACACATCCTGACCTGCATAGAGAGAAGGAATACTGATTCATCCAAAAAAAAAACAAAAAAAAAAAACAAGAGGAATACTGAAATGGTCCTTGGCAAGCAGTTGAAAAAGATTGACAGTTTCTTGAAAGGCACATCATTTTTAGTAGAAAGTTGTGTGGGATTATGAGTCACCAAGGGGGTTATACCTTATTTTATGAGTTCATTTATCTCTGTTCACCTCAGTTGTCTGTTGTAACAGGGAAGCCAATCATTGGATGTATTGGCCAACAAGGAGTTGAGATGGTTTCCTATGGGGATTGCCACCAATTGTGTTGTAGTGCTGATTTTGTGTTTCTGTTTGTGGCCATGTTTGGATTGTGCTTCTAAGGGTTGCTTGTAGGCTGGTTATTTGTAACCAATTATGGAAAAATGGTTTAGCCAGCACATTGTCAGTTTCAAGAGGGGCCTTAAAAATTCACTTCCTCTGGTTTTGGTATTTTCTCTGCCTTCAGTATCAGCAACATGTGAAATCTTAGTACGCTAGTGTAGATAATAGCTTTATTCTGGTTGGGAAATGCTGATTGCAAGCTTGGAATCATTAGCAATTCATAGTACTGTCTTTTCTGGTTTTACAGGTGAAGCTTAGGGAGATGAAGCCAGGTGTCTTGTCACAGGAACTAAAAGAAGCTCTTGGTATGCCAGATGGTGCCCCTCCTCCCTGGCTTATCAACATGCAGGTGGGATGAGCAAATAACCGGCAGATGTTCTATTTGACGACTTCTACCTTCCAGTTTTAATTGGACTAACATATTTTATCTTTTATCAGAGATATGGTCCTCCACCATCTTATCCGCATCTCAAAATTGCTGGCTTGAATGCTCCGATCCCGCCTGGAGCTAGCTTTGGTTATCATCCTGGAGGCTGGGGTAAACCTCCTGTTGATGAAGTGAGTTGTTAATTTTGCTTTCATGAGTACTGAACATGCCATAGTTTTCTATCAGATGTGATATGTTTCTTTCTGTATCTGTTTATCCCCTGAAATTCCATTTTGTGCTAAACAGTATGGGCGTCCTTTATACGGAGATGTTTTTGGTGTCCAACAACATGAACAACTCAACTATGAGGTATTTTCACATCTCTTTTCTACATCTCCCAAAAATTCAATAGAAGAAGACTTCGATTCATTATTCAGGTTCAACTTGTTAATGCTTATTCAGCTTTAGTCCTACTATTTCTGAGCAGAACATTAAAGCGTCATCAGCTTGCGATCAATATTTTCTATCAATTTGCTTTCCCAAACTTATGTGTTAGTTTGTGTTGCTTCCAAAATCAGGAAGAGCCTGTTGATAGGAGCAAGCATTGGGGTGATTTGGAGGAAGAAGAGGAGGAAGAAGAGGAAGAGGAAGAACAAATTGAGGAAGAGGAATTGGAGGCAGGCATTCAATCTGTGGACAGTCTTTCGAGGTGTGTACCCTTCCCATGTGCAACCGTTCTATTTATATAACACTCTTAGTACTGAAATCCTTCATTCTTTATTCAGCACTCCTACTGGTGTGGAGACCCCTGATGTCATCGACCTCCGGAAGCAACAGAGGAAGGAGCCCGAGAAACCTCTGTATCAAGTGAGTGCATCATTTGAAAATATACTTATGTGGGTTTCCTATTTTTCTTAGTTGTATATGTGACCTCTAAAATGAGAACTGATCAACTTGTCTCTCTCTTTTTCTTTTTTAACGAAAGGTTCTTGAAGAGAAAGAAGAAAAGATTGCTCCAGGAACTTTGCTTGGAACAACGCATACGTATGTATATGGCTGAAATGACTCCAGCCCATCAACACGATAAACTTCTCATAGTTTTGTCAATTATTAAATATTAAAACTTCATGTCATTTGATTCTCAAAATCTTGTTATTGTTCAACATCTGATGTTTTCTTTTTCTGGATACAGGTATGTGGTTGGCAGTGGTGCACAGGACAAGGCAGCTGCCAAAAGGGTAAGGGAACTGACACCATTCCATGAGCTTTATATATGATTGTCATTGTTATGACTCCATAGTTGCTTTTTTTTTTTAAAATTTTTTTAATGACGTCGAGAATAATTGATGAAAGCTAAACCCATCTTGAGATTCAATTATGAATAACCAACCATTGTTTATAATACTCGTGCTCCTCACCACGTATCAGTCTTTTTTTTTTTTTGAAAGATGATGCACATTTATTAGGGCCAAAAGCTAAGAGAAAAGGAAAACTGGAAAACAAAGAAAAACAAAAACAGAACTACATACAAGAGGGAAAAGACACAAAACAAAAAAGAAAAAGAAAAACAAACAATCACCCCGAAAGCCCAACCCCAGCAATACAAGAAGCTCAGGGAACTTATACAAAAATATACAGAAAAAACATGATTGAGAATCCCAACCGTTAAACCCTTCTGATTGCAGGAACAACAATTGTTTTTTCCAACCAAATTGACCATAATAAGGTGAGCAAGGCCAGCCTCCACCTGGACCAGCTGAAGCCATGAACGAAATAGATGATCTATCTAGATTGGAAGATATTGGACCACGCCACTTTGGAGAACGAGCAGTGAATGAGGAGCTGGTCGACGACGACTCAGTACACAAACACAACAAACAAGCAATTGTTAGAACCATCAATCTTTTTCGAAGGTTGTTGGTAGTGAGGATCCTATCCGCCTAGCAAGCCAACTGAAGGCAGAATTTTCTGGAGGAGCCCCATAAGACCAAACAAATGAGGTGTAATGATGATCTCTCCCTTGCTCAGACGTAGATATTCGCATGCACAGAGAACAAACAGAGAATCTACCAGACTTGCCAAAGCGCCAAACGAGAGTCTTCTACTCTTGGAGAAGTTGAGATCCCTGCAAGCGAGATAGAAGGCAAAGCAAGTCATCGATTTTAGAGTTATTTAAATCTCTCCAGCAGAGGGAACCCAAACACCCCCAGAGTCCAAACTAGAAAAACAACTGGCTATTGAAATCTTAGCAACTGGGCAGAGACTAGCCAAAATCGGAAAGGAATATTTGAGCGAGGAGTCACCACACCATATATCGTCCCAAAACCTCACCCTAGTTCCCTCCCTCACTACAAAGCTGAAGCCATCAAACACCTTGGGGGCCACTTGTACAACAGCCTTCCAGAGAGAGGAGGCCTGGTAAAGGTCGGTGTCTTCAATCCACCAACTTATGGGGGAAGAGCCGTACTTAGCTATAATGACTTTCCTCCACAAACTGGGGACTGCCCGATGCAGGACAATTAACCACTTGCTCTAAAAGCTTGAATCGATAGAGCATGGTGAATCAATCCCTTTATCTCATAACCCAAGCCCCACATCGTGTGAGTTAGGACCTTGACCGAACCCCCCTCGTGGGCCCCATTTCACATGGGTTCCGCTTCACATGAGGCACCCGCCTCACACGGGCTGCCTACCCTAAGTGTGCCCTTGCATCCCATAGGCCGCTACACTTGAGCCCGGTGTGAAAATGCCCTTGCATTAATCACCCCCGGTGAGGAGTCTTGAACATTGAGACTTTCTGCTCTGATACCACTTTGGTGCAGGACAATTAACCACTTGCTCTAAAAGCTCGAACTGATAGAGCATGGCGAATCAATCCCTTTATCTCATAGCCTAGGTCCCACATCGCATGGGTTAGGACCTCAGCCAATCCCCCTCGCGGGCCCCACTTCACATGGGTTCTGCTTCACACGAGGCACCCGCCTCACACGGGCCGCCCACCCCGAGTGTGCCCCTCCATCTCACAGGCCTCCCCACTCAAGCGTGGTGTGAAGATGCCCCTGCATTAATTCCACCCTAAATTGCCAGGCCCACTTGATCGGCAAGACATCATTAACAATCTCCAAAGATCTAATCCCAACAACTCCCCTCATAAGCATGGTAGACCTCTTTCCAATTCACTAAGTGAAAATTTCCTTTAGAAGCACCTCCTTACCATAGGAAATCTCTTCTCAACTTATTGATGCACGGTGCTTAGTATCCCACTTAGGGCACTGAAATAAGAACAAATTATAGAGGGAGATTTTTTTTTGATTTTTGAAAGATGAAAAGATTTCATTAAGAAAGAGGGGAGGCTGCTGAGAAAGCAGGCCACCAAATTACATGCCCTAAAAAAAGAAGTCAGGGCCCGATAGATCCCTGACTTAATCAGGGTAGTCTTACCCCCAAGGGAGAGCAAATTACCCTTCTGTGGGCTAAACTTTCTTTCCACCATCTCCACCACCTTATCCCATAGGTGAGCCGTTGGTTTGCTGAGGCAAAGAGAGAGACCTAGCTAGGAAGAAGCGGAGGACCCAACTTGACACCAAAAAATCTCGGCAGGACGAGATACCTCCTTCACAGGAAACATGAATACTGAAGAGTTTCACTTTTAGACAGATTAATATTTAGACCCGATACTACCTCAAACCATCTGATCGAAATCTTCAAGTTGGACACCATAGATTCCTCAGCCTCATAGAACAGGATGGTATCATCTGCAAACTGACGATGACTTATTGGCTGAGGATAATTTTGAACTTTAAAACCCCTGAAAAGACCCTCAGACTGTCCTCTGCATAGCATTTTGCTAAGAGCTTCAGCTACGATCACAACAATGTGACAAACCTGTCAGATCTCCAGGTCATCATCACTATTAGATCATCTTAGCTTTCTTCCAGCGATTATGATTGTTTTTAGATGGTAGATTGGAGGAGTTTTATGGTCAGCTGACCACTGGACTTCTACCTTCTCTACCCGGGGCTTTGGAACTAGCCATGGCAGAGGACCAGAGGTTGACATTGGCGAACTTGCATGCCAGCAGTACCTGCCAGCTCAAGTAATACATTGCTATCTCTGAAGGGCAATCAAGCAGGGGTCATGGAGGTGAAGTAGCTAGACATTACTTAAGAGGATTAGGCGCACATACATTTCTAATTCCTTTGTTTTAGCCTATTAGGTAATAAACACAGGCACCCAAATTGGCACTGAGGCACACGCATGTACCACCACCAGACCAAAAGCAGAAAGGGTCATGTAGTTGGCTGCAAATAACAGCAGGGCGCCTACAAATACACATTTACTGAACACCACTCACATGCCCAACACTGCATCTTATCCTAATTATCGTGCATTACCCAAAAGGGGAATTTACAAACAGTGAGGGTCTATATCATGCAATGCAAAAACGAACTTGCTAAGCATGATGAGGCTGTTAATGCCGAATGATATTTTACTGATCAAAATGGCTGATATTGCTGGTATGGATTGACTAGTTACGAGCTGTGTGGTTTGGTTTGTAGTTGTGGTACAAACATTTGAAGTATTGCAAAGCTGAATCTAGGCTTTGACCACACGCATCTTGCAACTACCAAGTGTTCTGGTTCTATTTGCAAGTTTGCTAATTGAGAAATAGGCACATTACCTAAAACATGTGCTGAAAAACAACAACTTCATAATAATGCTGGACTTCATTGAGCTTGTTAGCTCTGTATTATGGTTTATCTATTATCTGTTGTAGTTACCTTTGGGGACTGGTTGTGAATATATGATTTTTGTCTAGAATCAAGATTCCTGCCATGGAAGTTCACCTTTTTTTTTGCTTTATTGCACAGGTTGATCTGCTTCGGGGACAGAAGGCAGACAAAGTGGATGTCACGCTGCAGCCTGAAGAGTTGGAAGTTTTGGACAATGTTTTGGCAGCCAAGTAAGATGAATGGGGATGATATATTCATTTCAGTACTTGTGCTATTGGGATGAATTCTGATATTTGAGATGCCTTGCAGGTATGAGGAAGCAAGGGAGGAGGAAAAACAGCGAAACCAACGGGAAGATTTCAGCGACATGGTTGCAGAGGTTTGTTTGGGTGACACGGTTCTGCTCATTTTATTTGCTTGTTGATTTGTTCAGACAAGTCATTAATGAGACGGGATCATTGCAGGTTGAGAAGAAGAGGAAGCGCAAGATGCAGGAGAAGGAAGGGAAATCTAAGAAGAGAGATTTCAAGTTTTAGGAGGTTGATTTTCATGTCCCTAATTTTTGTGTGGGTGGCCTAATTGTGTTGGTTTAACTAACGTTGGAGGCAAATCTTCCCGCCTTGTTGGTTGAGGCTGTTAGTGCATCAGATCAGTTGTAATAGAGGTGTAATGGGTTGTATATAGATGGATCAGATTGGACGTGAAGCCGACCAGTTTAGCAATAAGATCTAGATGTGGGTCCAGACCCTGATCCACTGTGTTGTCAGGACCGGCCCATTCACAACCCTTAGTATGTTTTGTTACTTAAATTGTGATAGAGATAATCCTATTCTACCTTCTTCTTAAGAATTGAAGATTGAAGAATCCACTCTGCTTTATTTTCTCAAGAATTCCTTGTGTTGCTCTATTTGTGAATTATATCTTTTTAAGATGTCACAGTTACTACGTTGGGCTGGGGGTCTGCAGAGGGCTATCCGGGTCATCAATTACCATAGGCATATGCACATGTTAAGATTCAAGAAAGTGAAGGCCTTGACACTGCTTGATCAGGAAAGTCTCATCCTATAAAGCGCTTTCTGTTGCTAAAGCATCTATTACATATGATCAGAAAGTCTCCTGTTTATGGCCAATTATTGTTGGAGGAAGCCTCTTAACGAGGTGGTCTGGAATAGATGCTGTAGGTTTGACGGAGTAGGAGCAAGACTTGCTGAACAAATATCATAGACCATACAAATTAACACCATCTTCTGAAAATGCTCGATATAAAGCCTGTGGAAATGCATTTTCTAGTCAGCCTCTCGTATAGAGATGTAGGGGGGAGCGGGCATTGGATCTGCCTACATCCTAAACCATCGTGAGGTCAGGATTTCCCATAGCCAAATTCTGTGAGTTTTTAATTGCATTGGATTAGACACCGCCTTAAAAGTGATAACTGGTGCATTCCATTGCAGTAAGGAAGACGGATGGTCCCCTATACCCCATCTCGGAAAAATGGATATTGCCCCGGTCATGGTCATTGTTGTGTCAATGCCTAAAGAGGGGCTGTAATCATGTGGGAACGGGTATATACTGGGGTACTTGGCATCCACAGGCTGTTTTTCTATCAGCCTGGTGAGCTCCCACCCTTGTTTCTGGTTTTTGATCTGCTTCTCCATCACTATTTACCAATGGATGTGTATTTCACTCGATATTTTCCTATACGTGCTTAAGACTGAGTCAAGGTCATAATCTAATAGATGGAAACAGATTGTTGTACCTCTTCCTATAAAAATGGCTGCATGGCAAGAAGCACCAACTATGAAAATTCTATACATCCGCATGGATGTATGAACGATGTATGAACTGCGAAAGTCAGGCGGAAATGCCGCAACAAAGGATGCTTGGTGGATGCCATGGATCGAACCCAAAACAATATTTTGAACAAGCGTGGAAAATTGGAAATGGATTTCCGGACAACATTTCTTCCCCTTCTTTCTTGACATTACCAGATTGTTTCTCTATTGTACGATCCTTGGTCTGCATGCCAAGTCAAGTTCTTTTTTCTTTTTTCCAAAGATTTTTACAAAATTGTGGCAATGCCACTTGAATATCCGTGAGATTGATAAGAAGCATTACTGTCTTGATACATAAACTTATTTTTCCAAAAAGATGAAACTGAATACAACGCCAGAGGATCCCCTCTGTTGTGGCCAAATGCTCCTTCAAGCTAGCCCGACAAGCTTCTCACTGACCTCCCACACTTTCCTAGCTTTCTCAGCGTCACTTGCTTCCTGTGATAGCTGATTCTCAAACGATGAGGAATTCTTGTTCCAGCTCCAGTAAACACCTGATTTCGTGAGGCTCGGATCGCTCACCACCTGATACAAAAACCAAAATCAAAAGAGTGTTGTTGCATTTGCATGCTCACTTTCTAAAACCAAAAGTAATGTATAATTATAAGAGGTGCAGTTCTTCTATTCGAACCTGTGCCAGTCTTTTGCCAGCCTCTTCTTCAGAGACGTAGCCCTTTGTGATGTACTTCTGGAATGGAGGGAAGAGGAGCCTGAACAGTGGGATGTGCTCCCTAAACAAGCCGGTGGTGGCAATGCAGCCAGGGTAAAGGGAAGCGAACGTGATGCCTGTCTCTTCATGGTAACGCCTATGGAATTCCTGCATTGTGAGCATGTTGCATACTTTGCTGTCCTTGTAGGCCTTGGCTCCATCAAAATCCCCTCCGTCGATCATGGTTGAGCTGTTTAGCCCATTCAAACCACCAGCAAGTCCCCTCAGGTCACCCAGGTTTGCCTTTGGAGGAACATTCCCCGCCAAGGTATTTGTGTTCCCTAAATCACCAAATTTATTTAAGCTCCCTATCAGATCTAATATCTAAAACCCATATCAGATCTAATAGTTAGAACCAACACTAATTACCAGCGGCCAGAGGCATAGCAAAATTTTTCTTCTCTAGCGTGGTTGAACAAAGTTACCTGTTATTGATCCAACGATGATGAGGCGCTTTGATGGGTAGTCAGAATTCTTCATGTCGTCGAGCAGCAAACGAGAGAGGAGGAAGTGGCCAAGATGGTTAGTCCCTACGCTCAGTTCGAACCCTTCAGCAGTGAAAGTGGGCTCCTTGGCAGTGGGTAGATAGACTGCAGCATTGCACACCAGCACATCCAGCGGCATTTCTGACCGTTTGAAGTTGTCGACGAACTGCCGCACACTGTCAAGAGAGGCGAGGTCGAGGTGCATTATGGTGTAGTTCTCTTTGGACATGCCGACTGATTTAGCTGCCCTCTCAGCCTTGAGGAAGTCCCTGCAGGCCATTATGACTTGCCATTTCCCTGTTTCTGATAGAGCCTTGGCAGTCGCGAGACCCAAACCCGATGATGCTCCAGTGATTATTACACTCCCTTTCCTCAGGGTTTTCTTCCCTTCTGGTGCAGACCTGGTGATTGCTGGAGTTGTGACTGCTGTTTCTGCTCTCACTCCAGCTAACTTCCTTTGGCTAAACTCCCTCTGCAGATTCAACCAATTGAAGATGAATAGACAAAAGAGTTTTTTTTTTTTCTTTTTTCTTTTTTTTTTTTTCTTTTTGCAAATAGCCACATCCTCAACTAGCCGTTATTGCAAATACCCATATTTTGTTAGTTTTTCAGGGCTTTTCATCAACAATCGTTAGAAAATAATGCATATGCACTTGTAAATGCTGTGGGGTCCACCATGTTTGGAATGTTTCCAAAGAACAGCTGTTCTCTCCTAAATAGTGTTTGGAGGCACACCATCAAAGTAGCCCATTTCTCTTACTGAATGGTTGGGTATTCTTTTGGATCTAAAGTTGGAGAGACCTTTTCTAACTGAACATACCCCCTTCTAACTTCAAAAGAAGAAAGAAGAAGAAGAAGAAGAAGAAGACTTGCCTGTTTGAGTTTCAGTTAAGTCAACAAGAGAAAATCTTTGGAGTAGATGAGTAATGGAAAAATGCGTGCATGCTAAATGGGATAAGAAGGTGATCTAATGAAGCAAATTAGTCATGAGGTCTTCAACTACGACTGTGAATGCACTGACTTGTTAACATGGTTCACTATTCTCTACAGATGCATGTTGGGTAACATTGGGCATTTCTTGTGTTTCTTCTTAACTTCAATTACTAAGGTTAACACCCACTTTGGGTGTATTTAGTCCTCAAATCCCCTCTTGCAGACCTAGAAAATAAAAATCTGATATCCAGCTCATTGTTGTTCCTTCTTACCACATTGATATCAACCCAAAAAGTAGCAACTTGGACAAGTTCCCCAAAGCACCCTTTGGTGTAATGGCCATGGAAGCTTGTAATGGTAATGGTCTTCACTTGATTGGGAGGTGACTTAAACTTTCTCTAATCATCATTAAGGGAAAAAAACTGGTGGTTATGGATTGTTTGTGCTATAAAATGGGTCCTTAGGAACCCATGGAAATCATCCAAAAAAACATTGTATGGTTCACTAGGAAAACCTATTGACAATCAGCAAATACTAGTCTTGTGACAAAACTCACCTCTTCTGGGCCTTTCAATTCTTTCCAAGCATCAACGATTCCATTTTAACTAAGAGTTGAGTAACAAAGTGCTCTACACTGTTAAAAAGAGACATGGGGAGAGGGGGGCAGTGCTGTTTATTTATTTATTTTTCCACCTGAAATATTGGCCTGCTACAGACAGCCAGCCTGATAGTTGGCCTCAAACCCAGCAAATAGCAGCTATAAATAGACCTAGAGTGAGAGTAAGGAAGGGTGTGTCCAACCTAGCCCATTTATTTGTTAAGGCCTGAGCAAGCCGACAGGCTTAGAAGTTAAACCCAAGTTCAGCCCATGTGGCTGAGCTCAAATAGCTAAGCACGCCAACGCTTACCTCTGCTCAGCATTTTATATTTTACTAAATCCGTGCACGAAACAATTTACTTTGGACATTATATTAACTAATTTGCTACTCTGTCCATGTTTATATTTATGCTACATTCATACTACTGTAAATTAATGATTGATTATTTCAGTATATTCCCACCAAGAAATGTTGGTTGTCGCTCCTTATACATGTCACTTCTTCTTCTTCTTCTTCTTCAAATTCAACTTGAAATGGAATTAGTCAAAGTCACTTAAAACAAGATGGGATTAATCAACCTTTGGATTATTTCAATTTGGGGTTGCTTAATTATTGCAATCTGAATCGAATTTCCATATCCAACAGTCGCTAGCTAACTGATGAATGAACAACCACTTACCTTGCTCTTCATGATAAGAGGATTGAAATCAGGTTTGAGATGATCGGAAAGCGATACCCCCAAGAAAGCTGTGTCCTTAACCATTGCATTCGATTTCACCTGCAAATTGATGTATTAGCCATAACAAGAAATAGAAAGTGAAGCTATACTAGCAATGAAATTGGAATATAAATAGGAATCTCAACCTCTTTGTGGATGGAAAGAGAAGGGAGGAGAGAGGCTTGTAATGCCATTGACATTGATTTTTCTTAGATAGCAGCTTTCTTCTTATTTTAGTTTGGTTTTGAAGTAGAAGAGAAAGATGGGAGAGAGGCTCTTTGATTTTATAGGTGGGTGTGGAGGAAAATGAGAGAGGGACCGTTGGATTTGGTGGTGTGAGGATAAGATTATCTCATTGGACAATCAACTTCCACGTGGACCATCACTGTCCAATGAGGGTTTGTCTTTTAGATTTCGTTTGATATCTTTCCATTTGTGGGCCCAGGGTATGGGAGATATGTTGGATCGACAACCAAAGTGGTACTATCTTCGAATAGAGTGATGGGAAGGGCAGGTTTATCAGGAATCCCGTGAATACTGCAATCATGATGCCACATGTCCACTAGATCTTTTGTCCATGTGGACTAGCCGATGGGATTGCTATCATCACTCCTTTACGGTGGTGGGCCCATTTATGAAGGTGCATGTTGGCCGGTGTACCACACACCAGCTAGCTATTTAGTTGGTGTGGGTTCGTGTCGATGCGAAGACGAGCGCCGAGGAGTACGAACGGTTCAACGGAGATCAAAGTAACATGGCCCTAAAATGATGTATTTATTATATCTACACCGTTCATCCATTTTTTGAGATCATTTTAGATCATGAACCAAAAAATGAATCATATCGAAAGCTTAACTGGACCACACCATAAGTAATAACGGGATAATGATTTTCACTGTTTTAACTTTCGTAGGCCCAACCATAATGTTTATTTTCCATCTAATATGTTCATAAGGTCAAGAAGACCTGGATGAAGAGGAAAAACAAATATTATATTGATCCAAAACTTTTGTGACCCGAAAAGTGTTTCAATGGTAAACGTTTAATTCCCCACTGCCTTTTTCAGTGTGGTTTAATTAATCTTTAGATCTCTCTTATTTTCCGGCTCAAGCTTTAATACGAGCTCGCAAAAGGGATGGATGGTTTGGATATAACACATACCTCATGATGGGATGAAAAGAACTTACTGATGTGAACACATCAGCTATATAGGTGATGTATGGTGCACCGGCCAATCCGCTTCCGTGCATGCCGTGGGCTCATCTATCGGAAGGGGATTGGGTGGCGTACACACACCACCGAACTGGTTGGTGTATGTCACTAGGTTCGGTGGTCTCACCATGAGATATGGGTTATATCCAAATCACCAATCCATTTGACGAGCTCGTATAAAAACTTAACAGAAAAATAAGACGGATCCAAAGATTATGCCGACCATACTGCAAAAATCAGTGGTGGATTGTGTGTCAACCATTTTAAGCGAGGGTCACAAAAGTTTTAGATCAATATGATATTGATTTTCCTCTTCATCCCGGTTTGTATGACCTTATGAGTGGATTTGATGGAAAATAAACATTATGGTGGGCCCTAAGAATGCTCTAAGGGTGAGAATCATTCTCCCATTGCTATTTGTGGTGTAGTCCACTTAAGATTTAGATATGACTCATTTTTAGCCAAATGGATGAAGGTGTAGTTCACTTGAGATTTGCATATAACTCATTTTTGGGATATGCTGTAAAATGAACTGGCCAAATGGATGAACAATGTGAATATAATAATAAATACATAATTGTGGGCCATATGACTTTGATGTCTTTTGAACCGTTCGTACAGCTCCGAGCTCGAGGAGTGTCAGGGCTCGTCTTCGCACGAGACGTACACACCAGCCAGGTATGTGGTGTGTAGTACACCAGCCAAACCGCTTCTATCGTGAAATCCATTTTGAAAGGCAAGAAAATCTATCTATTTTAGTATCGTTCGTACGCGGCCAAACTGGGCTCCTTCGAGGAGATACTCAGGGCCCAGAAATCACACCGTCCGTATGCGCTTAAACATTTCATTTGAACAACTCCTGGATATTTTATTCTTATCCATCTCCTAACAGCCACAGGTTGGATGTTTATCATCAACAGATCAATACAACTCATGGCTTCTGATCCATCCATAATTTGCTCCATGATTTTGGAAGGTTGAGATCTCTCTAAATGTGAGTCATATCTATTTTGTAAATGGTGGTGAACTATCATAATAGTCGACTTGGTTGAAACCCGTGAAGGTTAGTACCACTGTTAATATGGAAAATAGGTCAGTCTACTCGTCAGGTGGGCCCACACGTTTGCAGAAAAATAATGTTTAAATAAAGATTACAGGTTGTCCATATTTATAGTAATAAGTGTAGCTTTTATAAGCAAAGTAGCCTCATTTTTGGATCCCATTCATTGAACTGCCCGCATCTCATATATGTGTGGACATTTCCATCTGACCCCAAAGACAAGCGTTCCACGTGCTAATTTGGCACACGTGTTCAGGATCCTCACTGTTCATCAGCCAGGCCCCAAGGTGGATGTGCTCTGGACATCGAATGCTGGCTGTTGATTATCTTGATTAACCAACCATGGTCAACTGAGTTGAAGTAGATTTTCAGTGTCTTAACCAAGAATTCTCTTATTGAAGCTTTGATAAGCCCACACGCCTGTTCAAAAAGCTCGTGGGTCTTGAGATCCAATCCACCCATCAGATTTGCACCTCTATACTGATGCCCCTGCCCAAGGATTAGTTTGATCCACTTGTCAGGTGGGCCACCGTTTACAAAACAAACGGTATGGGTTTGAAAAAACTTGGTTTAAGTTTCTAAACCATCTTCCTCTTTCCAATATTGGGTCCCACATGCTGATTTTATCAGATTTCAGGTTGGATCAACCTCATGTTAGTGGTCCTCCTTATGTGGAGGTGGGACCCACATGTGTTGGCTTAAATAGTTTTTTATTGTCACATGTGTGTGGAGTATTTTGGTCTTTTGGCCCTCCAAAGTAACGAGAGAAAAATGACCTTTTTTACTTTGAGTGACATTTTGTAATATATTTGAGGTTTTCTTTCTTAAATAAAAATAGGGGAAGGATTAGTGGAGGAAGATCACCAAGGAGTCTTGTTTTTTCAAGCTTCTTGTTAATTACAAGATGGGATTTTCATCTCCCCATTCATGAGGGTCCATCAATAACACTGGTTTCTTCAATTATTTTCTCTAAGAATTGTGTTTGGGTTTTGTATAATCTTTGGTTGATGAGAAAATTCATCTTCTTTTATTGTTGTTGCAATCAACCCTTGGATGATGTAGTTTGAATATTTAAGAAAGTTTGTTCTCTTGATGATTGTATTTCTATTATCTTTAATATAGTAAATTATGTTGAACTAAGTCATGTGATTTTTCACCTTTACATACAGGATTTTTAATACAATTGTTTATTTCTTGTGCATTACATATTTGATGATTTACTTGCTTATATTGAAATTGATTATCATCCATTAAATTTCATATATTGTTAATATCATTGATTTGCCCATAGAAGGGAAAGTTGTGTGGTTTATGAACAAGTGGTATCAAAGCTCCAGATTAGTTCTAATTATTTCATATGTGAATCATGGAGGTGAGCACAAGTCCAATGGTTATTTTGAATGGAAATAACTAGATGAATTGGAAAGCTAAGGTGAAAGATTTATTGTATTACAAGGACTTATATGCACATGTAGAATGTGATAGAGTCAAACCGAAAGATATGATCAATGATGAGTGGAGGAAATTGGACCGAAAAGCCATTGGATTTATCCAAGAATGGGTAGATGATAGTGTTTTCCATAATTTATTTATAGAAACCTTGACACACTCACTTTAGAAGAAATTTCAAGGGTTGTATAAGAGGAAGACCATAGGCAACAAGGCTTTCTTAATTAGAAAGCTTGTAAATTTGAAGTATAAATAGTAGAAATTCAATTGCGAAACATTTAAATGAAATTCAAAGTATTGTGAATAAATTTTCCTCTATAATGATTGCTGATGTCAAAATCTGGAACACCCTCCGCTCCTCAGATGGACCCTGGTCTTGCACAAAAGGTGAGCAAAGGAGACCCTGGCTAGACCGGGAGACCCTCCGATGCCTAAGTCAAGTCAAGGGAATCGGGGTCTAAGTTGGAAGGATAGAGGGAAAGTGCGAGATGTTTCGTACCTGTGGTGATGGGGTGATAGACTACTTATACCTGATGGTTGAGAGGTCCGGGTTCGACACTCTCGGCGTCATCAGGGGGATTCCCGAATCGTGGAGATATCGCCCGTAATCTGCAGATCATGTAACACGTAAAGCGCATAATGCGCATAACTGGACGGAGTTTTCGGCCATGTCTGGTTATGACAGTTTCCTCATTTGGCAAACGGGACCTTAATATCTACTTGGCTCGGCTCAGCCAAAGGTCATTTAACCGTGCAGTTATCTTTGATGCGTATCTTGTTGAACTCGGACGATTCGTAGGTCCGAGCCGATATCTCGAATGGGGCTCCGAGGCGAAGGTTTTGCCGTAGGTGAAGTTGGCGAATGAGTAGTTCTCGCGCGGTGTTTAGTACGCAGTTTTTATGTCCGCTCGGATACCGCTCAGACCTGCGGCCGTGGTGAAGGTATTCTGAATGCCATGTCTCTCTGGAGTGCTCATATCAGGACGGACGGGTTAGGCCTCGGATGCTAATCCCGCTAGTCGATTTGGCTCGGTTCTTTGTACTCTGCTCTCATGCAGACTCGGATATTCCCATAACAATGACGATGCAATATGATGAATTGCATACCTTGTTAATAGTTAGTTCTTTTCTTGATGGTTGGGAGGCCTAAGTGGTGTCTCTAAATAACTCCGCTCTACATGGAATTTTCACAATAAGACAAATAACAAGTAATTTGTTGAATGAAGAAACAAGATAAAAATTTTTAGTTTCTTCTCAATTAGAGGTACTTATCACAAAAAATAAGGGAGAAGCAAAAGTAGAAAAGGCTTTTATCATATGTGAGAAGTCAAGATGTAAATCCAAATCAAGAAATGAAGTTAATTGTTATAATTATAGCAAGCTCGGCCACTACAAAAATGACTCTTGGAAGCCCCGAAAAGAGAAGAAAGAAAAATAGAAGGAAAAGTAAGAAGACAAGGACACAACTTCAGTTATCTCATATGATAATATTATTTTCTCAGGCCGTGGAGCATGTATCATTCTCACTTGTTAAGATATAAATTGGGTGGTTGACACCGGTGTTTCATCCCATGTTACCCCACAAGGATTTCTTTACATCTTACAAGTTGAGTGACTTTAGTGTTGTAAGAATGAGAAATAGTTGAGGTAAAAAATTATGGGAATGTGTGATATGTATGTTGAGATAATTTTTTGTTGCACGTTATTTCTTAAAGATGTGAGACATGTACCGAATCTTCAACTTAATTTGTATAGGAAGATTGGATGAAGAATACTACGACAATTACTTTAGTGATGGAAATTGAAAACTTAGTAAAGAGTCTCTTGTAGTGGAGAGAGAATGAAAGTGTTCCACTTTGTACAAGACACAAGTACAATTATACATCAACGAACTGAGCACTACAGAGAATGATTCCTCTATTGATTTGTGACATAAGTGGCTAAGTCACATGAGCGAGAAGAGTGTACATATTCTTGCCAAGAAACAATTCCTCCCCAATATGAAATGTATGCCATTAAATAATTATGTCTATTGTCTAATTGGTAAGTGACATGCTGAATGTAAATCACCATTTCAATGGTCATTGAGAGGCCTAGTGACTGTTTTATGAAAGCACAATCAATGGTTCAAGGGGTAGATCTTCTCAAGAGAGATACCATTATCTCCAAGAAACCATCACAATCAGCGTAATATTTCAGGTAGTATGAGTGAGGGCAAGAAATTCAACTTCAGCGCATGCGCCTTATCACCACCTACAAGCTTTCCTTTTTTCGCCGAGCTAGCAAGTAGCTGCTCAAGGCAATATTCATAGATATGAGAGGAGTGTGATCCGGAATAGAGATGTGAATGTACCCCAAGTAAGCTTTCATGGACATTTTAAACTGCAGTACTTGTATCTCCTCCCTACATCGTTGATAAATGTGGAAGAATGATGCAAGCGCACTTAGGCTCCATACTAGTTAACTGATCCCCTATAATAAGCATTTGGAATTAAAATATAGAAATTGACTATCCTTTTCATTTCATTGTTCCAAAGCACTAGTGTCCATTTCAAGTTATACTTTTGGTTGAGTTTCTCTCATCCATTTAAGATGCTAAAAATCCCAGGCTTTCTTCGCAGTTTCAAATTAGCAATGCAGATGAAAAATAAATCTCCTAAAATAAGCTTATTCCATTTTTTTTTTTTTTTTTCGGAATTAGTTTGATGAATGTCAACAAAGACCATTACACACCATTTCATGGATAAAGGTAGGAGAGGAAACAAAAAGAGTTTTCTAATTTGCAATAGAGTAATTCACACAACACCTAGATGATGCGGTTGAGGGGCATTAGCAATTGTGGGGCCTAAATGATGAATGGTTCAAATGTAGGTATCATATGTTATGGCTCTTAATGGGTGGCTTGAATCATTTAATTAAAGTGATTATTGAATAAAGAAGTGGCTCATATGATGGGTATGGTTAGAGTCATCCAATAAAGTAATTAAGAAATTAAAAGTTAGGCCCACATGATGAAAAATTCAAATTAATGAAATGTCTATGCTTTTCTAGCCATTAATCGGAAGGTTAGGATCATATGATCAATGTGATTATGGGGGGTAGAGAACCATAGGTTGGGACTACATGAGGATGGTCCACATTAATTCTTGGACCTTTTCTGATATAACAATCATGGACCATATGAGGATGGTTCAGATCATCTAATCAAAGTGACTTTTGAGATGCATAGACAATTGAAGATGGGGCGATAATGTAAGTTCCGAATTGATGACTGTATCTTCAATAGAATAATTAAATCGGACCGTCCATTTTCTTAGCCATGGATCAAATGGTTATGATTGCCTGATTGAAGGCGGTGGATAGTTCAGATTTATGATTGAGGCATTTTCAATACTCAATCAGGATCATTTATTTCTTGGCCATTGATTGCATGGTTCGAGTAATCTTATAAAAGTAGTTGTATGCAAGCAATCAAAGGTTGGGTCCACAAAATGGACGGTCTTGCTTTGGACCAGGTTATGTTTGGCCCATGGGTTATGTTTGGGCCTGGCATTTATGGCCTGATTAATATTTAGGCTGGACATAGGCATTTTAATCCAACCCATCCCAAATGCACATGTGCATATGTCCTATAGTAAACATATATATGTTGTCTCATGCCATGGATAAGGAACACATGCATCTTGCATGCAGAGGGTCAGTTTAGTTTTTCAAAGTGTGTTTTTCTTTATGCAACTGTGGCCCACTTGATCAACGGGTGGATTAAGGGCCTGTTTGATTTTTTGGCTCAAGTGTAATTACCCTGTAAATGAGTAATCATTATTTACCAAGGTAATTACTTCATCTTTCCAAGTGCTGACTTGAGTGGTTACTTTTTAAACAGTTAAATCAAGAAATTTACAAATTAAATATGGGGCCTACTGTAACGTGTGTGGATTATCCACACCGTCCATTCATTATATATGCCTGATGTGGAATAGGGAATCAATCTTCTTTTGGACTTGGGTTTGAGCCTGATGTGCTTGGCCCATGTTGGGCTCAGGCCTTAGTCTTTATAGTTTTGGTTGGTCAAACCCGGTCCATTGCCACGACTCCTCGACTAAGGAAGCGGATTGCATCCTACCCTTGCCCGTCTTTAGCCAGGGCCACCGTAATGCGTATCTTTATCCATGTTGTCCATTCTTTTTTTTTTTTAAAATTTTCTTTGTATGAGCTCAAAAATGAGATAGATTAAGTAATACACTCTACATATGTCTCTTACATTTAACGCAATACAAAATAACTTATATTTAATGCTATGTGCATTTAATGCAACATGACCTTATCATTTGGTGTAGTCTACCTCATTTTTAGGCTCATACCTTAAAATGATATGATAAAAGAGATGTACAATGGATAAATAAATACATGATGGTGGGCCGCACACAGATCCGTCTATTCTGTTGGCTAGAAACAGGCCACAGTAGGACAGAATCCACTTCCTACTTAGAGCAGGAGACAAATTAATAGCATTTAGGAGCATGGAATATTGGCGACTAGGGACCCCTACAGCTAAGTACCATGATTGACTGTCTGACTCACCTGAGTCGGGCTGATTTACCTTGGGCGAGTCATGACTCAACTCAAACCCGAAAGAGTCCAAACGATCGAGTATTCTGAGTCAAAAAACCAAACTTAACAGTATTCAAACTTTGGTTTTTTTTTTTTTTTTTTTTTTTTTTTTTTTTTTTTTACATTTTCAAATTTCAGCATTGGTAAGTTTTAAACAATGCTCAATCAAATTCCTTCTTTGAGAAGAATGCCGTCCATTCCTGTCTATCTTTATAGGCCCCCAACAAATTGAAAAGTTAGGACTTATGGGATGCGAGATTTGGATCAGTCATTCGGCTGTATTTGCAGTCAAAATAGATTGGCCCATAGATTAGTTGGGTCCACTTAGTTTAAAAAAAAATATATAAAAAATCAGGTTTAGCAAAGATCAACCGTCCGTGTGACCTCTGTGACGAGAGGGGCTAGGGAATGCTAAAGAGAGGCCCCACCTGATGATTGTCGTGGATCACACCCGTGTGACACATGGGGCATGTGTGCCTCATTTTAGAGATTTTTGGGCATGTTCCATGAAGCAGTGGGGCTAGCTGATGGTGAGACTGGGTTTGCCAGCAAAGCTCACCTTGTAGCAGACCACGTGATTATTCATACTGTTCCTCTAGAAGGTCCAACTGTGGACGGCCCAAATGGAATAAAATAAAAAAATTGATGTCATTGTCCATACAAAGTGACTTTGGAAACAAATGTCGTCCAGAAACGAAGTTTCTTATTCATCCTTGCATGGACGGGGAGGATCTCTGACAAGTGAGATCTTTATTAATTATTATTTTTAGGTACGTGGGTCCATATACAAAGGGGCTTTGTAGATAAATGGTCTGGATTATTACATGGTGAGAGGCAGATTGGACGGTCCTTGCTGCAACCTCATGGTAGTGATGAATGAACTACGGCTGATGGGGTCCCCTTGGATAGCCATCTTGTTTGATTTTGATTAAGATGGGAACACATAAAAGATATTGGTGAGTGGAAGGAGACGAAAGCATTCACGTTCACCTTCATCATTAAGGAAGCTCCAAAGTGGTGCAGGGTTTCCCTCTTAAAAAAAGTGTGAGAGAGACTGGTCCAACTATAGATCATGCACCTTTTGCATGCATGTAAATGTAAGACAATTCAAAACCGTCCAAATCATTAGATCCATGTTAGATAGGTTATAACCCTTAAATTCAGATTGGTCGGACAATCCTATCCGCTGATCGATTGTCATTGTTTTTTGAGTTCAAACGTTTGACTATTATCATTTTAGCCGTCCATCAGGCGTCAACGAAAAGTGGGCCTCCTAGTAGGTGTGTACACTATCTCGCACCATTTAAAGAAAGGCGGTGGGAATCTATAGGCATTATAAAATTTGGATTTTTAAAAAATCTATCTTGAAATGCATCTCAAGATTCTCTCTATGTTGGAGGGTTGAAAATACATGAGCACTGATTATCAGTACACACAAAAAGAGTAGGCAAACTTAAAAAATATGCATGGAAAGGAAACCCATGCAGTATAAAAAAGCAAGGATATTAAAATAATATAAATAAAAGATAAATGCTCCTATGCTTTAAAGCTGCCGTACTCCTAGTTGCATCGATCGGTCGCTACACTTCCTCCTGACTTTAAGAAGGAAGTACCTGCGGGAAGCGAGGTGGGACCCACGACGAAGTTTGTACTGCTGTCGTGTTCCTCGAGTCCCCATGGATACATCTTATCTTTTCTTCTCGCTTTACATTGCACACTTGGGTTTTTTTTTTTTTTTTTTTCTTCTCCTGTCTCTCTTTCTATTTTTCTATGAGTTCTCTCTCTTCGATCTTCTCCTGGACAAGTCATAAGGAATAAGCTTGAATTCATGTAGCTGAGATTATGGTGCATTTGATCGAAGCTGTCCATAGTAAAGGAGAGTTATGTATTTAGGGAGTAGAATTGTTGTGACCTAGTAAATGAGGATCTTTTTCATGGGAACAAATTTATATTCAAGACAATTGTTGGTGATCGTTCTTCAACAATATATGTGGGAGTGTGCTAGAATTGAAATTGTGACTCAATTCTGATGTAGAGCGGGTCGCGGACAATTACATGGCAAAGATGGATCAGAAAAGGCCCGGTCGGCGACAGAAGTGATCTGGACCATCAGACCTTAAATCAGGCGTATCTCGCAATCCGGGATGAGTTAGCGGACGAAAAATATATGATTTTGGGGTAGATAGAACGAGCTACTTTAGCCAACCAACCCAGCTACGCCGGGTTGTGACGCTCGGAATTGCGAGAAACCCCTGATTTCACGGTCGTTTCCCTGTTTCAATTTCGTTTTTACTATAAATAGTAAGTTTTAGTTTGCTTATAACTCTTCATCCGTCGGGCTTTAGGAGTTGCGCCCAACGTGAAAAGAGCTTAGAATAATTAGGAGAACGGGTTGGTGAAGCCAAATAGGACACTTACTATTTTTGGCCGAAAACCTTGCGCACTAGTAGACATCACGACCGTCTATAAATAGTAAGTTTACTATTTATAGTAAGTCGCGAATTCTAGGAATCCTAGTTGTAGTTGGATTCTGATTTCTTTCCCATTGCTTGGTACCCTTATTTAAAGGGTTGTGAACTCGTTTTTATGAATTAATTAATCTATTTCGAATTTATTCAGAATTTATTTCTATTTTCTGTTCTTTTTCGTGGATTCGAGAAGTCTCTGTGAGGAGTCCAGAGAAGTTCCGTGGATTCGGAATATTTATCCTCTGAGGAAGACGGTGCTCGACCTCACGTCCTCCCCTGCGTCAGTTTGGTATCAAAGCGAGGTTTCTCCTCGGGTCGATGGCTTCTAACGACGGGTCGGGCAACAATCCCATAGGCGGTGCTCCAGGAAATTTTCCTTTAACGGCGGCAACTTTTCAAGCAGCGCAGCAAGAGAATCGACAAGCCATGCAAGGGCTGCAGGCTTCCATGGACCGCATAGCGAATCTCTTGGCAGAAACCCTAGGGCAACTCCGTGTTCCTGGTGGTAATCCTCCACCACCAATTGCTGAAACCGTAATCGCCCTGATCGCAGGATAATCCCAGCAGTGCATCCAAGGGCCGTCCCTGAGGACGGGGGCTCCAGTGAAGAGGAGATCGATGACGTGATCTTCCAACACCCCAGGCAAGGCGGCGATCGGGTAGATCGAGACTTCAAGATACGTGTTGATATTCCTAACTTCAATGGCCAGCTACACATTGAGGATTTTCTCGATTGGCTTTCTGAAGTTGAGCGATTTTTTGACTATATGGACATCCCTGAAACAAAGAAGGTCAAGCTTGTGGCCTACAAGTTGAAAGGAGGAGCTTCAGCTTGGTGGGAACAACTGCAACTCGCACGAACCACGCAGAGAGTGAAAGCACCAATCCGCACATGGCAACGAATGAAGCAACTACTACGTGCCCGATTCCTCCCTAGCGATTACGATCAGGTATTATTCCAACAATACCAAAATTGTCGACAGGGTAGTCGGTCGGTGAGAGAGTACGCGGAAGAATTTTACCGCCTGGCGGCGCGCAACGATTTGGTCGAGACTGAATCGCAGCAAGTCGCCCGATTCAACGGTGGATTGCGTATGGCGATCCAGGATCGGGTCCAGATGCAGTCCGTCTGGACGATGAATGATGCGATCAAGTTGGCTACTCGGGCAGAAGCGCAACTTGAACGTCCTAACACACGGGCCTATCCTACTGCGAGGATCACTGCGGTAGGTCCACCCCAGGGAGCTCCACAGCCTAAGGGGAAGGAGCCCGTAGGAGCACGCACTCAACCTCCTATGTCTGAGAACCAAGATCAGGGAAGCGGGCAAGCTAGACCCCAAAGGGGCGTATCGACTGCTGCTGGCACAAGTACAATCCCGAACCCTTATGCTCGGCCAAGGCCCAACAACTGCTATCGTTGTGGCCAGCCCGGCCACCTGTCAAATACTTGTCCCCAGCGAAAAGTGGCAAACCTCGCCATTAATGATGGTAGTGCTGATAACGCTTATGAAGATCCAGATATTGAAGAACAGGAGCATACCGCCGAGGACGAGGTAGATGATTCAGATTGGGTTCAGCAAGATCACGGCGAGTCGCTCGTCGTGAGGCGACTATTATATGCGCCAAGAAAAGAAGTGCATCCACAGCGGCATAACATCTTCCGCACTAGGTGTACGGTGAATCGAAAGGTTTGTGATGTGATCATTGACAGTGGAAGCAGCGAGAACATTGTCTCCAGGGGCATGGTGGAAAAATTGCAATTGAAAACAGAGCGTCATCCCTCTCCATATACAATCGGTTGGATCAAGAAGGTCAGCGAAACAAAGGTAACTGAACGGTGCACCATATCCTTTTCAATTGGCAAACATTATAAGGATGAAGTAGTATGCGATGTGGTTGACATGGAAGCATGTCACATACTACTACTCGGTCGACCCTGGCAATCTGACCGTGACGCCACTCATAAAGGGCGAGATAACATATATATCTTCGTCAAGGACGGCCGAAGACCATATTGGCCCCTATGGATCCAGAAGGACCACCTGAAACTTCTAAAGTGGATGGTCGTTTTCTCTTAACCATTCGGGACTTCGTGGAAGAATCCAAAGAAACAGGACAGACTTTGCATCATTAATTGTAAAAGGGGAAGAACTCGAGCCTACCATCATCCCTGAAAGACTAAGCCCTTGTTGCATGAATTCCAAGAATCTGGCCCGAGGACCTTCCCGATGGGTTACCCCCTATGCGAGATATCCAACACCATATCGACCTTGTCCCTGGGTCCAGTTTACCTAATCGTCCTCATTATCGAATGAGCCCGAATGAGTGCGAGATTCTGCAGGGACAAGTGGAGGAACTGATCCGTAGGGTCTTATTCGAGAAAGCATGAGCCCATGTGCTGTACCAGCTCTGCTAACTCCAAAGAAAGATGGGAGTTGGCGCATGTGTGTCGACAGCCGGGCCATCAACAAGATCACCATAAAATACAGGTTTCCTATACCACGATTGGATGATATGTTGGATATGCTAGAGGCGCGCAAAAATATTCTCTAAATTGGATTTAAGGAGCGGCTACCATCAGATTCGAATACGGCGGCGGGTGATGAGTGGAAAACAGCCTTCAACCTAGGAAGGATTGTACGAATGGATGGTCATGCCTTTCGGTCTTTCTAATGCGCCTAGCACATTCATGAGGTTGATGAACCAAGTTCTGAAACCTTTCATTGGGCGGTTCGTTGTGGTTTATTTTGATGATATTTTGATATACAGTCAAGACGAAACCACCCATATGGAGCACCTCAAGAAAGTCCTTCAAGTGCTCACTGAAAATAAATTGTACCTCAATTTAAAAAAGTGTAGCTTCATGACTGATAGCCTATTGTTTCTGGGTTTTGTGGTTACGTCCACGGGCATTCGAGTGGATGAGGAAAAGGTGAAGACAATCAGAGAATGGCCGGTTCCCAAAAATATTCACGAAGTACGAAGTTTCCATGGACTAGCGACATTCTATCGTCGGTTCGTGAAAAATTTCAGTAGCATTGTCTCACCGATCACAGATTGCATGAAGAAAGGGCAGTTTCAGTGGACTGACGAAGCTGACAGGAGCTTTGCCGAAATCAAGCGCAGATTATCCACGACCCCGGTTCTTGTACTCCCAACTTCGACAAACTGTTTGAAGTCGAATGTGATGCCTCATATGTCGGGATTGGGGGAGTTTTGTCTCAAGAAGGTAGGCCGGTAGCCTTCTACAGTGAGAAACTTAGTGATGCACGCAAGAAGTGGTCTACATATGAGATCGAGTTGTACGCGGTGGTCCAGGCACTGCGACACTGGCGACATTATTTGATTCAAAGAGAATTCATACTTTACACCGGACCATCAAGCCCTCAAGTTTATTAATAGTCAAGCTAACATTAACCGTGTGCATGCTAGATGGATCTCATTTTTGCAGGAATTCACATTCGTGCTAAAGCATAAGTCAGGGCAACAGAACAAAGTAGCCGATGCGCTGAGTCGCCGTGCAACTTTGTTAGTCACTATGAGCAATGAAGTTGTCGGGTTCGATCGCCTCAAAGACATATATGCCGACGACGACGACTTCAAGGACGCATGGGTTAGATGTCAGGAAGGTCACCCCGGTGACTTACATATACAAGACGGGTTCCTTTTTAAGGGAAATCGACTATGTATCCCAAAGAGTTCGCTAAGGGAACAGATAATCCAAGAGCTACATGGAGGTGGCCTCAGTGGACACCTTGGGCGAGACAAGACGCGAGCTCTTGTGGAAGAACGGTATTACTGGCCGCAATTGGTACGTGATGTGGGAAAGGCAGTCCAACGCTGTTATATTTGTCAGACTTCCAAGGGGCAATCTCATAATACGGGCCTCTACACCCCGTTACCCGTGCCTGACGGCCCTTGGGAAGATTTATCTATGGACTTTGTGCTTGGTCTCCCACGAACACAACGCGGCATGGATTCGGTGTTCGTGGTAGTAGTAGATCGTTTTTCTAAGATGGCGCACTTTATTCCATGTAAGAAGACTCTCGATGCAACACACGTGGCGAATTTATTCTTCAGAGAAATTGTGCGGCTACACGGGGTTCCCAAGACTATTACTTCTGACGTGACACGAAGTTCATAAGCCACTTTTGGCGGACTTTGTGGACTCGATTCGATACACGCCTTCAGTTCAGTAGCGCGTACCACCCACAGACTGACGGTCAAACTGAGGTTGTGAATCGCACATTGGGGAACCTCCTTCGATGTATTTCAGGAGAAAAACCAAAGCAATGGGATTTGGCCTTGTCTCAAGCGGAGTTTGCATTCAACAACATGGTGAATCGCTCGACAGGAAAATCCCCGTTCCAGGTTATTTACGGACGAGTACCTCGCCATACACTAGACTTGGTCCCTGCCCAAGCTCCCAGGCATGAGTATTGCAGCAGAACATATGGCAGACAAAATCATGGGTATTCATGCGGAGGTACAGAACAAGCTACATGCCTCGAACGAAAAGTACAAGGAGCAAGCGGACAAGCATCGGCGACAGAAAGTGTTCGAGGTGGGCGACCAAGTAATGGTCCATCTGCGCAAGAAAGATTTCCGACCGGAACGTACAACAAGTTGAAGAATAAAAAGATTGGACCGGTACCAATCATCCGAAAGATCAATGACAACGCTTATGTTGTTGATCTTCCAGATGATATGGCGATCTCACGAACTTTCAATGTTGCAGGACCTGACTGAGTATCATGAACCAGCGCATAATGATAACTCGAGGACGAGTTCTTTTGAAGTGGAGGAGACTGATGTAGAGCGGGTCGCGGACAATTACATGGCAAAGATGGATCAGAAAAGGCCCGGTCGGCGACAGAAGTGATCTGGACCATCAGACCTTAAATCAGGCGTATCTCGCAATCCGGGATGAGTTAGCGGACGAAAAATATATGATTTTGGGGTAGAACGAGCTACTTTAGCCAACCAACCCAGCTACGCTGGGTTGCGACGCTCGGATTGCGAGAAACCCCTGATTTCACGGTCGTTTCCCTGTTTCAATTTCATTTTTTACTATAAATAGTAAGTTTTAGTTTGCTTATAACTCTTCATCCGTCGGGCTTTAGGAGTTGCGCCCAACGTGAAAAGAGCTTAGAATAATTAGGAGAACGGGTTGGTGAAGCCAAATAGGACACTTACTATTTTTGGCCGAAAACCTTGCGCACTAGTAGACATCACGACCGTCTATAAATAGTAAGTTTACTATTTATAGTAAGTCGCGAATTCTAGGAATCCTAGTTGTAGTTGGATTCTGATTTCTTTCCCATTGCTTGCTTGGTACCCTTATTTAAAGGGTTGTGAACTCGTTTTTATGATTAATTAATCTATTTCGAATTTATTCAGAATTTATTTCTATTTTCTGTTCTCTTTTCTCGTGGATTCGAGAAGTCTCTGTGAGGAGTCCAGAGAAGTTCCGTGGATTCGGAATATTTATCCTCTTGAGGAAGACGGTGCTCGACCTCACGTCCTCCCCTGCGTCAAATTCAAACCAAACAACTATAACCCTAAGCGCCAAGATAGGTACACACGTATATATGACTGAATATGATGAGATCAATTGCTTATTCAACCATTCCTCAATGTATAAATAAGATTAGACGATATTTAAAGGGTAGGGTTTTTCCCTGATTATAACTATTATTCACAACAATGGTAGGAACCTCTTTCTCAATTCCCTTTTATTGATATCGAAAAGTTCTTTTCTACTTTTTGGATGACAAGTATGTTATTTACCAAAAATATTTATTTGTTGATTAAGTAGAAACCAATATAAGCTATTTACGGCATAAGTAGCTAATTTAAAGTAACTTATGATCCAAATGCTCCCTTAATGTCATAAGTGCTGAAAATTTGGTATGGTTAAAATAAATAATTAAAATTTTTGTTTCCCTTTAAAATATTTTTGAAATTCGTGAAAGAGGTTTTTTGTTTAGTCCTATGTTGCTTAGGGATGGAAGCCTTTTGAGGTTTTTAAACCTTCTCATGAATGATTTACTTAGAAGAGAGAGAGAGAGAGAGAGAGAGAGAGAGAGAGAGAGAGAGAGAGAGAGAGAGAGAGAGAGAGAGAGAGAGAGATGGAATTGTATGTTCCGCACTGGAATGTTGTATTTTAAATTATTTTAAAATAATTTGGTGTTTCAAAATATCCGTTGGGACGAACCATGGCTGTGGCCATAGGTGCGCATGTGCTCTACGAATGTGTCTTTTCACTGAAATGTTATATCCTTTCAATTTTTGTTTTGAAAAGTTGTATCTTTTGAAGCCTAAGGGACACACCACTTGGGTTTAAACCCAATAGTCACAACCCTTTGTGAAAGGGTGTCTTTACATCCTTAAGGGTATTTTCACAAAGTATATAAATAGACTTCGGATTTTAAGTTTTGGAATGGATTAGAAAATTGGTTTTCTCTTTAAAAATTTTGTTTAAGTATATTTTCTAGTTCGGGTTAAGACTACAAGTGGTTCGAGCCCGTGTACAGTAAGTGCACCGCTGGGACCGGGTCATAGTCGTTGTATCCTGGAGGTCGATTGCTCTAGAAACCTGTTGCACTTGGGACGTTGTCCAAGGGGAGCAAATTCGATTTCAAGCCGAGTGGCTCATGTCATGCCTCGGCTTCTACAAACCGATAAGTTTTCTATTTTCTCATTTTAATTTTAATTTTAATTTATCCAAATAGTTTTTCAAATTCCATATATCCAACATGGAATGCATGCACGCGTGTGCTCGCAGCGGCAAGGGTGTGGGCAGTGTGGTTATAAAGGCGCACTTTGCACTTGAGCATCATGTCTTGAATGGTCGCTCCCTCGTGACCTCACGTGAACTATCGCGAGGTGGTGTGAAAAGAGAGAGGGCTAGCTTATATGGTATTTTGGAAACGATCTGGTCCATTAGTTGCTAATAACGGCTAGAAACCAATGTTGGTTAATTAATGCCAACGGTTTAAAAATAGTGAGTCAAATAGTCAGATATTTAATTCAATGGTGAGAAACATATGAATTAATGAGCCAACTGTCAAAAACAATTTTTTTTTTCAATGGTTTGATCCTCGATGGCTTCAGGTGCAATGATCCATTTGTTCCATCTATATAAACCAGACCATATAAGTCCAAAATCACAAGCAATCCAAAACATGGTCTCCTCTACAAGAAAAACAAATACAGGAACCGACAAACTCTCGCTCTTCTCTTTGTTAAGTCAAGCTTTTAACTTACCAAGTTCTCAAACTCATTGAGCGTGTGAGAACTCATAGAGTACATGCCAGAGATTGATTACGATAATTGAGTTCCAACAGTGATACTTTCGATCATGATTACTGCATAAATGACTAAAAAAGACTTTCGTATCATAGAAGTAATTTGCCAACAACTAGTCACTGATCTCTAATAAGATAAGGACATGTGACAAATAACGTTTGGTGGACAGTGTTTTTTATACGTGTTTCAAGTTGATTTGGATTGATAATTTTATTTAATTTTCGATATTCAAAATATTTTATTTTCAGAATATTTCCAATACTAATAGATGTGCTCCGTAATTTGTGCTAAGCAATTTGTCTCCATTTCTATTTCTAAGAGATTTGCAGGCAGTTGCCTTTATTTAAATATTCTAACAGTTTGATAAGCAATGATGCCTTTATGTATATAAAAATAGAAAATGGAATGTATGTATGTCGGGTGGAAGAGAGCTCTGATCCCACTCAAATTACATTGCTTCTTCCTTACTCCATCCCTACTTTATATTCTTCCATTTCATTTCATATTATAAAATAAAGATGGCGTCTCTGTGCTTGCGTTGAATGAATGATTTGGATTGGATGCATTGCACGCGTATATGTAATCCTAAGTAGGCCCCATAAGAGGGAATTCTCACATACACCTCAGTGTACCGTTAAGTTACAGTCCGCCTCACATGCCTATGCCAACACGTCACAGATCTACAACAACTAACACTGTCGAAAAGATGGCTCCACCACGAATATCACCTAGGTGCAAAAAAATAGAGCTGGTACACCCATCACGTGGGCCAAATTGTACTAAATCAATAGGATGGATGGTTTTTGATGTGGTTTTCCTTAGTTCAGAGGAGAGAATCGGAGTGTTTTACTGCACTACTTGACTAGTCAAGGAAGCCGCTCGACCAGTCATGGAAGCCGCTCGACCAGTCAAGGGTCACTCGACTCAAATTCCAGCAAGCTCAGTTTTCTGGCCTCGACCAGTCGAGGGCCTAACTCGACCAGTCGAGTAAACAGTGCTCGACCAGTCGAGGGCTTGGCTTGACCAGTTGAGTGAACAGTGCTCAACTAGTCGAGGGTTCTGTAGATTTGCATGGATTGCGTAAATTGGAGGCGATTTTGCAGAGGTGCGAAAGGGAAGTTGCCTAAACTATAAATAGGGGTCCCTAGGGCTTTTCTAGGGTATTGAGAAGACTTTCTAAAGCTATTGTGTTAAGGATTTTCACGACCAATGTAAGAGAGAGAAAGCTTGTGGAATGGAGAATTCGTAATCGACGTCTCAACGCTTCTATGTCATCGTAATCAGTAAGATCTTTTTATTTTTCATTCTTTTTTTATTGTTTATCTACTCCTGTGTGAGTGAAGAAGGTTTGATCTAAGCGTTGTGTGCTTGTGATCGGTTGTAATGTTTACTTCATAGTGAATTGTTGCTTTGGACTAGGTCCCGTGGTTTTTACCTCTTCGAGGGTTTTCCACATAAAAATCTCTTATGTCGTGTGGTTTATGCTTTGATTTATTTCATTGCTTTATTATCCCATAATTCTAGTGTTTTGGGAGGCTAGATCTTAAGGTTTTTGTGCAAGTCTCACAACAAAGTGGTATTAAAGTATTCAAGTTGGTTGATCGGAGTGGGATCAATTCTGAATTATGAAAGGTGGCTCATCAAGGATGATCAGTCTCAATGGTTATAACTGGGCCATATGAAAGGCTAAGATGGAAGACTTGCTTTATTGTAAGGACTTGTATTCTCCAATTCTAAGTATATCAACAAAATCAAAGGATATGTCAGATGACGATTGGAAGAAGTTGGACCGGAAGGCGGTAGGGTTTATTAGACAATGGCTGGACGATTCCATATTCCACCATGTGTTTACGGAGACCTCAGCCGCTAGCCTATGGCTGAAATTGCAATGGTTGTATAAGAGGAAGACAGTCGACAATAAGATTTTTCTGATAAGGCGACTTATGAATCTCAAGTTCAAAGATGGTAGTTCTGTGGCTGAGCACATGAATGAGGTCAGCAACATATCGAACCAACTCTCCGCTATGAAGATGATCCTGGATGATGAATTACAGGCTTTGCTATTGCTTAGTTCATTGCCTGATAATTTGGAGACATTGGTGGTGTCTCTGAGTAACTCCGCGCCAGACGAAAAAGTGTCTATGGAACATGTAACTAGTTGTCTCTTCAACAATGAGATCAACGAGGAGGAAGTCTCAGGGGTCTACTCAGCAAGAGGCCCTTGTGACACAAGATTGAGGGAGAGGAAAGAGCAGGAAGGGCGGGAAGGCCCGAGATAAATCAAGAGACAAGTCAAGCGTCAAAAAGGACATTGAATGCTGGAATTGTGGCAAGTAGGGCCACTACAAGCATGAATGTCGTAAGAAGAAGAATGACAAGAAAGGAAAAGGAAAGGAGAAGGAAGATGAATCAGATTCCACTGCGGTCGCTTTAGATGACGACATTGTAGTTATTCTTTCAGCAGATCACGATATTCGTCTCATGGCTACGAGTCAGGATACCGACTGAGTGATAGACTCGAGAGCCTCATTTCATGCGACTCCGCGCAGACACTTCTTCACAAGCTACAAGTCAAGTGACTATGAGACCGTAAATATATGAGAAATTCTGGCGTATCGAAGATCGTAGGGGTCAGTGATATTTGTGTGAAGACTGATGTGGGCTGCACATTGGTTCTTAGGGATGTGAGGCATGTTCCAGACCTTCGCCTCAACTTGACATCGACGGGAAGGTTGGATGATAATGGCTATGAAAGCTAATTTGTTGGTGGGCGCTGGAAGCTCATCAAGGGTTCGTTAATTGCAGCCAGAGGAAAGAAGTGTTGCACCCTTTACAAGACATGTGTCAGTGTGTGTAAGGGTGGGTTAAATGCAGCGGAAGATTCAACTATTGACATGTGGCACAGGCATTTAGGCTACATGAGTGAAAAAAGGCTTCAGCTACTAACAAAGAAGCGGCTCCTTCCAGACGTGACAAGTATACCTTTCAAAACCTGTTTTGATTGTTTATCAGGGAAACAGAATAGAGTTTCATTTGTTAAATCTGCTTCTTATGTTAATAAAATGCATGCATTAGATTTGGTTTATTCTGATGTTTGTGGTCCTATGAGGACAAAAATCTTGGGTGGGGCATTGTATTTTGTCACTTTTATAAATAATGCATCTACGAGGGTTTGAGTTTATGCTTTGAAATCCAAGGACAAAGTCTTTGGTGTGTTTAAATTGTTTCATGCTATTGTAACGAGAGAGACAGACAGATTATTAATGTGCATCCGCATTGACAATGGTGGTGAATACATGGGTGACTTACATGAGTATTGTAAGTCCCTAGGTATACGGCATGAACAAACGATTCCTAAGATCCCCCTAACATAATGGTGTGGCCGAGCGCATGAATCGCACAATTGTAGAGAGAATCAGATGCGTGTTATCCCATGCAAAGTTGCCCAAGTCGTTCTGGGGAGAAGCAATGCATACGACGGTGTATTTGATAAACAAGTCTCCATTAGCCTCGTCGAATGAGAAGAAGTACCTGAGAAGGTGTGGACTCAACAAGATCCTTTGTACAGTCATCTCAAGGTATTGGATGGAGGGCATCCGTTCACGTACCAAAGGATGAGAGGTCCAAGCTCGATATAAAGATCAGGCAATGTGGTTCTTGGGGTATGGTGATGAAAAATTCGGCTATAGATTATGGGATCTGACCGAGAAGAAGCTCGTCAGGAGTAGAGATGTGGTTTTCTTTGAAGATCGATGATGTATAGAATACATTTGTAAGCTAGAGAAGACTCAACCTAATTCAGGTGTGTTAAAAGACATGGATTCGGTTACTCCTCCCGTGGTGCCTGATGACGGGGGAGTACAACAAGGTACAGAGGACGAGGAAGTTCCTACAGAAGATGGACCAGGGGAGCAGCCCCCACTTGATCCACCTGTTGAGCCATAGGGTGATGAGCTCATCTAGGGACAGACAGCCGTCCAAGAGGTACTCGCTGCATGAGTATATTATGCTTACTAATGGAGGAGAGCCAGAAGATTATTCTGAGGCCCTAGCCGACGAGCATAAGAGGGAGTGGTTAAAAGCTATGCAAGAAGAGATGAAATCCTTTCATAAGAACCATATCTATGATATGGTGAAATGGATACTACGGTATCTAAGAGGCTCATCCAGGTTGAGCCTATGCTATGGTGACGAAAAACCTGTGTTAGAGGGCTTTACACAGATGCAGATATGACAGGTGACATAGACTCCAGGAAGTCTATGTCGGGGTTCATGTTCACGTTTGCAGGGGGGAGCAGTCTCTTGACAAAACAAGCTACAGAAGGTTGTAACATTATCGACGACAGAGGCCGAGTACATTGCGGTCACAGAGGCATGTAAAGAGATGATTTGAATGAAGAGGTTCATACAAGAACTAGCCTGAAGCAGGAGTAGCACGTGGTCTATTGCGATAGTCAAAGTGCTATACACTTGAGCAAGAATCTAAGTTATCACTCCAAGTCGAAGCACATAGAGATTCAGTATCACTAGATCAGGGATACTTTAGAACAGAAGGTGTTACAACTTGAGAAGGTTCACACGGACGACAATGGGTTATACATAATGACCAAGACATCACTCAAGGGTAAGTTTGAGGTTGTAGAAACCTGAATGACTTGAAGAAGGCGAATTCCTCCAGAGTCAGAAATGGAGAGATTTGATTGGGTTTTCCTCCTCGGTTCAGAGGAGAGATAGTGCAGCCGGCTGAAGATCAGAGTGTTTCACTGCGCTGCTCGACCAGTCGAGTGGACTGCTCGACCAGTCGAGGGTCACTTGACTCAAAGTCCAGCGAGCTCAGTTTTCTGGCCTCAACCAGTCGAGTGAACAGTGCTCGACCAGTCGAGGGCCTGACTCGACCAGTCAAGTGAACAATGCTCGACTAGTCGAGGACCTGGCTCGACTGGTCGAGGGTTACGCAGATTTGCGTGGATTTTGTGCAGACTGCGTAAATTGGAGGCCGTTTCGCAGAGGTGCGAAAGAGAAGTTGTCTAAATTATAAATAGGGGTCCCCATGGCTTTTCTAGGGTATCGAGAAGGCTTTCTAAAACTATTGTGTTAAGGATTTTCACGACCAAGGTGAGTGAGAGAGAGAGAAAGGGAGAGAGAGAGAGAAAGCTTGTGGAAGGGAGAATTCGCTATCGACGTCTTAGCGCTTCTACGTCCTCGTAATCAGTGAGATCTTTCCATTTTTCATTATTCTCTTATTGTTTATCCACTCCTGCGTGAGTGAAGAAGGTTTGATCTAATTGGTGTGTGCTAGTAATTGGTTGTAACGTTTTCTTCATAATGAATTGTTGCTCTGGACTAGGTCCCGTAGTTTTTACCTCTTCGAGGGTTTTCCACGTAAAAATCTCTTGTGTCGTGTGGTTTATGCTTTGATTTATTTCATTTCTTATTATCCCATAATTCCGGTGTTTTGGGAGGCTAGATCCTAAGGTTTTTGTGCAAGGCTCCCAACAGTCTCATGCAGCATGCACGTGTCCCACCTGATTAATGGAGGCTAGATCCTAAGGTTTTTGTGCAAGGCTCCCAACAATCTCATGCAGCATGCACGTGTCCCACTTGATTAGTGGATTGGCCTGATCTTCCCCCACCAAGTGATCCTCATTTGTATGGTCAATGCTTTTGATGGCTTAGATGTACTATATTCATGGCAAGCTGATGTGTGTGATTGTACATATGAGGCCCACCTCCTTAAGATATAATTCCTTGAACCTTCAACACCCATATCCATAGCTCAACCGGTAGAATGAGTGGAGATACCTCGTTTCAACACTTGAAGTCTTGGTATCGATCCAGGGTGGCTAACATGGAGTGTGGGTAGGGTGTGTACTAACAAGCTAACCCAAAAAAACATAAAATAAAATAAATATAATAATAAAAAAAAATAAAAAAAATCCTTGAACCTCCAGTGTGGCAGATGGTGGCTCTCATAATAGATGACTTGTCGAAACTCCCACAGCACATGTGTGAGATGCACAAATAGGAACTCAACGGATTGAAATTTAAGAGAGGCGTGTGAAGAAAACCAATGGCAGCAAAACCATGTTTAATAGTTTTATTGGAGCTTTGCTAAGCACATACCCACGTGTGTGCAGGTGTGTTAGCTACAGTGTCTGATGGATGCAATATCCAAGCTGTTCATCAGGTGGATCTGATCCTCTAGATGTTCTCCACCATAACAGATAAAATCTGTCCATTTAGCAAGTGGGAAACATTGTTCGAAACAGATGGATGGTATACATTCATTCTATAACCTGTGGCCCACCTAACAAGTGAATTAATCTGACTCTTGGGCAACAGCATCTACGTAGCCGTATCCCTTTGATGAATTGATTGGATATGATGCCAATGTGTCATGTTGGCACATTTGGGGCGCGTACATGAACTGCCTTGTACACGCGTGTGGCCTCAGCAGAAGCAATTGATACATGGCTGCTAAGAACATGGTTTTTTTACGTGGGATTAAATTACCATATGAGTCAAACGAACGAGTCAAAAGTGTGATTGTCTGATAGAATAATGGGCCAGTGGACAGATAAGACCGTGTAGAATCCAAGACTTGTAACCATGTGTGGCTGCTAATTCATAGTCCAACTAGTCTATTCAACGGATCTAAAAGGTCGGCCTCCATCACAAAATCAGGCCAATCCACTCATTAATTGGGCCACTCATGTAATATGGATTAGATCAACGGCTGTTTATGATTTTCAAGAATGTGGCCCAAATGATGAGTGGGATCAGCGTTATTTTTGCACCATTTATTGTTTCTGATGGGTCCAACATTTTGGACGGATTGGATTTTGTATACAATTGATACATGAACACTTATGCTTTAGTTGGATGGCAATGAATGCACGTAAGACCTGTTATACATCTACTTGAGAAAACCACCGAGAAATTTGGGACTGTGGGCCCCACCTTTTATCCAGCTGTTTTTATGAAACAATACAGACCTAGTTTGGGAACTTAGACCTGCTCGTACGGACAGCGAATTTGAGGACGAAAATACCCCTCCCTTCCTTTCGAGACCAGCTGACGCTCCTCCAAAGTTGTAGGAACAGCTTAAAAGAGATCAAAGTTACATGGCCCCACAGCTATGTATTTATTATATCCACAACGTTCATCCTTGAGATCACTTCGGAGCATTATCCAAAAAAAAAAAAAAAGAATGATATCCAAAGATTAACTGGACCACACCACAAAGACCAGCGGGAAAACTAATTTTCATTGTTAAAAAATTTGTAGGGCCCACCATAACATTTATTTTCCATCCAATCTATTCATAAGGTCACAAAGGCCTGGATGAAGAGGAAAAATGAACTAAAATTTCATAATGATCCAAAACTTCTGTAACCCTAAAAGGGTTTCAATGGTAGATGTTCAATTCCCCACTGCCTTTTACAGTGTGGTCCACTTGATAGTTAGATCTGTCTTATTTTACAACTCAGGCTTAATATGAGCTCGCCAAATAGATGGACGGTTTGGATATAACACAGACCTTATTATGGGACTCACAAAAGGCAGTGGGGATTACAACAGTAAAAAAACAAAAAAAACTAGGAAGCTATGGCTACAGTGTTTTCTATAGCTACGGATTATAACCGTAGTGATAATCATACCCCTGATTGAAATATTTTATAAGTCTTTAGATATGTCGAAAAAGTCCAGAACTGTCTAGCGAGTTTGCCTCAAATATTCTGCAGTTTTCCTATGGCTACGGATTATAACCGTAGTCATAACTGTAGTCCATTTTTTTTTTACATGGGGAACTTTATTCTACCTACATTTTTCTCTAATACATATTTATATAAATATGTATATATAAGCATATAATTTTTTTTTTCTTTCTTTTAATTCATTTCTTTGTTTATTTATTCAACAAGCATATCTCCTAAACTAGAATGATTTACTTAATGTACCACATATGATTTTGGGGTAGGAGAGGCTAATTTCGCCAACAAACCTAGTTATTTTTAAAGATTCCATCGGGTCGATGGTCGAAAATCCATTTCATTCACTTCGTGGTCAATTTCAATCACTTCGCGGTCAAACTAGAAATTGAGCAGGGCAAAAATCAAATTAGCGAGGCAAACTAGAAATTGAGCGGGGCAAACTAGAAATTCAGCGAGGCAAACTAGAAATTGAGCGAGCAAATATGAAATCGAGCGGGGAACATGAAATCGAGCGGGGCAAATATGAAATCGAGCGCGGCAAACTAAAATTCAGCGGGGCAAACATGAATTTCAGTGGGGCAAACATGAAATTGAGCGGGACAAACTAGAAATTGAGCGGGGCAAACATGAATTTCAATGGGGTAAACATGAAATTGAGCGGGGCAAACATGAAATTGAGTGGGGAAAACGGTGGGAAACAAAATATATTTGTGTTTTCCCTTCATTAATGTCTAAGAGACCTTATGAACCAGTTAGATGGCAAATAAACATGTTAGGCTTAGGAGCACTAGTTTGTCTAGAATTCAGAACTGACAGGGCAGTACCTAATCCACCGTTAGACTTTCTTAACATGTTAGCGCCTCAAATGATCGCGTGTTGTATCGGAGAGGGAAGCTGATTGGCTGGTGTACAACTGCTATAGGTACGTGTCGTTGGAAGAGGAGCACTGATGCTCCTCGATCTCCAAGTTGTAAGTACAGTTCAAAGGAGATCAAAGTTATATAGCTACACAGTGATGTATTATTATATCTAGATTATTTTAGAGCATTATCCAAAAACTGAATCATATTCAAAGATCATCTGGACCACACCATAAATAGTAGCAACAATAATGATTTTCATCGTTAAACAATTTGTAGGGCCCACCGTAATGTTTATTTTACATCCAATCTTTTCATAAGGTCACAAACACCTGAATGAACAGTAAAAACAAATTTCATATTGATCCAAAACTTCTATGACCCCAAAAAGGGTTTCAAGACCCCAAAAAGGGTTTCAATGGTAGACGTTCAATTCTCTACTAGTTTTTGCAGTGTGGTCCACTTGATAGTTAAATCTGTCTTATTTTTCATCTCAAGCCTTAAGATAAGCTCCCCAAATGAATGTACGATCTGGATATAACACATACCCTGTGATAAGACCCACAGAACTCTCTCACATAGCCACTCCCCTATATAAAATGCAATCGGTCCCTAACGCAGACCTCATGTTTGCCCCGCTCAATTTCTAGTTTGCCCCACTCAATTTCATGTTTGCCCCGCTGAATATCTAGTTTGCCTCACTGAATTTCGTGTTTGCCCTGCTCAATTTCATGTTTGCCCCACTGAAATTCATGTTTGCCCCGCTGAATTTTTAGTTTGTCCTGCTCAATTTCATGTTTGCCCCACTGAATTCCTCGTTGGCCCTGCTCATTTCATGTTTGCCCCGCTGAATTTCTAGTTTGCCCCGCTCAATTTCATGTTTGCCCCGCTGAATTTCAAGTTTACCCTGCTCAATTTCTAGTTTGCCCTGCCGATTTTCGACCACCGATCTAATGGAATATTGAAAAATAACCAGGTTGGTTAGCTAAAGTAGCTTCTCCTACCCCAAAATCATATAGGGTACATAAAGTAACTAATTTTGGTTTAGAAGATATTCTGTTAAATGAATAAAAAAAGAAATGACAAAAAGAGAGAAAAAATTATGTAGGTAGAATAAAGTTCTCCATGTAAAAATTAAAAAAAAAAAATATATATTTTTTTACATAGACTAGTTATGACTACGGTTATAATCTGTAGCTATAGGTAAAAATCAATTGTAGGATTTTTGAGGCAAACTCGCTGTACAATTCTGGACCTTTTCGATAATATCGAAAGACCTTCGATATATGAAGTACATATCGAAATGCCTTCGATATATATCGAAGGACATCCAAAAAGCAGGGCTACGATTATGGCTACGATTATAATCCGTAGCAATAGGGAAACCCAGTTTTACAAAATCACATTTCTTTTGTGGGTCCCATCATGAGGTCTGTGTTATATCCAAACCGTCCATCTATTTGGCGAGCTCATATTAAGGATTGAGACGAAAAATAAGATAGATCTAACTATCAAGTAGACCACAATGTAAAAGGCAATGGGGAATTGAACGTCTACCATTCAAACCCCTTTTGGGGTTATAGAAGTTTTGAATCATTATGAAATTTGTTTTTCCTCTTCATCCAGGTCTTTGTGACCCTATGAATGAACGTAGAGGAAGATTTCTCACAAACATCACAGTGGGCCCCCAAAAAGTTTTTAATGGTCAACGCTCATTCAACACTGTTTCTGTAATGTGGTACACTTGAGATTTGGGTATACCTCATTTTTGGTCTCATACCATAAAATGATGTGGAAAAATATATAGACGGCATGGATGAAAAGCATACATCATGGTGGGGCCCATAGACCACCGACCGTCCGACATTGACTGGTGGAAGGGGGAGTACCCAATCCGTTTCCGTGAAAGGAGGGGTATTTTCGTCCTCAAATTCGCTGTCCGTACTAGCAGGTCTAAGCACCCAAACGAAGTTCGTATTGCTACATAAAACCCGCTGCATAAAAGGTGGGGTCTACAGTCCCAATTTTCTCAAAACCACCGCCCTTTGCTGAGTTGTTTTCTTGGACGCATGGTTTGATTCCACGTGCGGAAAATACGAACAACTCTATTATACCTAACAGCCGACCATTGACTCTCATTGCAACCAACTCATATAGACCATCGAAACTAGTAATATAGCATCAGGTTTCTTCCACATGTGTCAGCAATCAGATCATACGTGTGAATCATCGAGCCATTCATTGGATGGGCCACTCTTCTCATCTGATTCATACGGTGTACAAAACAGATGGGTGGTTCGAAAAAGCTTGGTTTAGAAGTAAGATTTGTTTCATACATTTTGGCCTAACCCACTGAATGGACAGCACTAATTTTTCTTTCAGGCCAAGGAATCTACGTGGTGATGTCCGACTGATGGGTAGGTTGGACGTTCCACATGTGTGCCATGTTGGTACGTGTGGAGGCATGCATAGGAGCTGCATGAGAGGTTGGACGACCTCCTTAATTACTTGTGCGTTACCGTTGTAGGCATATCATATTTAATCACGGAGCAACGTGCTTGTGCCTCCTCGCATATATATGTATGGAACACACCAACCACAGGATGACTTTAAGAAAATGAATTGGTGAAAAAAAATAAAAAATAAAAATTAATACATAAAAAAACACAATGATTTTGATGTGACACATGACATAGAAACATTCCTAATAAGATTGGACCAAAAGAAGGTGAATTATAAATGGGCTATAACTTTTGAACTAGAAATCATTACGGGGCGCAAAAAACTTTCTGCTAAAAAATGAGAACGTGGGAAAAAATTATTATTTTTAGTAATTTCAAAAAAAAATTAATATATATATTTTTAATTTTTAGAGTTTTTAATTTTTTTCTTTTTAGAAATAACTTGCAAGGAATCTTCCAACAAAAGTTTATTTGAAAAATTTATTTCTATAAATTAAGCTTTAAAGGAGTTTTACTTGAAATAAATTTTTTGTTAGAGTTAGAATTTTGCTATTTTTAGTAATTACGAATTTTGATTTTTTTTTTTCATGATGTAATAAAGACAATGGTCGACATCACGCCCTCCCCGTGTCAGAATTCATGTGGAAATTATTAATTTTTCAAAAGGATTATAATCCTAACAAATTTATAATGCCAAAATTTAGAAAAAGATTTTCAAAACCCTAATTTGATCCCACAAAAAAATATATTTATATTTCATACATGAAAACACTCATAATATCCTATTTGACTAGGTAGAGTTTTTTGATGGGGTCTCATTTAACTACTGCAGGATATATCCTCCATGCAACTAGTTGCATTGGAGCTGCAGGTGTATAAGGACATATGGATATACCAACTGTCTATTCAGTCCAGCTTAAACTTCACAACCCATGATGAGCAAAAATCAAAACTGGTGAGATGATATTGACGATTGGACCTTGTTTATTGTAAATAATCTCAACCGTCCATTTGTAGGCCGGATGAGGGGGCTAATAAAGAGTAGATAGACCAGAGATGGTCCGGATTGACAATTGGTTGTCCATTTGATATCATGAGTTACAACTAGTTGCATCACAAGTATCACGTGAACATGATCACTTGAGGGTTTTTTTTTTTTTTTTTTTAAAGGCCTTCTAATCAAACAGATCACTTTTTTAAAGTGTAAAACCAATAGTCCAAATTCAACGTGGATCACTTAACGAGTGGACCACCCGGATATTTTCAAATGAGGGTACCCAGGAAGTTAAGGCTACACATTCAACCAAAACCCGGCAGATGTGTGGCCCAAATGTGTCGGTCGTTGGAAAAGCCTAATATATAATAAAGAAGGGGACCATAATGCATGGTCGACCAAAGCTACAGCTACAGCTGATACTAACTAGGGTCGAGAGGTGTTTGACAAGTGAGGTCTCCTTTAGGGTCCTTACCCTTACTTGGGTGGTAGACTCGCAGGAGTTTCAACACCGGGTCGAGGGTTCGAGAACCCATAGGTGGTGAAATTCCACTATGGCGTGTGTAGTGTGTGTGCGTGTTAAAAAAAAGAAAAAAAAAAGAAAAAAAAAAGTGAGGTCTCCTTTAATTATAGCTGACCATTTTTAATCAATGGTCCCTTTTTCCCTCCCAAAGTGTACTCTCTTTTTCACTGACTCATATCTGCCAAATCCATATCTTATCAAGGATCTAAGCCTTCCAAGAGGCCATTCCATGCGTAGAGTCCACTACCCATCAGCAACTACCCATGCATTCTTCTCTGTGGACAGCTGATCTTCTTCTTCTTCTTCTTTTCCCCCCGTTTTACAATCCATTTCATTCATATATATATGCTAATTATCTTCATGAGTGACCGGTCTGATTTTTATTTTGCCTAAGGGATGCCAACTTGATGAAAGGTCCAGATATCAAGCATGTGTGGCATGTTGGCACGCATCATACAATATGCCACAAGCTTTGCTAGCCCCAGATAAAAATCATACACATCCACTTTCAGATGTAGTAGAGTTGTCAACCTGTACATCTGATCTGTGTATGAGGTGGAGCCCACAAGTTCAAAAATATATCAGGCTGTTCCATTCACATCCTTGTAGTAAAATAATGGACTGTGTGCGTCCATTCCTCGCATCAAGCTTTAAATACACGCACACTATTTAAGCGAATTTCTTTTGAACCTGGCTGTTTGAGAGATTATTTTTTGAACTTGGGGCTATATATGTATCTATGTATGTGTATGCATACATATATGAGAATCGGATCGTGATTATTTTTTGAACTTGGGGCTATATATGTATCTATGTATGTGTATGCATACATATATGAGAATCGGATCGTAATTGCTCCCGAGACTTGTGATTGGATTGTAATTAATTCTAGGGCTAACAATTAGACTGTAATCACTCTCGGAGCCTCTAATATTATAATTGGACTGTTATTTCTTTTGGTACTTATAATTGGACTATATATAATTGCTTTCGAGACATATAATTGGACTGTGACCTATAATTGGACTGTAAGTGCTCCTGAGACCTATAATCATGTAATTGAAGCATATTCATCCTCGGGAGTGATTCCATGTATATGTGTGTATGTTGACACGCATACATATATCAAAAAATCAGTATGAATCCAACATTCAGGTGGGTAATATTGAGTGAATTTATAGGTTTTAGCACTGTACCTTATATTGTTACCGGGGTTTGTTCCACCTGAAGTTTGGATTCGAGCTTATTTTTGTGATCTGTGGTGTGAACATTCACCACAAATCATGGTGGAGGTTTCTTCTTTCGCAGAGGATTCTTCCTTCCACACCTATTGTGATGGATTCTTTTATCCATTGGGTTCTAAGAAATGGCTTAGTGGTAGATTCATAAGAGTTTTAACATAAGGTCATGGGTTCAAGCACTCCCTGTGGTGAAAAAAAAAAAAAAACGGTATTATTGTATTTTTGTTTGGACGATACGATGGAAAAAAAAAAAAAAAAAAAAAAAAAACTGAAAATGACAAGCCTTCTCCATGCAGTACATGTGGTAGGATGATCTACAGAGATTTGTGGAGCCCATTTCGCAATCATAGCTACTTTCTTGCACTTAATGCTTACTATTAATCATTTTTCTTTACCGTAAAATGCTTAAAACGCAAGTGTTTATATGTCTAAGATGATTCATTCACCGTCCGATTGTTGTCCATAGTAGGGCCCAGTAGATGGACAATCTAGATTGAAGTAAGATGGTTGTAACATTTCCGGTGCTTCCAGCTCCACCGTATTATCACCCCCTACAAGTCATTTGGTCTGGAAGTGCATCACGTGCATGCGATCACCAGCTGTTTTAATGTGTCCCACAAGGCAGCCTCAGCCCCCCCACCGCACTATCTTCCACCGACCTCTGCCGTCCCTTTCTCTTGTCGTTTTCTGCGCACTTCCACTCAATGCCCCAAAACGGAATCAGAGGCGGGGCCTACTTCCCAGCTCATATCATATCAAATGAGGTTTCCAAGTTCTACACGTGTGTACAAACCTTGCGCTTCCACACGCACGCAGGCACATCAAACTGAGTGTTTTAAGATTCTTTTCTTCCTAGAAACGACGTGGGAAAGACGTTACTTCACCCACCGTCTTCCTCAAGGGGAATAACTTTTTCGAATCCACGGAACTTCTATAGACTCCTCGCAGAGAAACCCAATCCATGGGGAGAAGAAATTAAAATTAATTCTAAGAAATTTGAAATAATTTGATTGATGATTAAAAACGAGATTACACCCCCTTTAAATAGGGATTTAAATAGGGATGCTAAGCCATGGAAGAAGTTTCGAATCAAACTACAACTAAAACTCTTATAATTTGCAACTTACTTATAGACAATCATGATTCCTACTAGTGCGCATAGTTTTCGGCCAAAAATAGTGTCCTATTTGGCTTCACAACGTTGTTCTCCTAATGATGTAGAGTGGGTCGTGGACAGTTTCATGGTCAAGATGGATCAGAAAAGGCTCAGTCGACGACAGAAGTGATCCGGCCCGTCGGACCTTAGATCGGGTGTATCTCACAATCCGGAATGAGTTATCGGGCATAAAATATATGATTTTGGGGTAGAACGAGCTACTTTAGCCAACCAACCCTGTTATGCCGGATTGCACAAGCCGGATTTGCGAAATACCCCTGGATCGATGGTCGTTTCCCTGTTTTAATTTCGTTTTTACTGTAAATAGTAAGTTTTAGTTTGATTATAGCTCTTCATCCGTCGGGCTTTAGAAGTTGCGTGCAACGTGAAAAGAGCTTAGAATAATTAGGAGAACGGTTTGGTGAAGCCAAATAGGACACTTACTATTTTTGGCAGAAAACCTTGCGCACTAGTAGACAACACGACTGTCTATAAATAGTAAGTTTACTATTTATAGTAAGTCTCGAATTCTAGGAGTTTTAGCTGTAGTTTGCTTCTGATTTCTCTCCCATTGCTTGGTATCCCTATTTAAAGGGTTGTGAACTCGTTTATTAGATTCATTAAATCAATTTTGAATTTATTAGAATTTATTTCTATTTTCTGCCTTCTTTCCTCGTGGATTCGAGAAGTCTCTGTGAGGAGTCTAGAGAAGCTCCGTGGATTTGGAGTAGTTTTCCTCTCGAGGAAGACGGTGATCGACCTCATCACGTTCATCCCTGTGTCAATTGGTATCAAAGTGAGGATTCTCCTCGGGCCGATGACAAACAATGAAGGTATGAATCAAAATCCTGTGGATGGTGATTCAGGGATTCGTTATCTTTCGGAAAGAATGAAAGCTTTCCACTGAGAGATGTAGTTGACCATGCAAGGGCTACAGGTAACCCTCGACCGTCTTGCGGATGCGCTACTTCCGCCCCGAGCCCTAGGCGGTGTTCCACTACCTATGGTTGCTCCACCACCCGTGGTTGCTGTACGATACAACCCCGATTTTCGTAGAGCACTACCAGTGGCAAACCGTAGGATTACACCAGATGATTCAAGTTCTAGCGACGATGACCTTAATGAGGGTTTTGCCTGACGACCAATCCATGGAGGCGATCATCTAGATCGTGCTGAAAGAGACTATCGAGGTAAGGCTGAACTTCCTAGTTTTAATGGTTTATTACATATAAAGGATTTTCTCAATTGACTAACCGAAGTAGAGAGATATTTTGATTATATGGACATGCCAGATTATAAAAAGGTAAAATCGGTAGCATTTAAATTAAAATCTGGTACTTAGATCTGCATGGTGGGAATAATTACAACTCTCACGAGCCGGCTAGAATAAGGCGTCCATCTCATCGTGGCCACGGATGAGACGTCTTCTTCGATCATGATTTCTCCCCAGTGATTATGAGCAGATATTATTCCAGCAATACCAAAATTGCCGACAAGAAAATCGAACTATCACAGATTACACTGAAGAATTTCAGCAGTTGGCTACACAAAGCGATCTGTCAGAATCTGACTCACAGAAGGTAGCACAATTTATAGGTGGGTTGCGATCGATAATTCAGGACCGAGTTCAGATGTATTCAGTCGGGACCGTCGATGAAGCAGTTCAATTGGCGGGTCGGGCAGAAACATAACTTACAAGAGCTCCTACTCGTCCCTATCTTTCAACTCGACCCCCATGACGGGTCCCACATAGGATCCAGTACTGGCACGAGGAAAAGATCTAGTAGAAGAACGTCCTCAACCCCTATAACCGCAAACCGTGATACGGGGAGCGGCTCATCCAGACCTTAACGTGCAGCACCACAACAGCGGGCCCGAGTAGGATTCCAAATCCTTATGCTTGGTCGAGGTCAAATAATTGTTACCGCTATGGCCAACCAGGTCACTTATCAAACACTTGTCCTCAACGTCCCGTAAGCACACTTGACTATAAACGAAGGGGGCACTGAAGATGAGGTCGTAGAAGAAGACCATGACTTTGATGAACATGAACAAACCACTAAAGAAATAGCAGGTGGCGATGAAGTGATGGGTGAGAATCGTGCGAATTACTAGTTGTGAGACGATTACTATATACCCCACGAAAGGAATTACATCCACAATAACACAATATATTTCGTACTCAGTGCAATGTTAACGGAAAGGTCTGTGATGTGATCATAGATAGTGGTAGTAGCGAGAACATTATCTTAAGAGTAATGGTGGACAAGTTGCAGTTACTAACGGCGAAACGTCCATCCCCGTACTCAGTTGGTTGGATAAAAAAGGTGAATGAGACCAAGGTAACTGAACAATGCACTATCTCATTTTCAATTGACAAAAATTATAAGGATCAGATACTTTGTGACATGGTCGACATGGAAGCTTGTCATATGCTACTCGGTCGACCCTGGCAGTCGGACCGTGATGCGACCCATCGAGGACGAGACAATGTCTACATATTTATGAAGGATAGTTAAAAAATAATCCTTGCCCCTATGGCACCAGAGAACCACCCTATAGCCTTTAAAGTGGAGGGGAGTTCCCTCTTGACCATTCGGGATTTCACGGAGGAATCCAAGGAAATCGGTGAGGTATACACTGTAGTAGTGAAGGGCGAGGAAGAAGAATCCTCAAACATCCCTCCAATTTTAAGACTATTGCTAAACGAATTCAAAGAAGTCTGGCCTGAAGATTTACTTGATGGATTGCCCCCCATGAGGGATATCCAACATCACATAGACCTCATCCCTGGGGCTAGCCTGCCCAACCGCCCTCATTATCGGATGAGTCCGAAGGAGTGTGAGATACTTCAGGGGCAAATGAAGGAATTGATCTGTAAGAGTCTCTTGAGAGAGAGCGCGGGCCCATGTGTCGTACGAACATTATTAACTCAAAAAAAAAGATGGAAGTTAGCGCATGTGTGTCGACAGCCGGACAATTAACAAAATTACCATCAAATATCGGTTTCCAATACCACGGTTGGACGACATGCTCCATATGCTAGAAGGGACCAGGATGTTCTCTAAACTAGATCTAAAGAGCGGGTACCATCAAATTCGTATCCGACCCGGTGATGAGTGGAAAACGAAATTCAAGACCAAGGAAGGGTTGTATGAGTGGCTGGTCATGCCCTTCGGCCTATCGAACGCACCAAGTACTTTTATGCATTTGATGAATCAAGTTTTAAAACCGTTCACTGGCCGATTTGTGGTAGTATATTTTGATGACATATTGATATATAGTCAGGATGAGGCGGAGCACAGGAAACATCTCAAACAGGTGCTGCAGGTCCTACAAATTAACAAGTTGTACCTCAACTTAAAGAAGTGTAGTTTTTTAACTAACAACCTCTTGTTTCTAAGATTTGTTGTAACGTCCACTAGCATTCGTGTGGACGATGAAAATGTACGAGCCATTAGGAATAGCCGATCCCGACAAACATTCATGAGGTGAGGAGTTTTCACGGTTTGACGACTTTCTATCATCGATTTGTGCGAGATTTTAGCACCATAGTCACTCCTATAACAGATTGCATGAAAAAATGGCAGTTCTAGTGGATCGATAAAGCTGACAAGAGCTTTCATGAGATCAAATATCGTTTGTCTACAATACCGGTCTTGGTGCTTCCTAATTTCGATGAATTATTTGAGGTTGAGTGTGACGCTTCATACGTCGGAATTGGAGGAGTATTATCACAGGAAGGCAGGCCGGTAACCTTCTACAGCGAGAAGCTCAGTGAAGCCCGAAAGAAGTGGTCGACTTATGAGCTTGAGTTGTACGCAGTTGTTTAGGTACCGCGACATTGGCGGCATTATCTGATTCAAAGAGAGTTTGTTCTGTACACTAACCATTAAGTATTAAAGTTTATTAATAGTCAAACTAACGTGAATTGTGTGCATGTTAAATGGGTTATGTTTTTACAAGAATTTCGTTCATTCTGAAGCATAAGTCAGGGAAACAGAACAATGTGGCTGATGCACTTTGCCATCGTGTATCACTACTTGTTATGATAAGCAACGAGGTGGTCGGTTTCGACTGTCTCAAGGAGCTGTATGTTGAGGATGAAGACTTAAAAGATTCTTTGATGAAGTGCCAAGAAGGTCATTCCAGTGACCTTCACATACAAGACGATTTTCTCTTTAAAGGGAATCGATTATGCATCCCCCAAAGTTCTCTGAGGGAGCAGATTATTCAGGAGCTATATGGAGGTGGCCTCAGTGGACACCTTAGGTGAGACAAGACGCGAGCTCTTGTGGAAGAGCGGTATTACTGAACGCAATTAGTACGTGATGTGGGAAAAGCCGTACAACGTTGTCATGTTTGTCAGACCTCTAAGGGGCAATATCAGAATACAAGCCTCTACACCCCGTTACTTGTGCCTGACGGTCATTGGGAGGATTTATCAATAGACATCGTGCTTGGTCTCCAACGAATACAACACACTACATGGATTCGGTGTTCGTGGTGGTAGATCGTTTATCCAAGATGACGCACTTTATCCCATGCAAGAAGACCTTCAATACAACACACGTGGCGAATCTATTATTCAGGGAGGTCATACGGCCACACGGGGTCCTCAAGACCATTACTTCTGATCGTGACACGAAGTTCATTAGCCAATTTTGGCAGACTTTGTGGACTCGATTCGATACACGACTTTAATTCAGTAGTGCTTACCACCCACAGACTGATGGGCAGATCGAAGTTGTGAATCGCACGTTGGGAAACCTCCTTCGCTGTATTTCAAGAGAAAAACCGAAGCAGTAGGATTTGGTCTTGTTTCAAGCAGAGTTTGCATTCAACAATATAGTGAACCGCTTGATAGGAAAAACACCGTTCCATATTATCTATGAACGAGTGCCTCGCCACACACTTGACTTGGTCCCTCTGCCTACACCCCACATTGTAAGCACCCAATTGACAAACATGTCAGACAAGATTATGGGCATTCATGCGGAAGTGTAGACCAAGCTACATGCCTCGAACGAGAAGTACAAGGAACAAGCGGACAAGCACCGGCGATAAAAAGTGTTCGAGGTGGGCAACCACGTTATGGTCCATCTGCGCAAAGAGAGATTTCCGACCGGGATGTACAACAAGTTGAAAAATAAGAAGATTGGACCCGTCCCAATCATTCGAAACATCAATGACAATGCTTATGTTGCTGAACTTCCAGATGACATGACGATCTCACGGACTTTCAACGTCGCAGACCTGACCGAGTATCATGAACCAGAGCAGGATGAGAACTCGAGGACGGGTTCTTTTGAAGTGGAGGGGACTGATGTAGAGCGAGTTGCGGACAATTTCATGGCCAAGATGGATCAGAAAAGGCCCGGTCGACAACAAAAGTAATCCGGCCCGTTGGACCTTAGATCGGGCGCTATCACTCACAATCACAATGAGTTATTGGGCGTAAAATATATGATTTTGGGGTAGAACAAGCTACTTTAGCCAACCAACCCCTACACTGGGTTGCGCAAGCCGGATTTGCGAATATCCCTGGATCGACGGTCGTTTCCCTATTTTAATTAATTTCATTTTTACTATAAATAGTAAGTTTTAGTTTGATTATAACTCTTCATCCGTCAGGCTTTAGGAGTTGCGTCCAACGTGAAAAGAGCTTAGAATAATTAGGAGAACGGTTTGGTGAAGCCAAATAGGACACTTACTATTTTTGGCCGAAAACCTTGCGCACTAGTAGACATCATGACCGTCTATAAATAGTAAGTTTACTATTTATAGTAAGTCGCGAATTCTAGGAGTTTTAGTTGTAGTTTGCTTCTGATTTCTCTCCCATTGCTTGGTATCCCTATTTAAAGGGTCGTGAACTCATTTATTGGATTCATTAAATCAATTTTGAATTTATTAGAATTTATTTTTATTTTCTGCTTTCTTTCCTCATGGATTCAAGAAGTCTCTATGAGGAGTCCAGAGAAACTCCGTGGATTCGTAGTTATCCTCTTGAGGAAGATGGTGATCGACCTTATCATGTTCATCCCCGTGTCACCTAATTATTCTAAGCACTTTTTATGTTGGGCACAACTCTTAAAGCCCAACGGATGAAGAGTTATACTCAAACTAAAACTTACTATAACTAGTAAAAACGAAATTAAAACACGAATTCGACCGTCGATTTGATGGTATTTCGCAAATTCGGCGTGGGCAACCTGGCATAGCGGTCGAGTGGCTAAAGTAGCTCGTCCTACACAAAATCATATATGGTACATCCGATGAGTCATTTCGATTTGCGAGATATGTTCGTTTTAAATTCTGACGGTCTGGATCACTTCTATCGTCCACTGGACCTTTTTTGATCCATCTTGGCCATGAAACTACCGGCGACCCGCTCTCACAAATCAAAAATAAGGTCATGTGACAGTTCAACATGGTTTTAAGACTCCCAGCAGTCAGATGAAACTAGTCAGAGCAAAAACATCTCATATTTGAGACAAAGATCTAAGCATCATCTCCAACTTCAATAAACGGATTTGCTTTCGGATTCCTAGAAAGGTTTATCTGGTGCCGATGGGAGTGCTCTACAGTTCACGCACTTCCAGCCAACCTTAATATTATATATATACAGGTCTTTATGAAATGCCTTTCAGTAATGACCATTAGACTATTTTTGAAAATGATAATAATAATACCATTAAAAATGGCATATCTTTGTATATGTTGATGAAGGATTAGTTTGTTTTGCTATCTACATCTTGGAACGGTTTAAATCATTATCCACCTACTCTTGAATTGTCTAGATTGTCGTGGACTAACTTGGAACAGTGATCTAAATTCCAACCTACTTATTTTAATTTGAACGGTCCAAATCGCTTACACCTAGTTTTGAATAGTTTATATCTTTGTTCATCATCTTGTCCAAATTGTTACCTAAATTAGTTAGCACTTTCTAAGAGTATTTTAATTATTGTCATAAATAGGAAAATGGTTGTTGCTTGAATTTGGAGTAAGATGGTAAAATATAGAGGCACCTTAAAATGTGGGGTGATCTCTAAAGGCTTGTTTGGTTTTTCCAATTTCTTAAGAAAAGTAAAGCAATGAGATATAGTTATCATTTTCATGTTTTTGTTTAAACATAAAGAATGGTTACTAAATTGAGAGTCAAATACACTTGTAAATAAAATGTATAAAGTAAATTGTATTCTTTATATTTTGATATTATAAAATTACTAATTTTACGAGTGATTTCAGGGTAAGATAAATAATGTAGCAAAGTCATCATTTCAATCAACAATGTTATCATACAATTAAAAGAGTAAATAATCACTATCGATTTACAGCCATTTAGCTATTTATTTTAATCACTCACTGTTGTCACTGTGGGGGTCGGTTGAATTACTCAAAAGAAGGGTGGCATGTAACGAAAATTTCTACCATACACCTTTCTGTAGAAGGTTGGAAAATGTCGTCCTTGGCGAAAAGCTGTAGTCATATATTGAGAGAGAGAGAGAGAGAGAGAGAGAGATAAATAATCAGAGATTGATTTCCTTTTAAGATATTGAAACAGACGCTATCCACTCACAACAGGAACTAAGTTAGGTGGACGGCTAAGATCCACAGACAGATGTGACACGTGTGGAGCAACAAGAATGGTAAGAAAGTGAGAAGCACGTGTCAAGAAGGGGCTGGGGTTGCGGTGGACCATATTCCAGCAATCTAACTCCTTCGCGCCTAAGTATCGCCACCTCTTCTCTATAAATAAAATCGTGTCAGTACTCTAAAATCTCAGGGGACGGACAGACAGCAATTCCAATTTTCCAACAGAGAGTCGAACACTAGTCGTACTGCCATTTCAACTCTCTCTCTCTCTCTCTCTCTCTCCATCACAATCTCTCTATCTGTCTGTTATATCGATATAGGCATACAGTTGGGTATTGGGAGAGATAGACATGCTTGCATATGTTGGGGAGCCCAAGTGCCAAGCGCCCATCTCAGTTTCTCAGTCAATAAAAGGAGAAGAAGGTTGGGAGTGGGAAGGATTCAACGTTTGGGTGAAATTGAAGAAGCTCATTTTCCTTCTATTTTTCCCTCCTTCAAAGGGCTAATTCAACTATCTCATCATAACATAAATGGGTCTCAGTTCTAAGCAAGTTTGTAGCGACAGCTTGGATTGGATGCAGGTACTTGACTCTCTCCTTTTCTCTTTTTTCCTCCTTTTCCTTCTTCTTTTAAAGATGTTGGTGTTCTGCCTTTCCAGCGATTTTCTGGGTTTTCTTTGATATTTCGAAATAGACGAATTCCATGTTCCAAAACTAAAATTAAATAAACTTTCTTTTATTGGCTAGAAGATTGTACAGAGAGAGGCAACAAAACCCAATTCAACAGAGACGGTAGAAAACATTCAGGGGACTCTACTGTCTCCCAACGACAGTTACTCCACCAATTCTTGAAGATTCAAATAAAAAAAAAAGGAAATTATTCATAGATAGGAATTTTTTTAAAAAAAGATTGAATTTTGGTGTTTAATTTCACCTCCCTCATGATTTGCAGCAGAATGCTGTTTTGGGTATTGATTATTGCTTCCTCCTTTTTACTTAAACTAATTATCAAAATTAAAATAAAAGCTATTGATTGAATGAAGTGGATCAAATGAAATATCCACCTTCCTTACATAGTATCGCTTCCGCAATTCACACACCCAGAGTTTCACATGCTCACACTCTGTTTTTAGTTTCTTTCTTTCTTTTGTTAAATTTTCAATCCCATCCAAGTCCCAGTTCATTTTTTATACTCCTCTTTGAGTAATAGATAATAAAATAGGAAGCTGAAAAAAGGTTGGATTTGTGCTGCTGTTATTTTATTCCAATGCAGAACTTGTTGTTGCAAAATGGAAGATCGGAGCCCCCCAAGCCATCACAAGCAAGGCAGCAGCAGCAGCAAACACCGCCCTTGGAGTGTCCGAGGTGCCATTCAACCAACACCAAGTTCTGCTACTACAACAACTACAACCGATCCCAGCCACGCCATTTTTGCAAGTCCTGTAGGAGGCACTGGACCAAAGGCGGCACCCTCCGTAACGTCCCTGTTGGTGGGGGACGCAAGAACAAGCGCCTCAAAACCGTTGCCACCACCTCCCACCAAAACACCAATGCCACCACCACCACCAATACCAACACCAACATGGTTAGTCAGCACCAGCAGCGGCCACAGCAACAACAACCACCTCCTGCCCATGTAGATCAGAAGAACATCTCTGAAATTCTGTACCGAGCCCTGCACACACCACTGCCACAACCTGATTTTGTCAGCAACAGCAACAGCAGCAGCAGCAGCAGCAGCAGGTTGGTGGGTTCACTCCCTTCTTTCCCTCCAATGCCCCAGTTGCCACTCTTCACAGACATAAGCCCCTATGACAGCGTTTTTTCTTCCTCTTTGTTCGAGCAATCCCATCTCTATAACTACACTGCCGATGCCACCAAAGATGCAATCTTTGAGAATGGCACAGAGAGTAGTCTTCTGTTGCCCTCATCTATGACAACAACAACAACAATAGCTGCAGTATCATCACCAATCACCACAAGCAATTACATGGAGGCTGGTAGCTACTGGAATTGGGACGAACTTGGGCTCTACTGATGCCAAGCTGAAATCTGAAGATGATACAAGACAAGGAATCTAATAATTTTCAGCAGTTATAATGTCCGTTTCTTTCTTCATCTTTATCACCATGTTATTTTGTTGTAGTTGTGGTTATGGTCGTTGTTGCTCTGCTGTTGCAGAGAAAGGTGGACAGAAAAGACTGTAGCGATTTGGGGTTGAGGCGTCAAAAGAAAGATTTTGGGGGCATCTTCTACTGATCATGTAAAAGGGTAGGAATAGGATTTTATGGGAGAAAAAGATAGAGAGGTGGGGTTTGGTTAGGATTTTGGGACCGATTCTTAGTGTGTTTGTACTGTAAATATGATATTTCATGTCTTTCGTATGCTTTTTCTCTCTCTTCCCCTGTCAATAGGTTCATGTTTAAATCAGTCCCAGTAATTCGGTCAGATGAAGGCTAAAATAATTAAAAAAAAAAAAAAAAAAAAAAATCTAGTCTTTAGACAGAAATGCCACGAATTCAAACAATGAAGAGTTTCGTGTAATACTTTTTGTGTGTGTATATATATATATATAGTTTTCATTTTTCACATCAAGTCAAAGTTTTGGATCAAAGTAAAAATTCGACATGGGACTTGACGAGGTGCTAACAGTTCAGATTTTGGAGTAAATGCAGCTAACCATTCCAATATATATACACACACATGTGTGCGTGTGCACGAGCATGTGTGACTATATGGACGCTGATTAAGTTATCCAGTCAGGTGGGTGCAGTCCTAAATGTGGAGCTCACCTTGATGCATGTGTTGTACATTCATGCCGTTCAGTAGTTTTTCCAATCTAATATAGGGCATGGTCCCAAAGATGAGATAGATACAAATCTCAGGTGGACCACATGGCAAAAATTGAATTCCCACCATTAAAAGCTTTTTGGGTGCCACAAAAGTTTTGAATTGAAGTGTTATTTATGTTTTCCCTTCATCTAGGTCGGTGTGACCTTATCAACAGGTTAGATGGTAAATAAACATTACAGCGGACTTTAGGAAGATGGAAGTGTGAAGCGGCTTGTTGAGATCAAATGAGATATCCTAACCTTTGATTGTCAAACTTGCAGTTTCCATGAACCAAGCACAGGATAGGATGGATGGTGTACCAATCCTTTTGGTTGGGAAGATGGCGAGGATGAAAGAAGGATAACGAGAGAGTAATAGGAAAAAGAGTAGGGAAGGATCTGGGAATCTATCCATCTTCCATAAAAGAGCCGAATGAAACCAAAGTTTCATGTTCCGTTTTGAATTAGAGACGTTAAAAATGATGAATTTGTGGTGTGGTCCATCCAAGGGTCCACCTGAGATTTGTATTTGCTTCTTTTTTGGACTATGATCCATTGGAGATTTGCATTTGCATTTGCTTTTTGTTCTTTTTTTTTTCTTCGAACCATGCCCTAAATTGACTTAGTGGATTTACAACGCATACATTAATGTGGGCCCATGGTCAGGCCACACCCACTTGGCTATGTCCTGTATAGAAAACTTTAATTAAATAATTAATATTTTTAAATGTATGAAAAATATCGTATAAAGAGGCAGCATCTTACACTCTCAAATCATTACTTTTCAAGTAATATAAGGCTTGTTTGATTGGATGCGAATATTGGTTAAAACACAATGATGATTTTTATCACGGGTTTGAAAAGAAAGAATTCCATGGGGAAAATTGTTCAGCAAAACTCAGTGAACCCTACCATAAAGTATGTGTTGTATCTATATAATTCATTTATCTTTTCAAATCATTTTGGGGCATGAGCCCAAAAATGAAGTAGATCCAAAGATTAAGTGGACCACACCACACCGCAGATAATATTAGATTCAATGGTATACCTAATTATTTTCATTGTGGGCCTATCCACGCATGCATCAGCCAGAAATCCCAACTCATTTGAAAAAGGGCTGAGCTCAAATTGTTTGCCAGCTCGGTTTGGCTTGGCTCAAACGTTAGCTTGGTTTAGCCCGATTCAGCTCGACTGAGTATAAATATATTATACATAGCCAAAAAAAAAAAAAACACTAACCTAAATGTTTGAACAAGGTATTGCCTTAGTTTTTGTTTTGTTTATCACAGATTCTGATTTATGAGCTTGTTTTATAAGCCTTGGGTTTTATTGTTCATTTATTATCCACTTCACTTCTTTTGACTGCAATTAAAAAATCAAATCAATTAAATGAGTTAAATTGGATCCTACCCAAAAAAATAGAACTCAAGTTAGCTCGAATCAGGCTCGAAACTAGGTAGAACTCAAATCGGCGGATCAAGTTCTGCTGGATTCGATTACTATCCCAACCGAGTTGACCAGGCCAGCTTGATGATCAAGACAAGCTGAACTCGAGCCAGGCTCCTTTGCTGAATGAGCCAAACTGAGCTGGGGCAGAGTCCGGCCGAGTTTGGCTTGTGTACAGTACTATGTGTGATGCTATAGGCCCGAGCCCAAGCTCAACATGGGCCTAGCAAAGTAGGCCCAAGCTTCAACCCAAAAACTTAGTTGGGCCCGAGCATAGATTCAAATCCCGAATGATAGTGGTGAAAATTCCTAATCCGTCTGTTAATTGGGCATGGCTGCACTGCACAAAGAAATATACTTGGGAACATTAATAATTCTTCTAACTTGGTTACAGTGGCAACGTGTCATGCTTCATATGTGAATTTTAGTACTCTGGCACATTGTAACACTTCATATGTAGGCAGTAAACATTATATTCATGGCATATAGTGGTGAGCCTCATTGTAGATGAAATAAATAACTCGGACAATGCACTGAAATAATAAGAGACGGATGGTCTGAATTCAGCAAACAAATGCCCATAAATCAGAGGTCAGGAATGTGTAACTGATTGTTGGGTTGTGGCCCATTTGCAGATTTTCCATTGTTGGGCAGTCCAATTTGAGCCACATATATTATAATAACTAATATTATTAATATTATTTGCGTATGGAGCACTACACTCTGGCCCACATGTCAAACACTTGGATGCTGGTAGGCTTGTAATTCATGTGGACATTTCCTGTCAATATTTGTTTGGATGCTGGTAGGCTATAATTCATGTGGACATTTCCTGTCAACAGGCACTGTATATGATCCACACCCCCACTAGACGACATGCGAATCCGCATTTGGCAGTTGGGCCCACCCACATGAATATATAAGATGCTTGTATTTAAGCTACTAGTCAGAGACAGAAGCAGGATGGTTATACGTCTGTCCATCTTCAAGCGCCGAATACAAATGGACCACACGTGCCATATGCTGTGACGGGCAGAGAGAGAGAAGACAGGACAGACGAATTACCCATTTGGGCCCGTCACGAGCAGGGCTGAGCCTTGGTGAACAGAACCTTATATTTGGGTGGGAGACAGTTGGCAGCAGTGCACAAGTGTAAAATCAGTAACAGGTAGTGGGTTAGATGAGACATAATAAAAGAGCCAAAGGGTAACATGGATGAATATGCTTTCATTCTCTTCAATTCAATAATGTTTTCTCCAATGATAACCAAGTTAGGTTTCCTTAATCCTTTTTTTTTTCCTGTCAAATCACTTGTTTTTTCATCCATTCCTTCTCATCTCTCTTACCCATCACTTATTTTCATGTTAAAGCCAACTCACCTACTTTCTCCTTAAATCGCATCTTCTTCTTATCTTAATGATCAACTGAAAAAAAAAATAAAAAAAATACACCAGTGCAATGCGCCGAGGGGAAGACGGAGAGTTGGTGTACCCTTTATCACCCTCCAATGAAAGTTGATGCGAATCTACGAAAACATACATAAATTGACGAAAACACATAACTTTTTAAAGCCCATTCCATGTGTTGAGATTCCCATTCACAGTCATTTCATGGCGACAGGTGTGTCCACCAACTCTGCCTAGTGGGCTGCCCACACAATCTCTCTCTCTCTCTCTCTCTCTCTCTCTCTCTCTCTCTCTCTCTCTCTCTCTCTCTCTCTCTCTCTCTCGTTTCAAAAAAAAAAAAAAAAAACGGGCACCATGCTAACCTTTGGAGCATACAAGCATGAGGCAGGATCATCCTCAGAACCGAGCTGTCTGGGGTTGGTCACTGCTCTACATGCTCCCCTTCCATCACCACATTGTGTCCTTGGCCGCCTGGAACAGTCTCCAAAACCCCTCATCATGTCCATTCGGACTACTTCAGACAACTATAGCAAGACATCGATTACCAAGTTCCAAAAAAAAAAAAAGACCGTTTAAAAGGGGGGAAATTTAAGATGAACAGAGAACATTTATGTTCTTCAATGTGAAAATCAAGCAGGGCCAAAAGAATAAAAGGTCTTTCCATAGTGGTGGTTTTGTTTTTTGTTTTTTTATTTTCCCAAAATGGAGCAAGGTCAAAATGGCCTTTGGATGTAATATATACTCACAAGAGGCGACAGATTTAGCAATACAAATTGCACCAGCATGGCATTTCACATCACATCTGAACTGCAGCCATGTTGTTGCAATGCAGCTAATATGCAGCACCCTCATTATCATCATCATCCTCATCTAAGCCTTATCCCAACAAATTAGGGTCTGATACACGAATCCTGTTCTGCCATTCCACCGTATCCTTTAAGGCATGTTCGGATATACAGACCCGCAGGGAAATGGAAATTGTTTTCCACTGACAACACAGTTGAGTTGTTTGGATACTTGGTTTCCGCACCGTAACCATTACTTTTATCCATGGTGAGAGTTATCAAGCACGAGAAACAAGGCAACAACTGTCTCATGAATTTGAGGAATCTGTTTGCTACCCAAACAGGGACCCTTCTTGGAATCATATTTTCTGTAGTGACCACAGAAATTATCTTTGGATAGTCATTAAATCATCCACAGAATCCAATCAGAGCCCATGTATCCAAACATGCACTTTAAATTGAAGGATCAACCATCCTTTTATTTCATCATCCCCCAATTAACCATACAAATGGCACTGGAAAAGATCAGAAATAGTAATGCCGTGCAAAAATTGGATTGAATTAATATTGATGTCCTCAAAGAGAGGCATACTGCATCTGGAACCAATCCATGAAAATGCACTCATTGATTCACAAGACCAAAATGCAGAGTAGTAAGATTTGAAAAAAATAAAAAATAAAGTAATTAGTTAGGTTGGAAAATAACATGATAGATGATGAACAAGAACTTACTTTCCAACAAAATATACAGCCTTCGTGGTTCATATAATAAGAAATTACCTACAGAAGTACAAACTAGTTACTACTTTGCATATGATGATGGTAAAATGGAAATTTTGATGCATTACAAAATATCAATCAAGTCCAAAGATCCATGTATCTATTCAACTAATCAACCAATCCCAGAAGGAAGAAGAAGCAAAAAAGAGTAAAATTCAATCCAAATTCCAAACAGTATAATCCCCTACTATCATGAGGTGACTGCCACATGAACCAGCAAAAGCAGTGCGCTTAGTTGTATGGGCCCATCCCAACTCCCGTGTCTCTTCCATAAGGAGGAAGGGATCCACTGTCCTTGGCCTTGGAGTAGGAGACATAGTAAAACTCGCTAACTATGGCAGTGAAGAAGATGAAAGCTGCCCCAGCTCCAAAGACGCCCTTCCTCAGTGTCTGGCAAGAAGGAGGTTCTCCTCCTGGAAGGATTGTCCTGTATTTGGTGTGGTAGGCGTTTCTCACAGATCCGGCCAGCAAGCAAGCCTCCGCAATTAAAAAGGTTACCCTAAAACAGGAGTGGGGGAGAGAAGAGAGATGGATGTTAATACCACATAAAATCTATTGGCAAGGGAGAATGTCCTTGTAATGAAGCCCCCCACATGTTTCCCAAGTGGTTATAGTCCTGATGTATTTGTTTTGGCCAATTTGCAGGCATCAGGCCTTTCTCAATGTATTACGAATTCTAACTTTTAGTTATCTACTGAAATTGAAATGAAGATGGAGAAATAACTAGAGTTTTGGAACGGCCCCCCCAAAATGAACATTTGGTCAAGCCGAAGATGTGCGGCTATGGGCAAATCATCAGCTTTCTGGTTTTCGAGTATAGTTGTGTGTGTGAGAGAGAGAGAGAGAAGGGGGAATGAATACCAGCAGATGATGAAGAGGATGATGGCCAAAGCACGGGAACCGCCCGGCTTCAAACCACGACCGCAGCAGAAGCATTTACTAGCGATCATTATAATGGCCTGGCTCGCCAACAGGAAGAGGAAAGAACCCACACCAAGCCCTGTTGCTATGTCCGAGTCATACACGCAGTAGTCGTAGTTCTGTTCCGAGTCTGGTACTACCTTTGCCTGCAAAACATCCAAAACAACACCATCAATCCAAGAACACGTAAGAATAGAAGATAAACACACACAGAGAGAGAGAGAGAGAGAGAGAGAGAGAGAGAGAGAGAGAGAGAGACCGTGCTCCTCCGCTGCTCAGCAGCAATAGCAAGGGCGAAAGCGATGAGATTGACGACGAAGACGACGATGAGGAGAAGGATCGACGCCATGCTTCTCAACTTCCAACCAAATGCTAATGCAGATCTAGATCTCGATTTCTCTCTCTCACGCCAGGAGAGAGGAGAGCAGCTATTTATATATTTAAAGAAGAGAGAGAATATATAGCTTTTTTTCCTTCTTACTCTTCTCTCTGCTTTTACCCCCACCGGACGCGGATTGCATCCTACTCCCGCCCGTCTCCTGCTGGGAACGGGGGAGCAACTTTGAGTGGCCACCGTCATCCATGGGTCTTATCCACACCGTCCATTAATTTTTTCGCATAATTTTAAGTATTAATACTAAAAATGAGGCATATTCAAGGTTCAAATGGATCACACCATAGGAAGCAGCGGTGATAATGATTCTCACCGTTGAACCTTTTCTAGGGCCCACCTTAATGTTTATTTTCCATCCAACCAACTCATAAATTTATATATACCTGGATGAAGAGAAAATACAAATACCAACTCCTTCCAATACTTCCATGGCGGTAAGAGTTTAATCCCTGTTGTGTAGTCCAGTTGAGCCTTGTAACTACATATTTTTAGGTTTATATCCTAAAATGACAGGAAAAAAACGGATGGACGGTGTGGATAAGACCCATACATCACGGTGTCCACTCAAAGCTAATGGAGACGGTCCTACCCGGGGCAAGGGCAACCAAACTAGCCAACCCCGTCTCTCGAGGGGTGCAGTTCCGGTGGGTCGGTGGATCCCTAGCTGTGGGCCCACTCTGGTTTATGCGATTTACATCCACAGTCCATTCATTTTGACAGATATGTGATCTAAATTTTAGTGGATCATACTACACTAAACAATTATTATTGGATCTCCACCATTTAAAACTTTATGCCACCAGAATGTTTATTTGTTATCCAACCTGTTGATAAGGTCATAGAGACCTAGATGAAAAGACCACACAAATATCAGCATAATCCAAAACTTTTATGGTCCACAAGAAGTTTTTAATGGTCAATTCTAACTATTTCCAGTAATATGGCTCACCGGAGATTTGGATCTGCTTCATTTTTGGGGTCAAATTCTAAAATGAGTTTTCAAAACAGGTGGATAGCATGGATATAAGTTACAAATATCAAGGTGAGCCCTACGGTTAGGGATCATACCCATCTTGGTAGATCCGAGGATCCACCGAAGTTACTACCACGCTTGAGTAGGGCTGTCAACGGGGCAGGTCTGGGGTTGGTCTCCGACTGAATTTTTAACTGTTTTCTTCGGGGCTTATTCAAAATTTAGATTTTGGCATGCCTGAGTCCGGCGCATTGACAGCCCTACTCTTGAGGGAGCGGATTAGGTGCGGCCCAGCCTCACCCAAGACAAAGTGGCCCTTGCCACGGGGCCCACCTCAATGCAAGTATTATACATATGTTTTTCCTTATAATCATTATAAGGCAGGAATCCAAAAAATAAAGCAGATCTAGAACTCAAGTGGGCAATAGCATAGGAAAGATTGGTGATGGATCGTTCCACCGTTAAAAACTTTCTAGCACCCACCCTAATGTTTTTGTGATTTTCATTTGCATCCAACCTACATATAAGTACACATAAAGATGAATGAAGTGAAAAAACAAATATCATCTTGATCCAAAACTTTTGCAACCCATTAATTAACAATCACCACTTTTACATTGGTATGATCAGTTGAGAATTTGATCTACTTCAATTTTTGGAGTGTACTACAGTAATCTATAAAGACGGGTGGATTACATGAACATGAATATAGAATACATGTATCAAGGTGGGCCCATGGTAAGGATGTATGAATATAGAATACATAAATCAAAGTGGGCCCCACTGGAAGGGTGCATGAATATAGAATACATACATCAAGGTGGGCCCCATGGTAAGGGCCACACCATCTTGGGTGAGCCCGAGGGCACACCTAACTACTGCAAGCCCTCTAGGGAGAGCAGATTAGGTGCCGCCCTTACCTTGGAGCTCACCTTGATATATTTATCCATTATTCACATTGTTCATCCATTTTCCTAGGGCAAGAGCCTAAAAATGAAGAAGACCCAAATATCAAGTGGACCATACTATAAGAAATAGTGGTGACTGAATGCCCTACCATTAAAAATTTCCTAAGGCCCATTGTAATGTCTACATAATTTTTATTTGTCATCCAATCTTTTAATAAGGTCACATAAAAATAGATTAAGAGAAAAAATTACGAATATTTGTTTCATCCAAATCTTTTGTGACGCATTAATGTTCGATCACCTATGATATGGTCCACATGATAATTGAACCAGCTTCATTTTTGAGTTCATGCCCTAAAACGACCTGAAAAAATGGTTGGACAACATGGATTTAGATTACATACATCAAGGTGGGCCCATGGTAAGGGTCATACCGTGTTGGGTGATGTGGGGTTGCACCTAATCTGCTCTCCTCGCTGCCCAATTGCTTAGTGTGGCACACACCACTAACCTCGGTAGTGTGTTGGTGCGGCAAAGTTTTGTGAGCTCGACCATGATTTATGTGTTACATCCACGCCACCCATCCATTTTATGAGAAAATTTTAGGGCATTAGCCCAAAATTGAGGTAGATACAAAGATCAAGTGGGCATGGGGCAATGATTCCCACTGTTGAAACCTTCATACGGCTTGCTGCAATGTTAATTTGCCATCAGCTTGATACAAAACTTCTATGGCCCCGAGAAGTTTTCAATGGTAAGAGTTCAATCCCAACTATTTTTTGTAGTGTGGTCCATTTGAGCTTTGGATCGGCCTCATTTTTGGGCTCATGCCGTAAAATGATTTCCCAAAATGGATGGACAATGTAGATATAACACATACCTCATGGTAAGGCCTACATATCTTTACCACATCAATACACCACTCTCAGGCACAACTAAAGCATGCAATCCGCACCCCACGCCCGATATATAAGCGAGTAAAGCCACAACACTCCTACTGCCTTCTCTCCCTTTCTCGTCACTTTTTTTTCCTCTTCAAAAATTAGAAGATAATGGGAGAGGCCCATTGCACTCTAGGTTGATGAGTGGGAAAATTAAGGACAATCACCAATGATGCATCATGCATTATAGTTTCCACTGGTAATGAACATGTATTCGTTTTGTACGTATAAAGTGTTATAAACCATAGAAGCACCCAGAAATGAATCAAGCAAAGTATATGCAATTGCACAACCAAGTCTAAATAAGAATAATATGAATTTTACGTGACACTATGAAAATAGAAATTACAAGAAATAGTAGCTTACCGATTCGACAAACCTTGGCTATACCCTTGAACCATTAGGAATGATTTAGAAAGTCCTAATACATAGACAATGTTATTGACAAATTTAAGACATCGGCAACATAAAGTCCATTATTGATTCATGCGAGAGATGAACAAATTTACTATTTTAGTAAATTTAATCATTTTGGAAAAAAAAATGATTTTGGGTTTATAGCTTATGTAAGTCATATTAAACACCTTTGTAAACTGACTTTATTCAGATTTTTCATTAATAATATCTTTTTATTTCTCATTTTTGGATATTATTCTCTTATTGTGGATTTAAGAACTAGTTTTTGAGAAGAAGACGATAATGCCTTCTCTTCCTTCATACACCCTCTATGTTATAAATCATTTGTAGAATAAGCTGATTTTGCAAGGGTTGGAAGTAGACTTATCTGTAGAATAAGCTGATTTTTCAAGGGTTGGAAGTGGACTAATTTGTAGAATAAGCTGATTTTTCAAGGGTTGGAAGTGGACTCACCATGGTATGTCCATTGCATCCAACCCCTCTAGTAGGGTTCACTCCACGGTAAAAGTTAGACATCCCAAAAATTTAGGCCGATCCAAAATACCAGGCAGACCACCACATGTTGGCCTGTTTGAATTGAACTAGAGTCATGGTTTTATGACTGGGGTGTAGATGGGAGCGAAGTGCTTTTAAAATGAGGACTTGAAAACATTCCCATCAGCCAAGCCACCATGAATTGTTCAAATTAACTCAGATTTGGTTTGATGCCATGAATATCTCCCTTGGGTGGATGATTTTTGCATCTTATATTCATTTTGGTAAGGTGCACCTAATTAATAAGTTTGTGAAAGGTATATGCTATTGTGGCCTTTACAAAAACCTTTGTTTGACATCCTATTCCCTCTGTTACACGTCGTGTTGCCAAACAGAGATTTTGATCTAGCTAATTTTCAACCTCAATGCCTAACCTGGAAGATAGAATCTGATGGGCAAAGTGGATTTTGGATATATGACAGCTCTACAAACTTGGCATTTCACACACTTATGTAAAACATGCGTTGTAGATGATCCCAATCCATTTGAATTAGTAGAATCTGAAAAGGAAAAAAAATGTGGAAACAAATCTAATGGAAACTATTGATTTAGTATGCGTGATTTTCATGGAAATGCTGAAAGGTTAATGGCCTAATAAAGTAAGGTTATTACTAAGAAAATATGAAAATCTCCATAAACGGTTTTTAATTTTTAGAAAAGGGTAACTGCCTTCTTCCAGGAAAAGCATGGAAACGGAAATTGATTTCAACAACCAAGTTTATTTTTGAAAAATACAGGTGATGAAAACCAATTTCATTTCAATGGTTGAAAAGAGATTTCTATCAATCCAAACAAGCCCATTTTGGTGGTTATCAATTGTTTTATGTTGTTTGGACCACCTAATAAATGGATAAACCTGAGTTTTAAGCATCCCACTGTCATGACAGGGCTCACCTAATCCACAGGCTAAATAGCATACATGTAATGGGGTGGCTCCCACAGGGGGTAGGGTAGCTGATTCTACAAAAAATGGCAGAGGAAGCAACCTCACATGGGAACAATAAAGAGGTTTCCGTGTCATTTTCGCTCCTCACATCTCTTTCACTCTTTCCGTAGGAGGGCGTCAACACCGAGTTAAATTACATTTACACGGAAAAGGAAAATATGTGTAACCGTCTGTGGGACCCATCTCCATGATTAGAACCCTTCAACGTCTCTACCGTGTTGTGGATGATGAGCTCCCTAATTCAGTAACAGCACGGATTGGAAGATCCTGTGGTGTGGGATACCTCTGATGATCCGTCCTAACATGCCAAGTCTGCTATTTGACCCTCTCCTAGCCAAACCCGCCGCCGAAAAGCTTTGTGGGCCTCAATAAGTATGTGTTGTACTTTATTTAATTTTTATTGTTTCTAAGGCAGTTAATTAAAATCAACGGATATTATAATAAGTGAAAGATATATCATGCGAAAGATCTTCAAGAATATTTAAAGTATTTTTTACGAAATCATAACTGACAGAATAATAAGAGAGCAACCGAGTGGCTGTGAGACATACAATAAAGTGCGTCGAGAGGAAAGATGATGTAGAATGTGTCACAAATACGTTCCTAGCATGGTTGGGCCAAAAGAAGATGGACCGTAAATTAACCATTACTTTTGATTCGGGTATCGTTACGGGACGCACAACCTATCAATCTTTACTAAAACGGGCCATCCAAGGTGAACCGATTTTTCTTTCTTATCAATTTTTTAATATTTTTCTTCTTCTATTTTTAGAGTTTTATATTTTCTTCCCTTTTAGAAATAACTTTTAATTATACTAGGACTCTTCTAGAGAAAGTTTATTTGGAATTTTTATTTTTAGAAATTAGGCATTAAAAGAGTTTTATTAGAATTGTGATTTTTATTAGAGATAAAATTTTGCTATTTTTGGTAATTACGAATTTTAGTTTATTTTTTCTTTATTAATGGTGTAAGGAGACGCATTAGACGATTATCATTAATTCATTAATAAATTTCAAATTTATTAGAATTTATTTATATTTCCTGCTTTCTTTCCTCGTGGATTCGAGAAGTCTCTATGAGGAGTCTAGAGAAGTTCCGTGGATTCGGAATAGTTATCCTCTTGAGGAAGACGGTGCTCGACCTCACGTCCTCCCCTGTATCAGTTTAGTATCAAAGCGAGGTTTTTCCTTGGATAGATGGCTTCTAACGACAGGTCAGGCAACAATCCCATTGGCGGTGCTCTAGAGAATTTACCTTTAACGGCGGCAACTTTCGAAGCAGCACAACGAAGAATCAACAAGCCATGCAAGGGCTGCATGCTTCTATCGACCGCATAGCGGATCTCTTGGCGAAAATCCTAGGGCAACTCCGTGTTCCTAGTAGTGATCCGCAACCAACAATTGTTGGCACTCGTAATCACTCTGATCGCAGGATGGTGCGAATAGTGAATCACAGGATCACTCTTGAGAATGTGAGATCCAACAACATGATTCCACAATATCCTGGACGAGGCAGTGATCGGATGGATCGAGAATTCAAGTTGAGGGTCGATCTTCCTAACTTCAATGGCCAACTTCACATTACAGATTTTCTTGATTGACTTTCTGAAGTTGAGCGATTCTTTAAATATATGAAAATCTCTTAAGCAAAGAAGGTTAATCTTGTGGCTTACAAATTGAAGGGCGGAGCTTCAACTTGGTGGGAATAACTTCAACTCGAGTGTACGAGACAGATGAAAGCGCCAATTCGCACATGGCCGCGAATGAAGCAGTTATTGTGTATGTGATTCCTCCCTCGAGATTACGATCAGGTATTATTCCAATAAAACAAAAATTATTGTTAAGATAGTCGATCAGTAAAAGATTATGCAGAAAAATCCTATTATTGGTCCATGAGAAACAACCTCATCGAAACGGAATCACGACAGACCACAAGATTCATCAGTGACAAACATGTGGCCTCTATAGAAACGGAGAACCAACCCAAGACTTCTAAAGTGGAGGGACAATATCTCATAACTGAACAGGCCTTTGATAAACAATTTGAGGAAACGAGAAATATATTTTCATTAGTTGAAAAGAAAAAATATGTGGAGCCTGTGAATATTCTAGAGGATCTGGAACCAGTATCGCATGAGTTCAAGGGGGTTGTGCTCGATGAACTCCCTAATAAATTACCTCCCATCGATATATACAAAATCATGTTGATCCCGTCTCAGGGGCAAGTCCGCCTAATTGCCCACATTATCAGAAAGAATATGAGATCTTAAAGGCGGATGTGAAGGAACTGATCGATATTAGTCAAGTCAAGAAAAGCATAAGTACATGTATTGTGTCAGCTCAAACGCTTAATGCCAAGTACAAAAAAAAGGTTAGTGAACATCGGTGTCAGAAGTTATCTCAGACTCATGTGCCAAGTCTCTTGAGTAACTCGAGGACGAGTTTTTTCAAGTGGAGGGGTCTGATGTAGAACATGTCACAGATACGTTCCTAGCATGGTTGGGTCAAAAGAAGATGGACCGTAAATTGACCATAACTTTTGATCCGGGTATCGTTACGGGGCGCACAACCTATCAATCTTTACTGAAACGGGTCATCCAAGGTGAACCGACCCATAAAGTGGGTCGTATCTATCTGTTTCGTTAAAAAACGCGCGCTTTCAGCTCAAAAACGAATTTTTAGGAAAATTTTACTATTTTTAGTAATTCTGATTTTTTAATATTTTTTTCCTATTTTTAGAGTTTTAGATTTTCTTCCCTTTTAGAAATAACTTTTAATTATACTAGGACTCTTCTAGAGAAAGTTTATTTGAAATTTTTATTTTTAGAAATTAGGCATTAGAAGAGTTTTATTAAATTTAAGATTTTTATTAGAATTAGAATTTTGCTATTTTTCGTAATTACGAATTTTAGCTTATTATTATTTTTTTAATTAATGGTGTAAGGAGATGCATTAGACGATTATCAATAATTCATTAATCAATTTCGAATTTATTAGGATTTATTTCTATTTCCTGCTTTCTTTCCTCGTGGATTCGAGAAGTCTCTGTGAGGAGTCCAGAGAAGTTCCGTGGATTCAGAATAGTTATCCTCTTGAGGAAGACGGTGCTCGACCTCACGTCCTCCCCTGCGTCAAAATATGACTTAAGAGGTATTTAGAACGGGCCAAGTGATCGAGATGTGTCCAAAAGCGGAACATCAAATCAAATTAAATTTATCGATTTTCTTTATATCAATATATCTTAAAAGTAGCGATAACTCAGTAAGTAATCTTTAGAGGTAATCCTTAGTTGTAATTCAAGTCTAAGCTCATATATTGGACTTGATCTTTATCCAATATCAGTAGTTCTTTCAAGAGACGCATTCTTGTTTTATTTCTTAATGATCGGTAGTGAGTTTTTCATTTTGTTTGATTGTACTAGTATACTGAAAAAGTCATTTCTTGAGAAAGGCAAGACGCAAAGTATTGGAGGAATGACCCCACTTTCCGACAATTGCTTTATCATTATAAATATTTTCCAAGTGGTTGAGTAGGCAATAAATCTTCTCAAATTCTAATAATATACATTCATATTAGATATATATATGTTTATTTTAGCACTTAGGATCGAAGTTATTTGATTTAAATTTAGCCACTTTATCAATTCTTGCATGTCTGCACACACCACATGTGACGGAAAACAAACCCAGTGTCAACCATATGTGTTTATCCATGCCATCCATCCATTTTGCCACATAAACCTAAAAATATGCCTATCAAAGCTCAAGTGGACCATACCATAGGAAACAGTAGGAATTAAATTTCCACTATTAAAAACTTTTGTTGAGCTATACATAATTTTTGAATCAAAATTAAAGAAAAAAAAGGTTTTGAATCAAAGTTTATATATATATATATATATATATATATATATATATATATATTATATATATATATATATATGTGTGGGAAAGGTACAATGCGCTCCAGCTGACTATAAACTTATCGTGAGGTTGAGCTGTGTGGGCCCCATCGTTATGCATGTCAACCATCAACACCGTGCATTTGATGGGTACCCTTTAAATTATGGGATATCCTAAAAATCAGCCGTATACGGAACTCAGGTGGGCCATACCATCTAAAATTATGTGAAGACACCGTTAAAACATATGAAAGCACTTGGTGGGGTCTACCTGAGTTTTGAATGCGCCTGAAACTTGGTGTGAACCCTCATTCAAGTAGGACACACATAATGGATGGGCTGGATTTGAAAACCACATCTCGGTGGGCCCTCAAAAATGGTTATGCATGTTTTAATGGTATATGGCCCCTCTTTACTTCTGTATGTGGTGTGGCCCATACAAGTCACGGATTGACTTGATTTTTGGGATCTAAGCCCACGATGGAATGGTGCATCTGACTGATGGGGTAGATGTTCGAAACGCATCACGGTGGGGCCCACACAGCTCGACCTCATGGGACCGACCGTGAGCTCGAGCTCATGTGTGTGTGTCTTACCTTCATCTAAATTCACGCGAGTCTGTGAGCTGGTTAGAGGCAAATAAAAATTGTCTTATGTCCTTACAAAGTTTTCAACAGCAAACATTCAATCCCCAAGTTTAAGTGGCCGACGCTAGCCCTGTTTGGGCAACAGGATTAGAAGGGATTAGGTGGGATTGGATTCAAAAAAACATCATTATTATTCATGGCAGGGATTGTCCCCTGATTCCATGGGATTAGATTAATGCTCTGCTTTGTTGGTAATACGGCGGTACATTGAATGGATATACCCACCTTCATTTGAAATTACCAGAATAACACACATGTATTATATCTAAACTGTTCATTTGTTTTGTAACCTCATTTTATGTTATGGGCCAAAAAATGAGGTAGATCCAAAACTTATGTGGCCTGAAAGAAGTTTTCAATGGTAAGTATTCAATCCCCGTTGCTTTCAGTGGTGGGTCCACTTGAGCTTTAGAATTACCTGATTTTTATCCCATGCTCTAAAATAATCTCAAAAAATGAGTGGACGGTGTGGATATAGCCCACACATCAGGGTGGGACCTACACAACTTGCTAGCATGGAGTGAAATTGGCCCGGACCCAATGCAATTCCATCCGATCTAATTCCAAGCTTTTCCAAACATGGAGTGGAATTGGCACGGAACCAGATGAATCCAATCCCACCTAATCCCTTCTAATCCCGTTGCCCAAACAGGGCTAGCGTCGGCCACTTAAACTTTAAATCTACCTCATTTTTTATATCATACCATATATTAATAGGAGCTGCCACAAGAGATTGACAGTGGCTAAAACACATTGGCCGACAGAGCTTTTCCACCACTGACTTGGGTAGCGGAGGCGTCACCACCGGGATGGGGTTCACCACCTAAAAATGTTCCCATCATGGAGTGTGGCCCCCATTCGTAGTGATGTGCCAGCAGACCACTAAACCAGACCATTTTAAATTAATTTTTTTATAAGATAATTTAGGAGGCTGATTCCAGTCCATATCATTTTTTGATTTACTGTGTCTGTGCGTCATGTGTACGATTTCTGATTTCCTGCGTATCAACAGTCATACGCTGGCAGAGTAGGAAACAATTCCGAAATGGTGAAGTTTGTGTTCAGTTACGGCGATGAAAAGAAAAGACGACAAATCAAGAACCGTTCTTTTGTGTGGTGTCGGGATGACCATGGGCTTCTCGTGGAAGCTTCTCTCTTTCGTGTACTTTACGAGAAAATTACCACTGTAGACCTTACCTTTTATCCAGCATCTTTTATGAAGAATCTAAAATTTACCTTGCCAACTTAGACCTTTTATGTACGGACAGAGCTTTTGAGGACGGAAATACCCCTTCTTTTCAAAGTGATATGTTTGTTTCTGTAGACCTATGGCTACGGATTATAACCGTAGCTATAGGTAGCGTAAGCAGGGGTAATTTCATCCTCAAATGCTCTGTCCGTACGTGAAAGGTGTAAGTTGAGAAGGTAAGTTTTAGATCCTTCAGAAAAGACGTTGGATAAAAGATGGGGTCTACAGTGGTAATTTTCTCGTACTTTACCTATTGATAAAATACTCCATGCTCCAGGATAGTGTGGCCACCTTGTACACGTGGCATAATATTTTAACAAAACACAGTCGGTTAAAATAAAACCCTGGGATCAGCCCTGCTATAGATGCTTCAGAACCCAAAAAGTCACATTAAAGAATCATTACAGCTATACCTGAGTTGGCTAATAAATGGACTGTTAAGATGAAAAATGGTGGGTTGAACTCAATAAACAAATATCCGTTGCTAAGATATTAATATATATCGTCCAATCAACCTAATCTTTGGAGATGTAACCGATCTATGGTAGGGCCCACGATTTAGACGGTTTGGATTATTGTGATGTATGAAGGCGCATGCGTATAAGTTTCCGTACTCTGCCAGCCTATCACGAAACTCTGCTTTTAAAGTTACTCTTACTCCCGTGTGTACCGAGATAGAACAGTGACAGGCCACCGCCCGAAGATGATAAGGTACGTAGAGCCACAAGAACCGGAATATTCCAGAGCTATGTAAGTAAACTACACGAGCCACGGTTATCTTCCAATCAGGATCGTCCATCACTATGGATGGAAACTGGTTAATATTAAGTGCTGGAACGTTAAGATAAACGATGGCTGTAGTCTTCTGATAAACATGATTTTCTAAACATCGTCCATAGATAATGAGGCCCACTAGCTGGATAGTTCAGATTGATGGATAACCTAGCCCAATGTAATATGCAGATAGATGGATCTAATCATATTCCAGTTCTTCTGCTCTACTCAATCCCCAACAAGACAAGACACGTGAGTGACAACTAACACCTGCACGAGTATTGAGAAGACCAGCCGTTCCATTCCACCCTAGATCCAACCACTATTATGCAGCTTGCGTCATACAGCCTCTATGTAGTCCATTCCTCACTGTAGAGGTGGAAAGGATGTACGGTGATCGGACCAACCGTTCATCTCGTGAGCCCATCACAAGGAAAGACCATATCCAAAAATCACAAGGTGGGCCACAAGATCAACGTTCTCGTACTCTATACATGAATGAAACGTGTACCGTGAGATGGTAGCTGCATTGTACTTGTTCTGTCATCGGAGATGCATGTTCTCATTTATCATTGGAAACCGAAGAGAGCAGCGGAGGGAGGTGATATTTGTCGGAAGCGAATTGGCTGGTGTACTACACACCACCGACGTGGATGATGTGTTGACGTCATCAAGTTATGTAGGTCCCATCATGGGGTATGTGTTATATCCAAATCGTCCGTCCATTTGGCTAGCACGTCATAAGGCTTGATTCGAAAAATAATACAGATCCAAAGATCAAATGGACCACACTGCAAAAAGCAGTAGGGGATTGAACGTCTACCATTGAAACCCTTTTGGGGGGTCATAGAAGTTTCGGATCTATATGAAATTTGTTTGCCCTACTCATCAATGTATTTGTGACCTTATTAACAGGTTGGATGGAAAATAAACGTTATGGTGGCCCTACGAATATTTTAACGGTGAAAATCATTATCCTTGCTGCTATTTTTGGTGTGGCCCATTTGAGCGTTGGATATGAATCAATTTTGGGATCATGCTCTAAAATTGTCTCAAAAAGTGGATGAACAGTGTGGATATAATATATACATCATTGTGAGGGCTCGTGTAACTTTGAACTCCTTTGAACCGTTGGGAGAACTCGGAGGTGGAAGAGCGTCCATTGCACGACACGTACCCACACCAGCGAGGTCGGTGATGTGTGGTACACCAGCCAATCCGCTTCCATATTTGTCGTGGAAGAAACGCAAGAGAATGAGAAGAAATCAAACATCGAAACGTACTTAACCAGATTCAATTATAAAACTCATTTATCTTTTAACAATAATAGAGTTATAGATTAAGACTATTTATGGCTTTGTTTTCCTTTTAAGTTATCACGTTTGAACTGATTCGTGACACATGCATGAGATATCTGAACTGTCATCAAGAAGCCTTTGCCTTGGATGGGCCATCACCTGAAAATATATAATAAGGTCCCCTAGATGATGCGAATATGGATTTGCAGATGAAACCAAGAATTTAAAAAAAAAAAAAAAAAAAATCAATTCTCCTTCCATTAAGTTTTATTACATCTAGAGCTGTACAAATCAAGTTAATTTGAAAGCCTGGTTTGGATTGGCTTGAATTACCTCCAATATATGGAAGTTCAAACCAATCAACTGTATTGTGTGGATCATGTTTCATAATTAAATCCACCGTATTCACTGTTATTTGTTCATTTCTCATCCGTGATCGTCGACAATATTGATTGTGAGTGTATTGCCATCTTGTAAGGTTTTCGTGGGTGTATTGTCATCTTGTAAGATTTATTATTTATAAATGTCAATTCTCTATGTCTAATGGCTTGTTGTCTTTGCCAGCGATGTTTTTGGATATGAGTCATCCCTTCCAGTACGGTTGAAAACTTAAGTTGCCTAAGCCTTCTCCTGGGTCAGAGAAGGTTTAACCATCTTCTAACCTAACTTTGAAGTTGGTCGATGGTTGTTCATTGGATGCTAGAATTCATTCTGTTGGCTATAAGATTCGTCTTCATTCATTTTTCTCCCAAGCCTTGTTTTAGTTTGACCATTTGTTAGAATATTCCACCGAGAAAACTGACTGACTGGTCGAATTGGCCATGCACATTGATCATATAAGTTTAGCGATGTTATTTTCAGTTGTAATTCTTTAGTTGTTTGTCATGTCAACACAAATTTTCCTTTGGATTGACATACTGCATCATCATTACTGACCCCTCGATCAACCTTTCATCGTGGTTGAATAAATTTCTGTGGATCGACTATTGTTATGTTAATCTTCATGCTCACTGAAAATTGATCAATATCAATTAGCATAGCTTCTTTCTCTTTCTCAGGAAATTTCAATAATCCTTAGTCAATGTTGTCCTGGATAGCATTTATGAAAATAACACAGTTGTTAGTAGAACGCGATCGACTGATATGCCATTTTTATTACTCGGTCTTTTTCGACTCTTCAATCATAGGTATTTTATGATTAATATAAAGGCTTTAATACATTTTTCAGCCAACACTATATTAAAAAATTCATCGACCCGAGTAATATCAAAGGTATATGTACGTTGAGGTTTCTGTGTGGTTGGCACAATCGTTTCTGTTTTAACCAGCGTCGAACAAATAAATGATTGTTTGGGTATCATATGATTCCACGTAGCTATTATGCTCACCCCCACTTAGATTTTAGGGTGTAAGATTTAGTCAAGGGGTGGAGTGAAGCAAAAATTTAGGTGTTTGTCTAGTTGTATATTTCTTCTTCTTATATTGTATAAAAATGTATGGTGGATATTAGAAATTCAGAAGTGAGCTGGACTATTATAACGGAACTTATATTAAATTTGGTTTATTATAATGTAATTTTTATTAAATTGCGATTGTGATTGCTTCAAAAATTTAATCATTATCTGAATTTCGGGCCTGACCAACTCACCTATTGAATTTCGGGGTATGACAACCTATAAATCACTCGTAACTTTTGAATTATGGTTAGAATTATGCTATTTTGGATAACTTTCGAATTAAGGTTGTGAGTTATATATACAGGTGATGTAATTGAAACTTTTAAAATTATTATTCTATAAAATATTCGAATTTTCTTCCTTATTCTCTTGTGGACTAAAGAACTTTTCTTGTGGATTCAATGTTTTAATCACTCGAAGAAGATGGTGATCTCTCTTATTGTTTCACACTCTACCTTGCACCATACTCACATGCTTTATTGGGGACTTGCGCATTGTAGACCCGACAAATGCCTAATAATGTCTGCTTTGTTGCGTGAGTGAGCGACCACATGCTTAGAGCGTTCAGTTAGACTCTTCTATAGAATTAATTTACTTATTGGTACCTAATTCGATATGATCAGTGAATTGAGGGAGCATGCCAGTCTCATAGGTGACCCTTATGCCCTCAACTACCTACCTTTGTGTACAAGAGGATGATATTGAATGTTGTTATTTTTACATATAATGTGAAATTTTGATTGACGTAGTCAAGGATCTATTGCTAGGTGAGTGACTTAGTTGATTATGAATTGTGTAGTTGTATGGGAAAAATCCCTTAGTAACTACACCAAGTTCTTAAAATCATGATTATACACTTCGAGTCTTATCCGCTACAAAACTATTATTATTTGTAAAGATGATTTGCAAATTATTTATTAAAATCTTGTATACCTAAATAATTTATTTTAAAAAATCATCAGACAATGTTTGCAAAAGACTTGTGATTTAAATTCATAGAAGAGAATAAGCGCATATGTTGGTAAAACGATCATAGATTGAGGGTTGTTTCCATTCATATGGTCATGTGGGTCTAGGGCAAGCCTTGAAGAGCTTGAGACGTCGTGTGCTAGTGTGGTGGTCACTTGGTGTATAAATACTTGTGTATAGAAACTGAAAAAATTGTGTCATCCACTATGGGTTAGTTAGGAGATGTTGGTGACGGGGTAAATAGCAACCCTTAGCGGGGCCACTTACCTCTACATGTGGCAAAAGTAGAGAAGGGTGAAGAGGGAGAGAGGCGGTGCCCTCTCAAGTAACCCCCTCCCTCTATCTACACTCTCTCACTACCCTCTCCTCTCTTTATACTTAAGAGCTTTCGGTAGGGGTGCACACAAAACTGATGGAACCGGTAAATCAGACTGAAACCAACCAGACCGCATGGTTTGATCCGGTTATAAAGCGCACCAGTTCTGGTTCCAATTCCAAAAATCAAAGAACTGGTTAGTTCGATTCGGTTCTCAGTTTGGGGTTTTGAAGCACCGAACTGGACCGTGAATCGAGCCGTAAAATTGAACCTTGGATACGAACCTGGAACCGGACTCCTCAGTCAATAAATATTTAAAATTTAATTTTTTGAAACATTAAAAGCAAAAAAAAAAAAAAACCATAATTTTTCTTTATTCTCCCCCTCTTTCGTGGCCTCACTCTGTCTCTCAAGAAACATGCAATTGGATTGGATTATAAAAAAATCATGCAATTGGGCTAGATTATAAAAACAAACCATGCAATTTGATTGGATTATAAAAAGCTTGAAATTGTAGAATCGAACCGGAACCAAACCATTTTTTTACGGTTCAGTTCTGATTCTGTTCTAGGGTGCAAATGGTCCAATTTCGATTATGGTTTTCCTAGAACCGTTGAGAACTATTTGGTTATGGTTTTACGCCAGAACCAGACTGAACTGAACCATGTGCACTCCTAACGCTCGGGTTGCACATAATGCCTTTGTCTCAGCCTTCTCATCCCTCCTTTCAGACAATGCAAATGTAGCTCCACCTTAGGTCATGTACTATTCCTTTCAGACTATGCAATATGCACATCCACTTCGGACCTTCGGCCTATCTCTTAGATCACGTAACTCACTCTCCATCTTAGGCCTTGTGCCCCTTTTGAGTAGAGTGTTCATGTACTATTTAAAGGACTATGCACTCACACCCTCACTCGTACCTCCGTCTAATAGGTTGTGTACTCACATCTCCATTTGATGGATTGCCGACTTGCCCCTATTTCACAAAGAGGTAAGAGAGAAAGAAGAGATGTGACATGTAGTCAAGGGTTTGTCCACTTGCATTTGACTGGGATTGTCTTGTCGGCATGATCATCATCGTCGTCCAATTTGGGAGGTGAATTGGCTTGTCTCTATGCATGCGGTTGATTTGAGCGGGCCACTAGGTTCCTTTTTACCTCCTTAACTTGGTCGTGTAATTGTTTCGCTTGGTCAATAATAATAATAATAATAATAATAATAATAATAATAATAATAATAGCAACGGTAGCAACAACAACCTAAAATATAATGCACCATGCTGTTTGCATGCGAGCAATAACAAGAACCCTTCACAGTATCACTCTCCCGTTAGTTATGAGTAAGACATTTTATTAAATTATTTTTACCTAATTTTTATATTATAGGTGAAATTAAAATTTATATTCACATATAGCTCAAGAAAAGTGATATGGATTATCATGGTCAAGATTCATTTCAATTAGGACCAACAAATATTACTATTTAAATTTGAATCATTACCCATCCTTTAAGTATTCATTCTTAGACCGTGATCCAATTAGTTAAGATCATCTGATTAATTCAGTTTCAGTGGTGGCCCACCATATGGACCATCTCAATTACTTAAACATGACACTTGAGATTATTTGTCCTTTCTTATCTTCATCAATGCCCATTTGAGTCACAAATGTCAATAATGCCATGAACTTCCACGTGAAACTAGTACAAAAGAGGCAAGTTGTATGTATCTCATCTTAATAATTAATGATACAAGAAACACACCAACACCATGAATTTAAAAAAGGCCTTAGTTGTCGAAAATGGTCAAGTTGAATTGTATCAATATTATATGATCAATGTCAATGCCATTTTTTTAATGTTTAGCGGACATAGCCTCCTATGTGGGCCGTGCATATCTAAGTGTCAACCATCATTTATGTATAATGTAGTTATGAATATCCTTACACTTACAATATAATTTAGACAAATATGAATTACATCTTCTAATATAATACACCGCTTGTAGAAATATTTCAAAAAAAAGAAGAAAAAAAAAAGAATGTTGTTCTTTTTACCATAATGGCTACTTGCAAGGGTCCTTTAGAAGCCCAAGTTGTATACACACATACAACTTTCAATGTCGTTTAAGAATAAATTAAATGACAACTCATTGAAATGAAAGTTGGTCAATACATGGCATCACTATCATTTGATTGACATTGTTTCTTATTTCTTTCACAATTTCCAGTAGATGCCCAATTTGTGCAAGATGCCTGCTATCACTCCCCAAAAAGTTATCTCGGCAAATATTACGTATAAAAGAGTCCCTAACCTTTCAGAATGCCACACATTAAAAAACACATGCTTCTGAATCCAATAAACCTGTAGAAGAAAGTATATAAAATTAGAAAGATTAATGTCGACAATAGGAGCTTGTTAAGAAATATTTTGGCCGGCAATGCTATAGGACCGTTCTTACCAGAGAATTTCCTTCATTTTCATAATACCATCCATTTATAAACGCTGCAAAGATGCCCTGCGCCGCCATTACGAAGACTAGCATTGCATTCATTCCGATCCACTCTAAGAATAGAAATGGCATTCTTATTCCCCAAACGTCAATCTATCCATTGAAATAACGATAGACAAAATTAGTATTTAAAATATTTACAACTTACTATAATATTGAAGATGTCAAGATATATTCCAATTTAAATTTCTAAAGTATGTTAACTGGTATTTAGACAGAATATTATACTAAATTACTAATAACTAGGCTTTTAATTCAAAAATGTGCTTATGAAATATCAAGCTAAAGCTAACATAATACCAGTAAGTAGAATGCTGAAAAAACAATTCCTGCTGCTCCAGCCGTGAAACAAACATAACTGAAGCTATACAGTTGTTTGTTAAGAGGAATAGCTGCAAGTGAAAACATTTAGTCAATATTATCAAGTTAATTGGGATAAGAATATATCAAATGTACCAATTTTTTCAATAATAACATAAATGGTTCATGATTGCAAGGGATGACGATGGTCGAGCATTTTGAAAAAAGTTCATAGTTAAGCAAAGAGGCGGGGTAATTTAAGGACACTTACTAGTGATTTTCATTCAACTTACTTATGTAATTAAATACACTTGTTGGATATAAGGTTATGTTTCAATAATCTGAAATACTTGTACATACAATACATGATAACTAAGAAGTTCTTCAGCCGAACTTTTTTCAAAGTTCTGATCACTTGACTTTTCATCGCCCATCAACCTTTTAATGCTAGGGTTATGGTCTACGTTTTCTATCTCAATTAGGGTAAGATCTAGGGACAAGGTTAAAGGAATTAAGGCTAGGATAAGGCCAACCCTAGCCCATTCCATTTAAGGCTGTACACGAATTGAGTTATCTCGGTTAGCTCATTTTATTTGACTCGGTTCGAAACTGAGTTTGAGCCGAGTCGAGCTGATTTTTTGAGCTAAAAAAAAATTTGAACTGAGTTCGAGCTTGCCTGAGATCGACTCGACTCAGATTGAACCCAACTCGAATTGAACTCGGATCAAACCAGTTCAGTGACTCGATTACTTTGATATTGATGTTGCTCATTAAGTGTTTGATGAAATGACTCAACAAAGTGTCGGCTGGTGGCAAGGAAGGTATGTTTCATCAAATAAATACTCTTTTTTCTTGATTTTGATGTTGCCTACAAGGTGTTTGATGCAATACCTGTAAAACCATTTCTGGTGTTTTACATACAGTGAAAATTTGAAGGTACAACCCATGTGTTTGTGAAAATGCCGCACAGGCGAAATCGGCTCGAGCTGCTGACCGAACCAAGCTGAGCTAGCCAGTCAAGTTTGAGGATTGAGTTGAGTTCGAGCTGAGGTCAGCTAGTGGCCGAGCTGAGTCGAGTTGTGCCAAGCTCGACTCGTGTACACCTCTAATTCTATTGCCACTACTAATGATAACATTCTAACATTTAGAATGGAAGAAGCTCACCATCTGTAAAATGAAGAATTATGGCAACAATAAGCATGCCGACAGCCATCAACCCCCATTGCTTTAGCCTCTCAGAATGACCCTGCGATAGAACATATTTTAATTTATCATTAATTACATGCATAGATTAAGTGCATGCTGATTTCGTATATAGCCTCGATGGTAATATGATGTGAAACCTTGAACTTGTAACGTTATAAGATGTGTATCTACAGTTGTACATGTACAACTATAGATACAATATATATCACACAAAATAATTCATAATTTAATTCTAAATCTATTAGAACTATGTAATAATTTTTACACATGATAAAATTATATTAATTTAAATTATAGAAGTCGGGATATTGATGTCAAATTTTTATCAGTAAAGTTATGATGTGGGATGCTTATGCCACAATAACTAACCCTATGCTATCACCATCTTATCTTTGTGTTATCAATTTTAGGTTGGATTTTAAAAGGTACTCGGCAAAAGTTCTATACTTGGTTGCCTGCAAGACACTAGCCTTCCTCTTTTACCCGAGCTTTTGCCAGTGTTTGTGGTTTATATAAATAACACTCAGTATGCCATTAAAATTCCTTATAGCATTATTATTACAAATGCACCATTTGAAAGTATAAATAAAGTAAACAATGGTTATGGAGGGGTAATCACCAGACAATATTGTTAAACATGAGTCACACACATGTACGAATGTTATGCTTGGGTGGATGGATGCACAAGATAACAAGGAGTGGATCAATCAATGTTTATCAAACTTCACTTACATGCAAACAGAGTTATGTCCTACATTACATTTCATCCAATTATATATCGAAGGAATATTTCTAAACAGTTATGATCTAGAGCATGTAGTGCTAGACAAGCTCCATAAGAATGATGACACTCAAATGTACTACTGTCACACTAAAATGAAAATTAAAACGATCAAGTGGTAGTTGGTTAGATAAAATAGTAAGGAGCTCACAAATACATGTTTAAAAAACACCACTCCCTTATACTGCATACTAGCCTGACTGTTGTTCTTCTCACAAAGAAGAAACTCTAAATGATTAAAGTCTGTAGCATGCATTGTAAGACAAATAATTTATTAATCTTTTGTTAAATTAAGATTTAAAAAATGTTGAGGGACAACCTTGAAGTGAATCAATACATGCCCATAATGGACCCCGATGGTGCCGGAGAGGATGGCCGTGATAGAACTAGCAACATACAATAACCGCTTCAGTCCATCATGATCTTACAAATATATATAGTTAACATTTAAGAATTTAATATTAACTTTTCTCTTTTCTTTTTTCTGTGAGGGTACTTGACAAACCTCAACAAGCCTTCTGGCTCAAATGGGGCATAGCACCAAGCTGGAGCATCTTCATGAATTTGTCCTGTTTCTGGAGAAGTACCTTTACAAGTCTGTCCATTTGTGAAATAAGAAAGTAAAGATGAATGAATACATAAAACTCACGTCATAAAATGGTTGATCCAATTCAATGGGTATAAGCTCATTGAACTTTAAATTAACCTTTAAACGTGTCCATACAGGCAATGAATAGAGATGGTTTATGCCCCAAACTTCCCTATCAACATAACCAACCGCATTACAGGCGGGTCCTAGGTGGCCTCTCATTCCACATTTTACCTGAAAATGCAACGTCAATAGAACTTGGTTTAATAACTGACTTGTAATTACTTCATGGATAAGATGCTAAAAAAGTTAATAATATTTATACCATCAGTCTCTTTTCTGATCCAGGTATGTTATGCACCACAAAACTCCAGTCAGGAACATAAAGCGCATATGTTGTGATAATATAAATGATAAAGGCAATAAAACCACCCATCCTGAAAAGTTAATAAAACATCAACACTTATGTTTTATTTTCTTCTTCCAAGACAATATGCCATTGTTAATTTAATAAGACAATATGTCAATATGTTATTCTTAACTCGATCATAAATTAGAAAATTTAGAAAGTTAGTTAATTTTATTTTGTATGTGATGTGCACATATGTAATAAGACAAGTAGTATTATCTTTGAAAATTGAATCACTGATGGACTAGAGTCCTCTACCTCAATCATTACTTATATTACAACTTTATAAAATCAACTTTTTGGTAAAATGTAGAAATTTTATATTAGTAAACTATGTGTCTCATTACTTGTGCATTGTACTTACCATTGCCAACGATATGCACTGAATATAGAGAAATGACCAGAGCCGAGAACAGCTGGCCTAACCTTTATAGTTAAAACTTCTATCAAAGCCACAACCAAGTATACCAAAGCTATGCGCTGTTTGCAAAAGAGTTGTTATTAGTGGGGTAAGGTGAAACTTATAATCTATATGACAGAGAAAAATAAGAAGAAGAAAAAAGTTGCTAATGAAAATTTAAAAACCTGTAGAATACCACACCAACGGATTTGTTTCATGTCCACTCCATATGATAAATCATCAGGAGCATGAGAATATCCACCTGACCATCAGTAAGCAACCAATATAGCTAAGAATATTAGAAGCTGGAGAAAATTAGTTTCAATCTGCAATGAAAATTCACTCACCTTGCAAAAGAAGTCCCCAGAAGAGAAGCTTCAATGTTCTTATAACAATTCTCCTTACAGCATCCCTCAACTTTGGAACTTTCTGTAACAATACATAAAGCTTTTAAGATTAATTGAAAACAATCACAATTTTTTTATTCACAATAAATATGCTTCTTAAAATTTTTTAAAGAAAACTTTTCTTAAAATCATGACCTGTTTGTTTCACCAATTACCCCAACAATGTAAAGAAAATGTGTCATCTTTATAATTTTACTACGGCAAAACAAATTATCGAAATTGTTGATCAAATGCAGATATGTTAGGGGACATAGTAATTTGTTATCATTGAACTTCTTTATGGTATTACCATAAAAATTACTAATTCAAACAACAACATTAGCTTATTTTGGTGATGATTTAATATTGAAATAATGTAAAAAATGTTATCATTATGATTTTATCATGGAAAAACCAAACACATGAATCGATGATCAAATGCAGCTGATCTAAGGAGACAAGTGAAATAATTTGTAATCATTACTCATTTTTTTACATTACTGTCATAATTGGTGAAATGGACAGACCCTAAATGTATACAAGACTTTAGCAAGTAATCATTATATACCATAATCACTAACTTAAGTTATCAACCGCATTTACTTTAGACGGAATAGTCTTGGATTTTATGGAAATCGATCGTTACCTTCATATATAAAAGAAGTAGGAAAATGTATAGTGTGATTATAAGAGTTTTCCAAGTTAGGTAAGCTTTTAGAGGGTTTGGGTTTTACATGGTTTCACTTTTAATGAGTGTTCAACAAACTTCCTATCAAGTCACGTTTGGATCATTGGATTGTTTAATCCTAAATTGAGAGCAACATGTAAAGCTAAAATTGCGGAATAATGGATCGATTTATGCATCAATAATGGAGATTTCTTAGAACATAATTTGAAATGCGTGCCTAAATGGTTAATTATTTCTTCACCCATTGTTAATAAAGACGTTGTACTTAAATCTTCCTTACCTTGCACTCTCTTAGAAATCCATTATGGAAAATAGGTTTTATATGTTTTGCATAGGTTAGGGTACTAAGATATATATTCATAATAACGGGAATTAAGAGTAGCTTAATCTATTACAACTACTTCTACTCTAAAAATCTTCACACTACAAAGAGCTCGTGTTTGACATACATTGTGCAGTCTAAGGGAATTGTTCATTATATAGCTAAATTGATCACAATTACAATGGGTTGAGATCACAATACACAAATGACTAGTGCATCATTGTGTTTCTTTCTTTGGGTTAAAATCATAATACACAAATGACTCTACTGGACATTAAACTAATCAATGCTGATTACATAAATTTAAGACATCCGACACTCTTAAGTTAGATAGATCTTTTAAACTTATGTTACCAACACTAATCACTCCACACTGCTGGTGTTAATGACTATCTTTGTTTCAATCACCATTCGAAGCGAACCCAAATGCAACCTTATGCAATTCTAAATTCGTATGAAAAACTATTAAAATTTATACACAAGCCTAAAATTGAAAAAAAAAAATAATAAATCAAGTAACTTTGATAGCTAGCACAACTACTTCCAAACTTTGAGTTTTGGACTCAAGGATCGCCTCATGATCCTGTTCTCAATGAATTGTAACTAAGAAGTCTAATTTTAGCCCAAGATATTGCTAATACTAATCATTGATAAATTGAGAGTATTTTATCTTAAATGGATGGTTTGATTTTTATTTATTTTTTTTTTCTTCCCTTTAGCTAAAACTAACGGTTAATATCAACCATTAAAGCATGCCCCCCCCCCCCCCCCCCCCCAAAAAAAAAAAAAAAAAAAAAAGATATTAAATAAGACTCTAAAACTTGTATGATGTACAACTCATGCAAATTAAACTCATCATCAAACATAAGGTCTCAATCTCATCATGTGATGCTTATGAATTGTCTTGATCAGATCTTTATGATCGGGCCATCCTTTGGTCAATCTGAACTGATGAATATTTTCAAAGCATGATAATTAAGTCAAGTCGCAAATTTCAACTAAATCTAATCTGAAATAAATCAGATACGTCGAAAGTTATCTGTGAATGGGCATGATCAATCCGGCCATATTTGGATAGAATCTGCAAAATCCAATCAGACTAAAATTTATATTTATAATAATTAGTGTTGGATTAGTTTAACCTATTGCAACTACCACTCCAGAAGTTTCTACACTATAAGGGGTCGTTTGGCACCGTGGATTGGAGGGGATTGGAGGGGATCGGCAATCCTCAGGTCGTTTGGCACCATAAAGTAACTGGGGGTTGACAATCCAGGGGATTTGCAATCCGCTCGATCTGGTGATTTGTAATCCACGCTCGGACCTTGGATTGACTTTTTGAAGTAGCTCAACGGTCGGAAATCCGACCGTTTGAACTTTTCTTTAAAAACCTATTCGCACGCACCCGTTTTGATCATCTAATGATATGGCCGACCGAGATAATCAAGCTATAACGGCAGCTGAATGGTCTCTTTGCGATCACTGTAACGATCATTTGAGTGGACATGGTCGTCAAAGATTAACATCACCTCGATTGGTTTTCTCCCTCTACTTGATGGATGATTCAGATCGGTCCTTTGCTGCATGATAGTGGCCCACAACGAGTGAACTGAGCCTCTGTTTCGCAACAGAGTCGACGTACGTCGACTCTGTGATGTGTGATGGACCACTTATTGAAGTTAAGTGGAAAATCCACTCCATAAATTAGATTCGGGAAAAAAAATCCATCCATGAAGGACCCTTTTTGGACTGAAATCGGTGCGGCCTGCGAGGTTATCTACTCCATCGTCCATTCTGTGTTTAACGGCTAGGATCTTCCAATCACTTGCATGGGGTTAAAAGTTCACCCAGGTGAGGTTAATACTCACCTTCTGTACACAATGGACTGTCCAGATTGATGATTTGAATGAGGGTCGGGCCCCACTGAAAAATTGCAGATGGACAGTGAGAACGCTGTGGCGTTTTCTTTTTAATGAAGGAGTCAGTCAGCGTGCGCTGACCGAATTCGGTTGTAATGGTGCACGGCCAGTGCACGTGTACCCTGTGTATACATCATGTAAAGTGGGTCCCATATTGATGTATGTGAGAAATCTGCTCCGTTCATCTACATTGTCAACTTATTTAACGTGTTGAGACCGAATTTGGAGCATATCCAGATATTAGGCGGGCCCCAAATTAGAATACATATGTTTATCTTAACACATGACAATGGTGAAATTTAGTAGGCCCACCAGAAGTTCGGAATTACATCTTTTTTTTTTTTTTTTTTTCCAATGTGTATATTTTGATGGGCTTGTTATAACTATTATTTATGTTGTTGTATATTTTAATCAATTTGGGTATTTTAAATAATTTACTTGGTCTCCTTAAATATTTATGCAAATATACTATAAAATTTGAGGGAGTTTCAAATCCACACTCTCAAACACAAATTTTGCAATCCAGGGGGTTCCAAATCCAAGGTGCCAAACAAAAACAGGGGGTTCCGAATCTAGGGGGTTGGCAATCTAGGGGGTTCCGAATCCAGGGGGTTTCAAATCCACGCTCCCAAACAGGCCCTAAGAAGTCCATGTTTGGCATATGCAGTATAGTTGAAGTGCCACCTCTGAACTAGTCATTATTATTATGTGGCTTATACTCAATCTAAATAATCCAATAGTGAAATTACCCAAAATCATTTATCATGTGAAGCCCCCTTAATAAAAGTCTTACACAACATTCCTTAAACAGATATTCCATGTCGTGGAGGAATCAGAGAAATTATATATATTTTTTAATGAACACATGAAAAAGGTAAGAAATACCTTGAAAGCGAGGGCTATTGCAACCCCAACGATGAAGAGAAAGAAAGGCATTACAAAATCAGCAAGCGTGCAACCGTTCCAAGGCGAGTGATCAATCTTTTCATAAGCACTGCCAGCATCGTCGACTAAGATCATCAGCTGCATGTGAGACAGGCACCCAATCGTTTATAAAGAAGAAAAGGATGTATTTCTTCTTCTGCATGTGCTTGTATTGACATGGTAGGTAATGTTTGTGGATATATAGATATTCATGTTGCATGACTGCTCGAGTGGAGTGGAGTGGAGTGGAGGAGGAGGTAGATGATAAATACCACGATGGTAAGGCCCCTGAAAGCATCTAAGGTTGCAATCCTCTTGCTCTTGTTGGGCTTTATAAGCGGTTGATCATCTTGGTCGTCTTGGTCGGGTGTAGCTTGCTTCTCCTTACTCTCATCGTCGATTTCCTTCTTAATCTTCTTCTCATGGTCTTCTTCTTCTGTGAGAAGTGTTGCATCTCCCAATCCCTCTTCAACCCTCCTTACTTCTGCCATTCTCACTTACTTTGCAGCTCTGATTAATTGGACTTCCAACTTATATATAAATGCTTGCTCAAACAAAATTGGCAGAAACAATGCTAGAATAGAGTACCTTAGAGTTGGCTACACTAATCTCTCTTTAATCATTCTTTACTCTTTTCTAATTATAAATTATTATTATTTTTAACACCAATATCATTGTCTTAAAACCTGCACCGGATACCATTCTGAGTTAGACCCGACCCGACCCGACCTAGACCTTGCACAAAAAGTTGGTGGTTGGGCTCGGGTAGCATATTCTACATGGCCGGATTTAGACCCGAACCGACTGATTGACAGTGCCGGCCACTATCCAGGCCAAAGGCCGGTCTTGTCCTTGATTAATTGTTTGAGTTTTAAATAATAAAAATAAGACAAGATTAACATCCACGGCCGGCCTACCAATAGATTCCACACCCATCGGTATGAAGTCAGCAACAAAACAAATTTGTATTCCATTCCATTCCATCCTATCCAATCCAATCCAATCCAATCCATCCGCCCCTTTCTTTTTACAAGTTTCCGTGCCCCGAATCCAACACCTATAAAGAGTCTAGAGGTATCTCTCTATCGAGACCACGTTGGAACTTAGGTGGGGCCTATCATGATGTTTATAATAAATTCATTTGCCAACTCATTGTAAGACAAAAAATCAAAAAATGACACATCTAAAAACGTTAAGTGGGCCACACCACCTCAAACAGTGGGGATTGAACGCCGACCAGTGAAACATTCAGGTAGCCACTGCTCAGTTCATCTCAATGGTTTGGATGGAATACAACAGTGGACTCATGAAGGTTTCAACTGTAGGTATCTTTCTCCCAATTTTTTCTATGATGAGTCTCAATTGAGTTTTGGATCTACTCATTCTTGGGCTTATGTCGATGTCTATGGGAGTCTCAACTGAGTTACGCTCTTCTCGTATTGAGTAAATTCAGTTAGGCCAAACTTGAATGTATGTGGTCTATCCACGCTGCATCCATCCCTTTTTCCATCTAATTCAAGGGGTTGAGCTCAAAATTAAAGCAAATCCAAATATCGAGTGGATCATACCACAGGAAACAGTGAGGATAATGTTTTCCACCTTGTTAGGCTCCATAGTGATGTTTATTTATCATCTAATCTATATATAAGATTATACAGACATGGGCACACGGAAAACACAAATATAAGCTTCATCCAAAACTTATGTGGCCCTTAAAAAATTATCAACGGTAGAATTTTAATTGTGTAGTCTATTTAAACATTGTATTTTTGATATCAAACCAAAAATTATATGCGAAAATGATTAGACTAGAGCGGATAAAATACATAAATCATGAAAGATCTCGCACTCACTGCGCAATCTGCTTCCTTGCCCACGAACATCATCATGCAGGCAATCCGCGTTCCTCAATCAATCCGTTCATCCGTCGATAATGTTTCTTGCTCTGACCAAAGTACCCTTCGCTGAATGGTCGCCATGTGGCACAACCACCGTTATCATCGTCAGTCCGTGTATCATCAGTACCGTCCATCACCATCGTCGGTTACTTCCGCCCTCGTTGAATTCCAAGTCCCACGAAAAAGCAGCAAGCACGTGCGAGGAGTGCTGTCACTCTCCAACGCCAGCTCGACATGCGGAAGCATGAAGGAGCTGATGCAGTTGCACGCTCAGGCCATCAAGCTCGGTTTGGCCGAGGACCGCTCTGTCGTCAGTCAGATTCTCTCCTTCTGCGCTATTTCCGATGCCGGCAGCCTTCACTACGCAAATCTACTATTCTACAGCCTCCATCAGCACCTCCTTGATTCTTTCCTCTGGAACATCATGATCCGTGCCCACGCCAATAGCGACGCTCCCCAAATCGCCTTGCATCTGTTCGACGAAATGCATAGCCAAGGCTCCGTCCCTCCAGACAAGTTCACCTTCCCGTTCCTTCTCAAGGCATGCGCACGCCTTCAAGCGCTCCACGAAGGAGAGCAGCTGCATTCCCACGTCCTCAAATCGGGCCTTGCCTCCGACCCTGTCGTGAGTAATGTTCTTATCAACGTTTATGCGCAGATTGGGATGCTAGAATCCGCGCGCCGGGTGTTCGATAGAAATCCTCAACGGGACTCGGTTTCCTGGAATTCTTTGATTGGTGGGTATTTGAAGCATGGACACCTTGAGGAAGCAGGTCGCCTCTTCTCCGAGATGCCTCACCAGAAGACGCTTTTTTCTTGGAACATAATGATATCAGGGTATGCCAAGTCCGGACAGCCTGAACTTGCCAAGTCCCTTCTCCGTCAACTTCCTTCCGAATTCAGCAACACCAACTCGCCCATTTCCCTCACTTGTCTCATCTCCCTCTACGTGGAGGCCGGGGAGGTGGAAGCTGCACGTCGGGTGTTTGATAGTATGGGCGAAAAGGATATTGTGTGCTGGAGTTGCATGATTTCTGGATACGTGCGCAGCGGCAACTACATGGAGGCATTAAAGCTCTTCAAAGAGATGCAGCAGGTTGAAGAAAACATAAAGCCGGACAAGGTGTTGTTGGTTAGCATTGTCTCAGCCTGTGCCCATTTAGGTGCTCTTGAACAAGGCAAATGGCTACACGCTTTTATCAGGAAGAAGTTGCCATCAGCAAGTAGGGAGGGGGAAATTTCATGTGCCCTTATAGACATGTACTCAAAATGTGGAAGTATCAAAGATGCGGTTGAGGTCTTCCATGAGATGGTAACAAAAGACATCATGGCGTGGAACTCTATTTTATGTGGTCTTGGCATAAATGGCTATGGGAAGGATGTTGTCATGTACTTTTCGGAGATGCTGAAGAGTGGTATCATGCCTGATAGAATCACATTTGTTGGTATTTTAGGTGCCTGTTCCCACGCAGGATTAGTGGATGATGGTCGAAGATATTTCCAGCTTATGAAAACATACGGCATAGAGCCTGATATTAAACACTACGGATGCATGATAGATCTCCTTGGACGAGCTGGGCTTGTGAGTGAAGCTGAGGCATTGGTACAAACAATGCACATGAGACCAAATGTTGAGATATGGGGGGCTTTGCTTGGGGCATGTCGAAAGCATGGCAATGTTCCGATAGCTGAACGAGCAGCGAGGAACCTCATCGAATTAGATCCTGAACATAGCGCCTGCCATGTGCTTCTATCCAATGTTTATGCTGCAGCAGGTCAGTGGGAAAATGCCAGAAATGTAAGGTTAAAGATGAAGGCTAAAGGTGTGAAGAGGGTGCCTGGATGTAGTTTGATTGAATCCAAGGGCAATGTGTATGAGTTTGTGGTAGGAGATGTATCCCACCCAAGGGCTGGAGAGATTTACTCCATGTTGCAAGAGATGATAGAGCGGCTAAAGCTAGCTAATCATGTATTGGACACATCACAGGTCCTATTCGATGTGGGTGATGATGAAAGGGAAGTTGCACTTGGGTATCACAGTGAGAAGTTGGCGCTGGCCTTAGGACTGATCGATACATGCCCAAAGGATAAAATACGCATTGTGAAAAATCTGCGTGTGTGTGGGGATTGCCACTCCACCATGAAACTCGTATCTCGTATTTATGAGCGGGAGATTATATTGAGGGACCGTAATCGATTCCACCACTTCAAGGAAGGATCCTGCTCGTGTATGGATTATTGGTAATAATTCATCTAGATATGCTCTCATATTGGAACATGTTTATATTCTGGCAATGATTCGTGTGCAAATGAAAGGCTGATTGTGGGCTTGTTTACGTGGTGTAGAGATCATTCTAGAGGAGTAATGGCACTTGTGAGTGATCTATAAAACTCTTCCAAAAAAAAAAAAAAAAAAGTGCTCTATGAACTTCACTGATGGCTGTGGAAGGAGAAGATGACAGAGAACCCAATACCAGTGACAAAGAATTAAGCTGAGTTACAAACTGCTTTTGGATTGGAATGGCTGGGTACTTGGGTTTTCCCTTTGCAACCATAAAACCATCCAAACGCCAGCTTTTATTTGGTTTTACCATTTTTTTTTTTAGTATTTATTAATTTAATTGACATGAAGATGATGTCACTGGTTGGACCAGTAGTAGGATTGGTTCAACCAGACCAGCATACAAGACAGGTCGTCTGCCCGTATAGGTTTTAAGATAAATTTTATAAGAGACTGCAAAACATTTAAGAGTAATATACCTCACTCACTACTTTTGAAGTTGGCTAGAAAATGCGATGAAAAACACTCTTATAGTAAGATTTAATTAATTAATAAATGTTTCTAAATATGAAATATGTTTAGTAAATTCGTAATTGAATAACGGAGTCAAAAGCAGGTCCCTGTTTTGAAAGCTATGATTTTCACTTAGAATCACTTTGATTTGATTATCTTAACCATTTTGATCCGTTGAAAGTAGAAAATTGGGTCAAATATCGATTTGTTATGGAAAGTAAATAAAAAAATAAAATAAAAATCACATGATCATATAGACAATATATTTAACTCATGCTTCTTAAAAGTTGTTTGATCTGCCCAACCATATGATCAATGACCAGTAGCATGGTCCAAATTAATATAGACCATTCATTGGGAGCAAGATCTTGGATTGCCTATGTTTCTGAATAATTGTTTCAATCAAACAATCTAGTTGTTTAATCAATAGTGAATAAACTGAACAATTCATGATTCTCCCAGGAATCTCTGATTGGATGATCTTCACCACTGACCAATTACCAACTTTTGGTTAATCGTACCTCCCCGTCTTTTTAGACAATTGGCCTAGCATCCCAGGTTGGATTGTCAATCTCTCCAAGAATTGCTCTGATTAGACAATCCTAACCATTTGATTAAAGGTATAAAAAATTGATGATACCATTTGATGGTAAAGGTCTAACATCAACTTGCACTAACCATCATACGAGGTTTCCATAAAGAAGACCCAAAAGAATCTTGACCACATCTCTGTGTGGCTGGTTTTCAATTATGACAAGTGGATCATATGGTTCAGTAATCCAGACCACTGGTTTGTTGCGTCTAACATTGGATGAAATATGTCTGAAAAAATATCCTTGATAGAACAATCTTTACCTTTTGATTCATGTCCTAAGCCAAAAGAGATGAGAAAATGGTCCAAATCCAACAGTAAAAAGGTTCTAACATCGAAAGCTAGGATGTTCCAATCGGGAGATTTTTTTGGGTTAGCTCCATCCACGGTGAGACTCAAAAGATGAGTGGTTTGGATTACCAATTCGCTGACACCTGCCGAAATTGATGCCTGGGTGTATGATGCACAGATGCAAGACACATGTCACATTAAAATTGATAGTCAAACTCAAAACCTCTCCTCTTTCCTGGAGAAAATGGTTATATTCACGAGTGGAGGAATATAATTCTTCGTATCTTTTTCTCTAAGCCTCAACCCTTGAGCATGGGCACTATTGCTAACTGCCTAATTCATGAGTTAGAAAAAGGGGTCGTCCAAACATCTCAACAGCAAACTTCATGAATTAGGCAATTAAAATATTGCCAGATTCATGAACTAGGTGCTGATCCAAATAGCACCTTATCCATGGTAATAAAGCTTAACAAGGTGTGAAGATTTTTCTTTTTCTTTTTCTTTTTCTTTTTTAATTTATAAAGACAACATTGTTGTGGTGGAAGCTAAATGCCTGGAATGTTCTACTTTCTCAATTTAGTAGAGAGCAAGAGGAAAGGCTATCATCATTCTTCTTCGGTGTCTGAACCTTCAGAACTTGAGCTGCCTTTTCCATGAACAGCACCATTGGCCAACTTGCCGTTTCTCTTCTCCTTTCCCCCATCATCTTCACCATCTTCACTATACTCGCTCTCGTAATCATCGTATACCTCTTCTTCCTCTTCTTCTTCCTCAACCCCATCATCCACAGCAAGTCCCTCATCCACCACAGCCCCCCTTGTACCTGCCCGGCTCCGTTTTAGAACCTTTATTTTTAAACTTGCTTTCTTGTCACAGCCAATCCATGCATCACACAAGCAGTAGGAAGTCAGATTATAGTTCCCCTCCGCAGGTGCCTGAAACTTGCCCATCGCAAGCCTCGACCCATTCCTTACTTTCTCAACTGCCTCTCTCACAGCAGTACTTGTCTCCTTCACGCTCGCGCCAGAGCCCTCCTTTGCATCTTGTATCGCCTTTGAGGCTGCCATAATAGCAGCCGCCTCATCCATAAAGCTCACCTTCTGAGACATCCACACATCATTTGAGACAGGGTCTGCGAGTAGCAACCAGAAGTTCTCTTCCTTGTGGAATGGGAAATAAGGGGCATGGGGAAGGGCAGCCGTCAGTCCGTTGCCACGCTTGAGTGAGATCCAAGCATGCATGGTGACAATGTCACCCTCTTGTATCCCTTCCTCACCTTCTGTCTCGCATGTTATCTCGATTTCTACAGAAGGCATCATTTCAAGGACCACCTCTACATCTTGTGCTTCAGCAGGAGAAAATCCCGCAGCTTGAGTTAGCAGCTCCGCACGCTCCAGTGGGGTCATGTCTCGTAGCTCTTGAAATGTGCGCACCTTCTGCGAAAATAAAAGGTCATCTTTTAGCTGGGAAAGCTCGTCTTTTTAAATTCAAATTGCAAAGGCTTACAAACATGTGCAAGTAAATCCTTATAGACATGCACTTCCCATATATGTATGCAACCAGTCCTAAGGGTACCTTCCGGCCAATCTTTTTGACAATGGCCTCACTAAAATGTGGGAGCTGCAGAAAGGGTGCGATTCCTTCAGTGGATCCCCCAGAAGCTTTTCTTGCGCTGAGAGGAACAGCCTGCAGCAGTATGAGAATTAACAGCTGTGATATAAATAATGTGGGTTACTAAAGGAATTTAAAATGGGAATTAGATAAGACAGTCAGAATAGCTAAGTTTGGACGGACAGTAAAGCTGAAATGGATTTTGCAAATATCTGGCGTTAAATGCAGGTTACAACTTACAAGACAAGGTCCTATTAAATTCTCAATCTCCCTGAGGGAAATAAGCCAAGGAAAGTCATTTTGATTAGCACAGTCACAAGAATGAAAAGAAAATGCATGATACAGAAACTGAAAACCTATAATTAGGGTTGTCAATGGGCCTGGCTGGGCCTGGGTCAATAAAAATAAACTTTTTGGATAGGGCTGGACTACACAGTTCAGAATTTGGGCCCAAGCCAACTCCATTGCCAGCCTGTTGACAACCTCATGTATGAGTAAAGGCTTTCGACCCAACCAACACCTCTGTGGCGCCCTAACACACGCCCATGTCAGCCAGCCTATGGTCTACTCAACCCTGCTAATAGGCACAGGCTTCTGCCAACAATTCAAGACACCTGACCCACCTGTCATGGCCACTTTGATATGAACACTGTTGTGTATGCACTTCGAATTACACCAAGGATCCACAACCCTCCATGAAGGCTCTAGAAAGGCAAGGGGAAGGTCCAAAAGAATATGGGTGAAGGTTGTAAGAAGACTTGATGACCTATGGAATAACTGAACTTATGGGCCTTATGGCCCTTCATAGAGTGGAATGGTGGAAAAGGATTCATATAGCTGATCCCAATTAGTTGGGATAAGGCTTAGATTATCATGATGATCCACAAAACTCAATGGCTCCCACAATGTGACAACCCTCGATGCTTGTTCTGAAGTCCGAAAACCCCAAATAAGAGTCCACCAAACCTAAACCATGTGGGGCACATCTGAGCCCCACAAGCGAATCAATGAAGTCCACTAGCACCGACATATACCACAAATCAACCTTACCTTAAAGATCTGCCTCGTGGGCACCCCATGCACTATGAGCCCAACCAATAACTTGATCAACTCCTAGGTCTCATCATCTGATCTGCCATTGCCAACCTCATGCATAACTCATAGTAGCACATAAATACTCTAGGCCAGCCATTTTGATGCAATTGATATACAGTTTCTATGGGCCCTATCAATGGCATTCTTCAATTACAATGGTTTAGAATAGTCTCTAAACAATTTTCCACCACAAATATGTACAATCTCAGAGAATAAATAACAAAAAAGCAATAAAACAGTATTTTCCAGCAACCATACTTGAAACAATTTCCAGCAGCTATAGATGCCCTATAATATGACTTCAAGGGAATTCCAGCACCAAACATGCCTCTACATTCAATTTCCAGCAATCGTGAAGATTTCCATCAATCAAATAGAAGTTAAAATGATTTTCAGAATTTCTATATTTGCGCTCTTCTCCAAAATGACGACTACATCATTGATGAGGGTTGCTGACAATTCACATCAGCAAGCAACAGCAATTTTCATCCTCCCAAGGTTATACCATACACATCTCATGAGTCATGTGTTTATGATGATCCAAACCATTCATTCATCACAAGGCTCCATAAATGGACCATAGGCCAAAAAAACGATAATGATAAGTAAACCCTCACCTTGTAAGAGAAGCCAATGCAATCGGATGTATATGATTGCTTCAATGCGTATGGGATGAACCCTAATGCCCCTCTAGTTGATTTTATTATTTTTTAAAAAAAAAAAAAAAAAAAAAAAAAAAAAAAAAAAAAAAAAAAAAAAAAAAAAAAAAACCTCCACTTCTTCCAAAACACAAACATTAGTAGCAAATCACGTTTTGTTCTCGATGCAAAATGGCATCACACATCCAAGCATGAATCACTATATAGGCAATTAGACAAAGAAGCCCTAAACAAAGTGAAATGGCTGCTAATAGTTCATTCTCTTATAACCATAAGAATGATATTTTAGTCATAGGGAAAGGTCCTCTCAATGCTCTAATGCCCGCATTGGATATGGACCGAATTGTCTCACGATGTTCTAAACCCAGCTCGCGTACCGCTTTAATGGGTAAACAACCACCCTTGGAACTACAACACAGGGCTAAAGAGAGCCAAAAAAGGATCTTTCGTGTATAATCCTGCATAATCCCGAATGTTATCAGTTCAGGTATGTGGACCAAATGAGACAATGCGGGCAGAAGTTCCTAGATTCTCATGGAAATTTAGAATAGTAGATCCGATGGGATCAAATCTCATCAATTTATTTTAACAACTTGGATCATAATACATATATCTTTTTAGTGGAATAGGGCAGTGTTTGAAATATCGGTATCGTGTAACGTATTGCATCCTTGGGATACAAATACGTATTGGTTATCGCACGAGATATATCGTTTGTATCGGGTAATTTATTGCACTTTTTGGGAAACATGGGGAAACATTGGGGAAATGGTTGAATTTTTCAATGGAACTTCAAGGATTGTTAAAAAAGACCTTAATACACACTTTTAAATCATAATATCCCAAAAAAGAAGTGCACGTAATAGGTTTCCTTTGTATAGGGCCCTAACTCCTAAGCTATGCGCTGTCTAACTAAACTAATGCAACTATTAATAGGGTACGGACCGTATGATACGACATGTGGCTCCCTCCAAAATGATCTTTACATGGAAATGAAAGAATCTGGAGTGGTTAATGAACAAAATATTGCAGAATCAAAAGTATTTCTAGTCCATGGTTAGACGAATGGACCACAGTATTAGAGAAACTAAAAGAACAAATCAAATCCCATGGTCGGTCATGTGTGTGATCAAAAGGGCCACACATGCAATCAGGTGGGACCCACCCTTGATCTCTTGCTAGTCCTACCTAAGGACCGCCAATTGCATCAACTCCCTCTGGTTCCATTGAGTTGAATTCAATGTAACACTCATACAACTCCGGATTGATGCATTGAAATTCTTCCCTACCACATAAACCTTGGACGACCTTCCACTTCACAAAAATCTTTGATACCACCATGACGTGTGGATACAATCTGATCGATGAGCACATCTTCAATCACTTCATCCTGCCACCATAGGCCCACCCTTGATCTCTTACTAGTCCCACGTAAGGACCGTCGATTGCATCAACTCCCTCTCGTTCCATTGAGTTGAATTCAATGTAACACTCATACAACTCCGGATTGATGCATTGAAATTCTTCCCTACCACATACACCCAAACCACTTCACAAAAAGCTTTAATACTGCCATGACGTGCAGATACAATCTGATCGATGAGCACATCTTCAATCACTTCATCCTGCTACCATAGCACTTTGGGCGTGTAGAAGGAGCTTATCGGAAGAGGAACTTGATGACTTCATACAGCTTCTTTCTTGTCTTCAGGGAGTTCATCCCTCAATCAGAGTGAGGGATGAGTCGATGTGGAGTAAAGACCAATCCAAAAAATTCTCGGTGTGGACCTTCTATGGTTGATGTCTCAATCCATGGTCGTAGATCGATGTCGCCACACCGCCTTTGTGTAGCACTACGAGGCCACATCCTAGGTTGGTCTAAAGAAATAGGGGGTTCCTGACCACCAGTGATAGGTTATTCTCTTTGAAGCTATCTATGCCTCCCTCATGCCCTTGTTCATCTTCTTCTTATGCATCTTCATGTTCACATCCTAGTTGGCCTTCTAATAATTCTTCTTTGTACCATTCACTTTCCTATTTCACAAAACATAAGAATGCAAGAGGGGCGCATGCAGCTAATGTTCTCCCTGTTGCCCAATTTTCAGATTGCTGTTTCGATTTGTAGGGCGTAGTTCCTTTTGTTTTCTTGTCTATTTTCCCTTTTTGTATTCTTTTGGCCTTTGGCTTTTTTCATTAAATTCTTATTATGGCTTTAAATAAAAAAAATAAAAAATAAAATTGCAGCATATATTTGCGGCCTACCTTCACAATTTGAAATAAGTATTGTTTGATCTCCTTTGATTTTGCTTAACTTACTTGTCCTTTGTGTTTTAGTTTCGAGCATTTGCCAACTAATTAGCACTGTTATTGTTACATGCAGTGTTCTAGCCAATCTTGTTATCTTAGGAAAAATACCATGGGATGTAATTGATCTTAAAAAAGCAGGAGTGAGATGGAGCTGGTGGCAATAGAGCGAGAAGGTGTATATCCGCTGGCTTGGAAACTATTGTATCTGGCCACTAAATTCCATTCATGCACTTTTTGTGCCATTGGGTATCGTTTCGTCTGCATTGTTTAGTTAGATGGTTACCAATTCTCATTGTATCTCATATAACAACCCATTGCAATAACTTGTCACTTGATGCTTGGCCGTTTCTGTCAGACAACAACAGAGTGCCAATTCATACTATCGTCATGTATCTTCTTCCACAGTCAAGTTGTCATGACATAGAAAAAGTTCCCGAAATGAGATTGTCTTGCAATCTAGATAAAAAATTTCAGTTTCAGTCTCACCTTCCTTTCCTCCCAGTTGTCCACAGAAGGAAGGCCACAGGGCTGCAAGTCTTCTTCAACAACGTAACACCAATCTTGGATTGATCATGTCTGTGATCTTCCACGAATTGTTCCCAGACAAGGCCCACCTGATTGCATAACAGGAATCTCCTTCCACAATTGCTGGGAAAAGATGAAAAGAGATGAAGATCTTAATGGCTAGAAGGAGGCTAGCAACCTTAGTGTTACTGGAGTGCCTAAAACCAATGGGACCCCATAATTCGATAATGGATATTCCAGCGTGATCACAGAAAACCCCACCAATACCGCCCAGCTTGAATTTCCAAAAGAACTGCCATCAAAGTTTGTTTTGAAGCATCCAGAAGGGGGAGGAGTCTTTGAAGCATCCAGATGGGGGAGGAGTCCATCTAGCTTTCTCAATCTGAACTTTTTTCCGGCATTTGAGGACAGCCTCAAAGTTAGAATAGAAAGCAGAGAGACTGAATAATTGGGCATTTGCATTGGTTCTCGATCAAGACACCAACCATCTACGATAGGATTGATGATACTTGGGCATTTGCATTGGCTCTCGACCAAGACACCGATAATCTAAGATGGGATTGATGATCGACTTAACTGGTGCTGACTTATTCTGAAAGATTCTGGCATTTCTTTCGGTCCAAATGACCCACAATGTGATTAGCCAACTGCTCTCCAAAGAATTCCCATTGGAGAACCAGCCAGCAACATGCTTAAGAATCAAATTTAGGAAAACACAAACGAACCGAAACTTACGAATCACTTCACTCCAAATCTTGCCAGACAACGAGCAATGAAGCAGGAGATGATTTGGCATTTCTTCGGCTGTGCAACACATTACACATCTATTGGGAATCACAACTCTCTTTCTTAAGATAATCAATTGTTAGAATATTTTCTAGAGATGCTGCCCACACAAAAGTTTTCACTTTCGGCAGAATCAGAATATCCCAGATTCTTGAAATAAGAGACACTTCAGCATTACTTTCATCCCCAAGTCATTGCCCGAGGATGAAACAACCATCAGCAGCAGCATCCCAAATTCTTCAACTGATCCCTTGGGAAAAAATTGAACACTCCTTATGCTGAGCCATTAAGTTCAAAATGCGCAAACCACAGCTTGATGGCTTCATCCATTCCATACCATCAAAAAATATTTCCAAAGACTTTAGCTAGTCATTGAAAATCTTGGATCTCGATTAACATCATAATTTGGGATCGCAATCTTCACATGCTTTGCAGGATCCTAGGTGCAAAAATCTAATCATTCGGTATAATTTGGTTAATCCTATGAAGGGATAGGTGCCCTCGGGCCATGTCATGATTAGCTAGGTTGTTACAGTCCCAAGTTCATTTCATATTTTCTATTGTAGTTTTTGTTAATTATATGTCTAAGGAGATCATTCCTTGACTCCATATTCATCTGAAGGTTGTTACAAGATGATTGAGGTCAGAGTTGTTCCTCCTACTAACATCTTCTATGGCGGTAACCCAGGCCGCTAGAACATTTAATTGAGCAGCAAAACTCTTGTTCATGTCACTAATTTGTTTGATTAGCATATCCATCCTTCTTTGTAAAGGTCCCAACATATCATTCAGGTCGTCTGCCATCTCACAATTATAGACAATCCCACTTCCGGTGCATATGCACTAGCAGATGTGAACATATATTGCAAACCCAGATCACTGACCCAAGTGGTACATCGTGCAAAGCAATTTTTTTAAAAGGTACATCGTGCAAAACATTGATCTAGAATTTTGGTCAAATCTGACTGTTGATTTTTTTTTTTTTTTTTCCTGTTGATGTGTCCACCAAATCAGCAGATCTTACTTAGAGATTGCATACGGTGCGGATATCAAATAATGAGCAGATCCTAAATGTGGAGAGCTGATACCACAGTAAAAAAGTGCATACCTGCACAAATGGGATTGTAGATCCAAGATGAGTGCTAAGATGCAGCAGAACAAAGGTGTAGATCTCAACAGATCCGGCTATAAATATTAAGATGAGGAGCACTGAGATACAGCACACCAAAAATGCAGATCCGAACATATCTGATCATAGATCTCAAGGAAGACCAGAGACTTCCACCTAAACAGATCCGATCATAGATCCAAGAGATGGGCCGCTAAGACATCACAGGCCAAAGATGCAAACCTGAATAAATCCGATCATAGATTTAGGATGAGTCGCACTAAGACAGCAAGCCAAAGATGCAGATCTGAACAGTTCTAATCATAAATCTAAGAGATTGGATACCTGTACTAGACACAGCAGGCCAAAAGATGCAGGCCTGAACAAATCTGATCATAGATCTATGAGATTGGGAGCTTAGATACAAGGGCCAAAGATGCAGATCTAATCGTCAATATGAGATGAAGAGAGATGTCACATATCAGTCCAAGATGTAGATTTGGCAATGTTTTTACACTGTCGCTGATTAAATGCACAAAGCTAGAAATGAGAGGCTTGTCGGTTCAGAATATAGGTCGATTTTAGGTTTGGATGGACGGATCAGGGTTCATCAAGATCTAAAGATTGGTTTGGGACTTAAGGTTGTAGATCTATAGTTGGGAAAGAGGCCGATTAAGCTGGATTTTAGGTTTAGGCTCTAGATCTAAAGGTTCTGTTTTGTACAGTCTAGAGTCTAGACCTAGATCTAGAACAAGGGTCTGTGTAGAGGTAATAAGGATCTAGCTTAGATATAGGTTTTTGAGGCAAGAATTTTGAGGCCATGGAATTAGAAGGATTGAGTTGGATGGAAAAGACCAGATCTAGGGGCTGATTGTTGTAGGCAATAAGATTGAACAAGTATCTAGGGTTCTAGGATGGGGCGGCTAGGGTTTCTTGTTGTAAGGGTGATGGTTAGGATTTTGGGGGAAAGATGCTAGCAAGCATACTTACTTCACTTGGTCCTATGAAACTCCCCTAAGGGGGGGTGATGCAGGACAATTAACGACTTGCTCTAAAAACTCGAATTGATAGAGCATGGCGAATCATTCCCTTTTATCTTATCTCCTAGGCCCCACATCCCATGGGTTAGGACCTCGGCCGAACCCCCCTTGTGGGCCCCACTTCACATGCGTTCCACTTCACACAAGCCACCCACTTCACATGGGTGGGGCCCGCCTCACACGAGCCGCCCACCCCGAGTGTGCCCCTACATCCCACAGGCCACCTCACTTGAGCCGGGTGTGAAAATGCCCTTGCATTAGGGGGCCTTAGGTTGGTTGGTTGGTTGGAAGGGAAAGGGTACTTACGGTGGACAATCTTCAACGAAGAATGATGGTCCTCCCCAATGTGTGCTTAATGTGCATGCATAGCGCAAAGACAAATTCCGAACTATTCATTCACTACAAGTTCACTAAAGAAGTTTGGGATAGGTTCCTTGAGGTGTTCAAAACTCTGCAGGCTATGCCGGGGTCTATTGAAGATTTTCTTTGGGCCTGGCACAAGAGTGGGATTGGCAAGAAACGGAGACAAGTGTGGAGGCTGGTTCTCCTGGCTGTCTTGTGGGCCCTTCAGGGAGAGAGGAGCAATAGGTGGCAGGTTGGTGCTTGAGGTGGTGAGAAGGGCGGAACAGGAAGCAGTAGATTGCACCTCTTGTTCCCAAGTCCATCAATGTTTGTAATGTAATTTCTCTTTTCGGTTTGTAGCTTTCTTTCCCATCTGTTGTTTTTTCGTGTAATGGTTTCAATAAAAAATGTTGTTGAAAGATTGTAAAGATTTCATTACCTTTCAAAAAAAAAAAAAAAAAAAAAAACTTACCTTGAAAATGTTTCATGTAAAAATCACTTTGAAATAATCTTCTGATATTGAATAACCAAGAATTTTAGTAGATACAAGCTCATGTTGGGGGGGAAGAAAAAACCTCAAGTGTTCCAAATCAAATCAAAATTTGCATTTATGTGGGGTTTAAAAGAAACCAACTAAAATAGCTTTAATACATGAAATGATCATAAAAGAAGTCAGAATGAGAAGAAGAAAAAAAAATCCACCAAAGCAGCACCTGAATGATACTCTGAGAAAGTTCAACAACCCCAATGGCAGGTCTCAACCATCCATGTCCCTGAGGACTGCGTGGTATAACAGCCATCTGTATGCAAGGAAAAAAAAAATTATAGTGAAATGTTGACTATGGAAGCTGAGGACAAGAAGACAAGTTAATATATGAAATTAAGGAACCTGACTGAAAAGAACAGAAGGCAAGTAAGAAGAAATTATATTGAAAGAATGTTCTACACCATCCTAATTTTTTATACAGCTGTCATCCTCATACTTCTTGTCAAGATAAGTAACAGAGACATCGAAATAAAACAGCATTTTACACATGATACTGCATAATCTTATTTTTTTTAAAAATACTAGTGTATATATTTCACAAGACATGTTAGTGAAAATGGAGAGGGCATGAGCCACACAAGCATATGAATATGTTGCAGGTTTAAGTTAAAAGAATGACCCCATCATTTAATTGCCATTGGTATAATTTATTTTCAATTACAAAACGAATGATCAACCATCAAACGTATTTTCCAAAATAGACAAGTGATGGATAATTATATAAAGCTGTGGAAGAATCTAGACATGCTTTTGCCTTGGGAAAAGAATACGAGGGTACTGTTACAAGATTAATTTGTTCGAAAATGTCAGAGATGCATGTCATCAGATGAGGAGGTTAGTCATCGGAGTGGTGGAGATCATGGTCATGGTAGTAGTCAGAAGATATCGACTGGTCTCAGCATGGCGATCATATGCTAATTCAGAGTCCATGGTCACACTCGCACCTGTACGCATATCCTTAATATCAGCCACCAGTACAGAAGTTGATGACAATTTACAGCCCCTCAGGCATTCATGTGGATTTGACAAGGTATGAGTCATATGACTGTAAACTGATCACCAAGTAATGGGTATATCATCATATGTATGCGTCTTGTGCTCTTGCTATCTTGTGAGTTGTGAATTTGTGATTTGCGAACTTATATATACTATATTAGTAATGTAGTATATAAAAATTTAATAATTGAAGATGCCTGATGTATGTTACGCACTTGAATTCTTGAGAATTATATCATTAATATATTCTATCGAAGTAAGTTATGATCCTCAAAAAGAATATCTGATGCAAGACAATTAACCACTTGCTCTAAAAGCTCGAACTGATAGAGTGTGGCAAATTAATCCCTTTATCTCATAGCCCCGGCCCCAAATCCATGGGTTAGGTCCTTGGCCGAACCCTCCTTGTGGGCCCCAAATCCATGGGTTTGGTCCTAGGCCAAACTCTCCTCGTGAACCCCAAATCCATGGGTTCCACCTCCTCATGGGCCCCAAATCCATGGGCTCCACCTCACACTAGTCACTCGCCTCACACGGGCCCCAAATCCATGGGTTATGCGAGCCACCCACCTCGAGTGTGCCCCTGCATCCCACAGGCCACCCCACTCGAGCCCAGTGTGAAAATGTTCCCGCATTAATCACCCAAGGTGAGGAGTCTCGAACACGAGACCTCCCACTTTGATACCAATTTGATGCAGGACAATTAACCACTTGCTCTAAAAGCTCGAACTAATAGAGCGTGGAAAATTAATCCCTTTATCTCATAGCCCAGGCCCCAAATCCATGGGTTAGGTCCTTAGCCGAACCCTTCTCGTGGGCCCCAAATCCATAGGCTCCGCATCACACGAGTCACCCGCCTTAGACGGCCCCCAAATCCATGGGTTATGCGGGCAACCCACCCCGAGTGTGCCCCCGCATCCCACAGGTCACCCCACTTGAGCCCGGTGTGAAAATGCCCCTACATTAATATTGTATCAAAATATGTATCTAAGAGTGCAAGACTGATTCACTCAGCTTTAAACTGCCTGACATACATCATTCTTACCAAAGATTATAAAGTTACAATATAAAATACATGTACAAACCAAAAAAAAAAAAAAAGACCCTGAGGTTTTGCATTTTTTTTCCTATTTTCCAGAATTCTCTATTTTTTAATCGAGACAAAATTCCAGCAAATGCTACAGCCTATATCGTATCAGTTAGTTAGTTCGCTCATATGCCCACGAATATCAGTCCATAAAACCTCGATCCAGATGCCTTCCCAGGGAAAATAGGAAGACAACATAGAATCATCTTCAGTGTTAGAGGAAGGGGAGCAGAGACAGATGTGGAGGCCACTACAATTTTCCAAATTGTCTTTATTATTATTATTATTATTATTATTATTATTTGCTTCTTTTTCTTTTTCTTTTTTTAAAAAAAAAAAGATGAAGCAATTTATTAAGTAGAGCCAAAAACAAAAACAAAACAAAAACTACGAGAAAAAGAAAGCAGAGACAACAAGAACAGAAGAAAAAGAAAAGCATGACTAGAATACAATGACCAGGCCCATAGAAACCCAAACTACACACAGAGCCCAATCCCTAAAGGGCAGAAGGACTTAAATGAAAACCCCCACAGAGGAAGATCAAACATTCCTAAAACAGTGATTTTTCCTCTCAAATCAAACATGCCTAAAACAATGATTATTCCCAAGGATCCTCCCTCATCCACATGCCACATCCGAAATAGGTCATCTATGGAAAAAGGCATAGCTCACTGAATTCCAGCCAAAGCAAGAGCACATCACTAGATCTCAGAAACAAACGAACAATGGAGGAACAAGTGGTCCACTAACTCGGCATCACAGACGCACATCAAGCATACGTTTGTGAGAGAGATGCCTCTCTTATTGACGTTGTCAATAGTAAGCACCCGATACTTCTCCACCAACCATGCAAAGGCTGCAATTTTAGGGGGAGCACCATCGAACTAGGTTGTGTCATCTAACCACCAGCCGCAGTTGGAGAAGGAAAGGCAAGGAATTGGTAGAAGGATCACACCGAAAAGGATCCTGAGGAAGATGGCAACCAAAATAGAGAATCCTCCGAACCCAAAGATGGTGATAGACCCTTGATCGATTCTTTGCAATCTAGATTCCTAAAGAACAATGAGCTTAGCTTTCGAATGGGAGCAAATTTCCTTCACCTGAGACTGCTTATTAGGGCAGTCCAAACCTCTTACATTTCAAGAAAGGATCTTCATCGATGAACCTGGCTCGCCCTTCTCCCCTTTCACATGTTTCTAGGGATAGCTTCCAAGACACCTTTTGGGAGCACCCCTAACTTGACAAGCTCTTTGTTGCTAGGAAGGATACTAGGAGACCCTGAAAGAAAACCCCCTTCAACCGAGACCCAAAGACTCCTTTCTACCACTAATTTAAAGAGAGCAATGTAATCTTCATCATGATTACTAAACACAGGGTAGACAACATCTCTAACCCACTTTTTTTTTCTTAATATATTCCACCAACCCCTCCATAATCTCCATCAGAATACAAGGGGGAGAAGCAGGACCCTAAAAGGTTCGAATGTCATTTGTAGAGAAAGAAAGAAGCCCTTAAAAGGGGGAACACCTAGAGCCTACACCAGAGGACCCTGGGCCCGAAGAACCAAATCCTCGCCCGAGGAGAAACTGTCTATAATTGAAGAAGGGTTAGGGGAGGAACCAGGAGGCATTGTCGTGAGGGCAAGGGGGGCAACCAAGGCCGTAGGGAGAGGGAGAGGGGGATCAGAATGAATAGGGGCCACCAAAATTGACGAGTAAGGATGGGTATGAAAAACTTTAGCAAAGGAGAGGAGATGAAGGGATACAAAACTGCTCGGGACTTGGACTGACACAAGGGGAGAGAACATCCGTAGAGAGATCGTCAGAGGAGAGGTAGACCCCAGGAGTCTGAGCATCATCTTCCTGTCTTCCATCAGAGGAGTCATCTTTCGAGTGAGAGTAGAACGAGATTGTCGAAGAGGCCACTAGAGGAACCACCTCAAAGGGGGAAATAGTGCTCGAACAGTGTTTTAAATATCGACGATATCGGCCGATATATCCCACGATATTTCTTGTATCCCACTTGTGCGATACGAAACGCACAAGTGGTGAAATATTATCCCACATGTTCGATCTGGTGAGCGATTTTTTATTTTCGATCCTTTTTTTTTTTCTTCTGTAAATCATGTTAAATCAGTGTTAAATTGTTACAAATCCATATTTTTCATGTTTTGCATGAAAAATCATGGATTGAGAGCTTTGATGAGACTTGGAGGAGAAGGACCGAGTTGTGGAAATTTGAAAAAAAATAAAATTTTCCTAATTTCTCGCAAATTGGTTGCAATCTTTGTGTCCAAACATAAAACCAAACATGTTTGTAACTTGATTTAGTGATTCTTCTTTTGCTTTTGAATGTATTGCTTGTGTTTCCATACATCTTCTTACATTTATAAATTATATGAATAAACTTTGAATATACCTGCATCAATTCAGTTAGACAATGCATAAAATAGGACCCCATACAAAGAAAACCTATTATGTGCACTTGTTTTTTGTAATGTTTTGATTTGTAAGTGTGTATTGATGTCTTTTTTAACAATCACTGAAATTTCGTTGAAAAATTCGACCAATTTCCAATGTTTGCCCATATTTCCAACAACAACGATACATTACGCGATACAACCAATATATCCCATGCGATAACCGATACATATCCGTATCACAAGGGTGCGATACATAACGAGATACCGATATTTCAAATATTGGGCTCGAATCATCCTGATGGACCAAATCTCCCTTAGCATGGTAGAAGGCTCTAGCCCCCTTTATCACCTATTGGTCTTCATCATACGAAATAGTATCATCAACAACTATTTGAGAGGAAGCGCCAACCAAAATCAAAGGAGAAGGGTCACATGTCCGATCCTCATCCACATTAGGGTCTGAAGCAGGGCACGTAAGCACTTACATTAACTATTGACCGGATAGAGACCTACGAGAAGTAGAGGGGGCAACGCGCGTAAAGGAGGCTTGCTAGCGACTGACAGTTGCAAAATCACCGTTGTTCTCATCATGACACACGTCCCAAGAGGGGCTCAAAGAAGACCTCGAGCCGCACTCATTAATAGGAAGAGGAAAGGAAACATGCTCAAGACAAGAAATCAAGATCTCGCACCGATATCTCATGTGAGATCTCGCGTCATCCCTTGAAGGAGAAAATATTGGGGTAAAAACAGCACCCACATGTGAAGGAGATGAGGCCTGAGTAGCGGAGAGAGGCAGGAAACACTAGACAGGTGGCTGGAAAGCTGAGGCCAACTATCCAAAATCTAGCACACGTGTGGGAGACACCATGCCACACGGACCAAAATGAGTAGGGGCCAGGCCACACAAGTCGCACGGGGGAGCGAGCACGTCCAGAGGTCCACAGGACGCTGGAATTAGAGCTCTAGCATTCATGGTGAAAGGCATCGCCACCGCAATCGGCGAACAAAATCCACCATGAAATGGCCAAGCAAATGCATTCCCAAGCTACAACCGACCGAGTACTTCCCCTCGAAAGACCAGAATCTCAAGAGACTCCTCTCCAGTAACGATCTTGATGGAGGAAGGCACCACTATCGTCCTCTTCACCCTGGTCAGAAGCCAATCCTAGAGGGGATCTTCCCAACGCTCCATCGATTGGTTGATTCGGGTAACTTCCCCTAAACAAGACCCAAGAGAGGAAGATTTCTTCAAACCAGAGTTCCAGACGGCATGCTAGAAAAACAAACCAGGATCAACCATTCCTAAACTTGACCAATTATCCCATTTGCAGATTGCCTCCATTGGACCAACCCGATGAAGGTTCCCTGTGGACACAATCTTATTAATATCAGAGAAGGAAGAAAGAGAAACCCAAACTGCAAAAGGATTCAAATATCTCAAAATGATATCTTTTGGACCCATATAACAATAAAATTGGAACTAAGAAACAAGATCTTGTAGAGAGCCAGGACGCACTTTACGAAACACACTAGGAGGAACAATAATCGACGAAGCTCCATCTAGGGATCATATCATTGAAATCATACGACTCCCTTGGGGGGGGGGGGGGGGGGGGGGGGGGGAGGAAAGGGGCTAGTTGGGGGAGGGGTTCCAGAATCCCCAAGAGAAGGAATACCAAATATGTTCCCTAAAAGGGCATCCATTAAGGAGCTCAGGCCCCCCAAAAGGGGATCATCCTCCCTCCGACACTATCAAGGCAGGAGAAGTGTGTGTGTGCGCACGCGCGTGTGTGTGTGTGTTAGGGGGGCTCCATCTTCTCCCAATTTGCCCTTCCTGCTTCCCGGTCCAAAATGAGCAACATTAACCATCATCTCCTTCCCATAGAATTTAAAACATTGCAAACCTTTAATAGCTTGAAGTTCTTCGTCTTCATTCATCCTCACGAAAGCAAAACCTTAGATCAAAGCTACACCTTTCGCACAGGGGATGACCACCTTCCCAAATCTCCCAAACAACCTTCGGAAGTGAATATCCATCCATTTTTCAGGGAAGCTATACACGTACAAGGTTGGAAGCTCTCTCAAGGGATCATGGCTGAGGGGCTGCCTCTTAGTGTTTTTCATCTTCTTTTTCCTGGAAGCAACTGTCATACAACCTCTAGATTCAGCTCAAGAGATTTACCATGTATATGGATAGTGGGAAATGGCGACAAGTAAAGAATCAACCATTTCTTGAATAAACCATTTTGTGGTTTGGGGGTAGGCTCAAAGAAATTTTTTTATTTATAAAAAAAAAAAAAAGAAAAAAAAGTGAGAATCTCTAGTGTGTTGCTTAATTCCTCCTCAGTAAAACACCTAGTCAAAAAAGCCTTGTCCCTCCAATCAGGTGCAATAATTGGAAGGGGATATCTTTGCATCAGGAATCTACTGTGCCATCAATAGCCTCAACTTCTAAAGATACATGTGAACCTCTGGTACATCCTTCCAATTGTCTTGTAATCTATGAAGGCAAAGATATCATATATAGCAAGGATGAAAGGTAAGAGGAGAGTGGAGGAGAAAGCAGTTCTGGATGTAAATTTAACTATCTTATCATGGGAGTTGTTTAATGAATTATAAAATCAAGAAGGGTGAAATAGTAGGTGAAAGTGACTTAGATGGAGCTGGAGAGTTTGGCCTTCCCAACAAATTATTGGTGATGATTTTGGGGCTGAAATATAGTAACATAAACTTTCAATTTCCTTGATGAAATTGTGATTGTTTTGAGTGATTACAGGATCTAAAATCTGGTAAGTGGGTATCAATTTTCTGTTACTTCCTGTTTAGAACCTTAATTGCACGGGTTATGGTGGAGAGATCCTAAGAGGCCTCCATCTTCTCCCAATTCCCCATTCCCAGTCCAAAATGAGCAACATTAACCCTCATCTCCTTCCCATAGAATTTAGAACCTTGCAAACCTTTGATAGCTTGGAGTTCTTCGTCTTCGTTCATCCTCACGAAAGCAAAACCTCGGATCAAAGTTGAACCTCTCACCCTGGGGATGACCACCTCCCTCACCTTCCCAACTCTCCCAAACACCCTACAGAAGTGAATATCCATCCATTCTTCAGGGAAGCCATCCACGTACAAGGTTGGACGCTCTCTCATGGGATCATGGCTGAGGGGCTGCCTCTTAGTATTTTCATATGCTTTTTTCTAGAGGCAATTGTCGTCCAACCATTGGATTCAACTCGACGACTTGTCTTGGAAAGATCCTTAGAGCTTGGGACTTTCCGGAGCTAAGGGGCTCTATCAGAACCAACATCAACGTTAGAATCCCCAACCGCCGCCACTGTTTCCTTAACCTTTATTAAAGCCCAGAGGTCCCCTTAGAGATTCCAAGCTGGGAGTTCTCACAAATGGTGGAGATATCGCAAATGAAATCCCCATCTAAACCATCGAAGGAGCCCTGAGAATGGGCATAACTTCTCAAATACAACAAGTATCTTGACCCCTGAGAGAAATCTCGCAATCTATGTCTAGAAGGGACCCGAGAGTGATTCCAATCTGAACCCCTTCGGCGAGATTAAACTCCTCTTGTTGTCAATCTAGATGTACCATCAAGCAAGCAAGGTTTTCTTGATGTAAAATGGGATCTACCTTCACCTTGAGGATCTACCATGTGTTTGGATAGCGGAAAATGGCGATAAGTAAAGAATCAACCATTTCTCCAATAAACCATTTTGTGGTTTGGGGGGAAGCACAACGAATTTTTATTTTTATTTTTTTATTTTAAAGTGACAATCTCTTATGCCATCATGTTGCTTAATACCTCCTCAGTAAAATGCCTAGTCAAAGAAGCCCTGCCCCTCCAATGAGGTCCAATAATTGAAGGGGGATATCTTTGCATTAAGAATCTACCATGACATCAATAGCCTCAACTTCTAAAGATATAAGTGAACTTCTAGTACGTCCTTTCAATTATGTCCTGTAATGTATGAAGGAAAAAATAGCATATATAGCAAGGATGAAAGGTAAGAGGAGAGTGGAGGAGAGAGTGGTTCTTGGGTGCAAATTTAACTATCTTATCATGGGGGTTGTTTAATACATTATAAAATCAAGATGGGTGAAATAGTAAGGGAACAGAATAAGAAGGTGAGGAGTAAAACGGAGCTGAAGAGTGTGGCCTTCACAACAAATTATGGGTGATGATTTTTGGGCTGAAATATGGTACATAAAGTTTCAATTTCCTTGATGAAATTGTGATTGTTTTGGGTTATTACTGGATCTAAAATCTGGTAAGTAGGTATCAATTTTCTGCAACTACTTTCTGTTTCAAAACTAGTGTGCACCAACAGTCATGGAGGGACAGTTGCCAAACAAACCACCAAGAAAAAGGAACTCTCCATTTGTATCATTTATTTGTCAATATTTTCATTATTTTAACTTAAAAATTTGCACTTATTCAACTGTGGGCATTGATATGGCCAATATATGCCAATTCATATCAATTATTGAATCAAATGATACAGGCAACGATAACAATATTCTGAACCTTGATGTGGTGCAGAGTGGAGTAATTAACAAGAAACATGCATATGGATGTGTGGGAACTGGGAAGACTATTACTGAGTTGCCCAATGCAACTTAAGAGTAGCCCAAATGGGAGAGAAAAAAAAAAAGGATTGAAAGCCAATTGAGATGGTTAGGCCATGTGCTAAAAATCCAGAGAAGTCACTGGATGGATGAAGGGCCTGTAAGGAGGATGAGCGGAGGACCAAAAAGGACTTGGATTGAGGTTGTGAGACGATATATGAAGGCTTATTCACTTACCAAGGATAGAGCCTTGCATAGGAATGGTTGGCAAAATGGATTTCACAAACCAAACCCAAATACCTGAGACAAGGCTATTATGATGATTACAAAGCTAAGCATTGAATTCATTAAGGGACGTAGTAGCGAATTCTGCAAACACAATTCAAAAATTTTAGATGGGAAGTGTCATGCGAATATAACCTTCATCAGTTCTTCAAGCAGGCAAGGTGCAAGTTCTAGCACATGTTTGAAGTCTCCCTGCAGAGCTGAAGATAAAGACCCTGATTCGCGAGTTAATTGGGCCAGAATCAACAATTCTGTCTGAACATCACAAAAGACAGATGAGAACGTGGACTGGTGTCCAATGAGAGAGAACAATATAATTAAGTGCACAACATAGCCAAGAGGACTTCTTAGCTCCAGACGTACCTCTACACAAGAACACATAGCAAACTGGCATGGGTTAAAGACAACCAAACCCATCAAAGGTGGGACCATAGTGTAGATCATATGGAGAAAAAGACCTGCTGATTCAACTATCAGCCAGGCTACAGATGTATGAAAACAATGGATGGGTTTAAAAAACTAGCAAGCTTGCTCTAACCATCCACTGTTTTCATACATTTGTGGTCTACTTAAAAAATGACCAGACCAGTTTTTGGACAGATTTGCAAGGTGTGTCCCATGTGATAAATGGCAAGAATTTCCAACATAAGTGCCATATTGCATGCACGCCCGTGCCTAGATATGCATGTGGAGTGGTCCATTCTGGGCTAACAAAGTTACCTTAACCAAGGATGGATGTTGCTTCCAAAACTTTGCTTGCTCTTGCTTAATATTCTTGAGGTCCATGTTCAACTCACTTCGAACTACCATGAAGAGTTTTTGAAGGGGTTCAGCATCGCTCCTACGAACTGGGATTTCCATGTATTCTGCAGCTTTAATGAATACATCCATCACCTTGCTGCATCACAAAGCAACGGTAAGATAAAATAGAAAATCCACAGCAGACATCCTAAAAGTGGCATTGAATGATGTTCCATAAGGATGTTAGACAAGGTATTGCATAAAAAGGAATACACGCAAGAAGAGACAAAATATCGTTCCTAAGTGAACGAAACTCATAGAACTCAGATTTAAAGACCCATAATTTATATAGGCCACAATCGCAATTCCATGTGGAATTTAACCAGCTTTCCAATCTAGCATCATGCAATGCAGCTCATGACATTAATGCAACAGATTGCTAATTGACTTTCAAATAAAAGGTAACTATGCAGATCAGAAAATGATTGAAGGACAACTCGCTGCAAAGAAATTCCATACCTTGGGGCCAAGGAAGGTTTCATAAAGTAATAATAAGTGGACAAGGTTTGATGCATGACATAGTTCCCAGTATATTTGGATGACCTTGAGAGATATATTACTGCCATCATCAATGGCAAAAGAATACAAACTCCTACAATCCCAAGAAGAAGTACTCCACCAGATGCCCCATCAATGTTTAGCAAGAACTGTGGAAGAGCTACTCCCATTTGAAGCCCCTACATGCAAGCAACATTATGACACCCATCAAGTTTCAAATGCAAAGAGTTCCAAAACATATTGCTTCTCACTTCCAAGAGAAGAAAATGATACCACCTGCCTGCCATCTGGATGGCCATATTTTTCAAAATTCTCACGAGATACTGGATCTGTCAGAGCTTGATACGCCTTAGATATAAACTCCACAAAATATTTGTGGGCCTCTGAAAACAGTTAAGAAACACTTAGAATAGATAAAAATAAAAAATAAAAAATGAAAATGAAAATCATATCTTTTTTCATTTTCTCTTCTTGTTGAAATTCAACCAGATATCTTATCCAAAAAAAAAAAAAAAAAAAAGGTAAGAAACCACAAGTGAACTCTAGATATAGAACACCTACCAGGATCTGGATTTTTATCGGGATGGTATTGAATGGAAAGTCTTCTATACGCCTTCTTTATTTCTGAATCTGAAGCTCCAGCCTCTAAGCCAAGAATACCAAATGGTTCAAATGGTTGAACCTGAACAACAGAACAAGCTTAAGATTGTTAACAAGAGATGACCTACAACAAATTAATTACAGAAACAGAAAATCAAAATGGCTTTGATCGCATTTTTCAGAATGCTTAAAATTATCTGATATTAGTGTATTACTTATTCCCTTTCCTTGTTAGGCCTAGATACAGAAAGTTAGTCACTTTTAAATTGTATTGGTTGATAAAGTAGGCCAAATTTAGTAGTTCGATGTACTTGTTCCAGAAGGTTATAGATATTAGTGGGTGTGACCTGTGCAATGCATGTGAAGAGAGATGAATGGATTTCTGAATTCTGAGACAAGCGAGAGTTATTAGATACTCTAGCATGGTGTGAAGAATACTTGGCACTTTAAAACTGTAGACGTGGCATATATCAGGTCAATCAAACTGTTTAAATTGTGAGGTTCACATTAGATAGATTTTTTTAAAAATGCAGATCGGTTTAACATGTTCTTAATATCCAATTAATAAGTGTTTATTTGCCGAATTTGGACCATTGATAGTAATCTTTCAGCCATCCATTAACTAACCACCAATCAAACGATCAAAGAATCGAGTAAATAATTGTGTTTAAGATCCATCTGAATCAGACAACCATGATTCGTACAATTTATTTTGAGTTCATGGTATTCCACGTGTACAAACTTTTGGTGCTGGATTATCAACTATCTCACTCTCCCAGAATATCAAAGTCTCTCTGATTTTAAACAGGGAAGTTATTGGATTCACTAACAGAGTAGGACAATTGATACTCAATCACAATTGATACTTAATCACTCAGAAATTGTAGAAGTGGCATATATTAAGTCAAATCAAGCCTACACACAAAATGCCCAAGCGCATGCCTAGAGTGTCCAAGTAAATTTTTTTTTAATATATTTAATATTAATGTGTATTAAATATATTGTCAATATTAATATTTACATATTTATAGATGTATGTTGAATTTTTTTAATTAGTTAAAATGAACTCTGATGAATAAGAAGTCAAGCAGAGCTACAAAAACTAAACAAAATCAATGCACACAAAGACCATCTATTGGAAGAAGAAAGCAAGAAGAAAAGAATAGAAGACGTCGAAATTTCGATAAAAGACTTAAGCTTTTGATCTCCAAAGAAAAGAGGATAGTTGATGAAATATGGTTTAAAACACTCCACTTATGCATTTACACCTTCGAAGGGTGGTGAAATACCCAACCAAAAAAAGAGGTACCCTCGTGTCAAATGGCCATAGACACACAGGCACACCTAGGTGCACCCAGGCGCTAGGAGCACAACTAAGGTAAACGCCTCACCCATGTTCTAGGCGAGGACCATTAAGTTCAAAATGCCTAGGTGTGCACCCGGGTCACCTTTGACTACACGGTTGTGAAATGGCCTATCTAAAAAATCAATGGTGTGTGTTTCCCTTTCAACTATTCCCCGTGGTGTGGCCCACTTGAGTCATGGTTCGAGATGATTTTTGGCTCCATGGCCCAATATCGAAGGGCAAATCTGATGGATGGCCAAAGCGGTCACATCTAATGGATGCCTATATTGGTTGTGGTGTGTGTGTGTGTGTGTGTGTGTGTGTGTGTGTGTGTGTGTGTGTGAGAAGTGGACCTCATACACAATGGTGGGTGTCACCCTCTCAATTGTTCCTTGTGGTGTGGATGGATGCTCACAATAGCTGTGTTTGTCTGTACAATGGAGTTGATGCAGTATGATTAAGAAAGCAGCTGATGTAGGCCTGATTCAAGCGATGGGGAATCTCTAACACTAACATTAAGATTTCTTCCTTTAGGGACATTCTTCAATGTTTTGAAGTTGTAAACTTGTAATGGGCTAAGGGTAAATCTATCAAAATATAGCATCTCATGCCTGAATAACAATGGGTCAGATTTGGAAATAATACCCATGAGGTTCATTGTAGTATTGCAGATTTCTGAGTCAGGCTGCTTGGGATTCTAGTTTTGTTGGAAGACTGGCGACTATGGGTTGGGATCCCATTTTAGAGAAATGTAATTGTAAGTTGACAAGCTGGAAAGGGAAGCTTCTTTCCTCGGGAAGGAGAATAATGCTGATTAAAGTGGGTCTTTCCAGCATGCAATTGTAGCTGGCTTCAATTCTGAAATGTCCTTCCAAAGTTGTTGCTAAGCTAGGGCCCTCCATGAAGCATTTCCCTGGAATGACTGTAATGATTTGCAGAAGTATTATCTGCTTGCTTGGAAGGTCTCCAAGCCAGCTAAAAATGGTCTTGGTATCAGAAAAATCAGGCAAATTAATGTAGCCTTAGTGCGCAAGCGGAGTGGAGAATAAGCATCGAGGAGAAACCTGTGTTACAAAATATCCTTGCAGCAGAATATGGTCTCTCAATCAATGCTTGGGATGTGAAGAACCAAATCACGCTAATAGCAGAGCTGGGTCCGCTGTCTGGAGGGCTATTTCAGTTTCCGAGTTGTTGTGAGTGACAGGATTAGGTTCTTGGAAGAACAGTGGTGTTGAAAAGGAGGCTACAGTTAATTCATTCTATCAGTGTATTGGTGGCAAAAAGAATAAGTATGGGGGCCATTCTTAGGTGCAACCTCAGAGATGAGGAGATTACAATGTTCGCTCAACTGTTGGTGTGACTTGAGAACCCTAAACCTCAGAGATGAGGAGATACTTCTATTTTTTAATTTAAAAATTCAAAAAATATGATAAATAGTAGGAAAAAATTATGTGTGCCTAAAAGATGATTCATTTTTTCAACTATAATCATGTTCAAAAAAGTTATTAATTATCATTTATTAAATCCAATCCACATATATAAACCAAATCGAATCATTATCACACCAACAACTTTCTAAGCAAACCACTTTAATTAATAATGTCTAATTGAAACCACAAGTCACAAGCATGAAAAGAAATCAAAACCTCATAGGTTAAGAGTATTAAGTACAAAATACAATTATCATTTATAAGGAAAAAAAAAAAAAAGAAGCATAGCATACACTATATACGTTACATACACTACACATACACAACATACGCTACAATGCTACATACTTACGACCTCTACGGCATACACTACAGGGGATTTATGCTATTTACTAATGCTACTGCTGCCAAGGTATTATGTAATGGTAACAGTCGACATAACGGTGCCCACTGGTAACGATACACTGATTTGGTGTAATGGCAGATATGGGGGGGCATAACAGTTGATACACCCTTGTATCGATTGATGTTTTTCCTCCAAAAAATTCAGAAAATATCCAAAAAAATTATGGATATTCCAACTATGCATTCATTTATAACGGTTTAGTCTTTGGTGAGAATTATGTATTGAGCTATCTGATGAATTTTTGAACCTAGCAACCTGGAATTGACTAACCTTTTATATTTAATTTTCTAACTACATAATATCAATATAAATTTATTAGAATGAATGTAATACCAAAACATCTCATATTTGCAGGTTTTACTATTATTTATAGTATTGGTGTTTTACACACCTCATGACTCGCGTACATTTCATTTCAACATGCAAAGGCTAGGGACTTTTGTGTGCTATTATGTAATTCATATACCTAACAATTTGATATTATTCCTCCAATAGATCTTAGAAAATTTTGAAATTAGATTCGGATGAATAGTGTTGCTGATTCGGAGCTGATTTGGCGAACTACAAGATGCCCCAAATCAGCTTCAAATTCATGCATCTATTAGCACTTATGACTTATCCCATTAATGGATCGGTGGACATTTATTGGACAGTGAAGGATGAAAAATACCAAATGGCCTATTTCAAAAAACAAGTGTCTGCAAATTAACGATGAAAATCGTTCAAACAATTTAATTTTGGGATTGTGACTTAGTAACAATGATCCCATAATTTAATGGAATAATTTTAAGTTAATATATGCCTCATGTACAATTTTTTAAGGCCTTGTACATGGGGCCCACCTCAATGTATATATTGCATATCCATGTTGTCCATCCGTTTTGCCAACTCATTTTAAGGCATAGTCTAAAAATGAGGCATGTCTAGATCTCAGGTGGACCACTAGTGGGTGAGGCCCTGAATGTGGGGCCCACCTTAATATATTTGTATATCCATGCCATCAATCTGTTTCGCCAACTCATTTTAAGGCATGGCCCTAAAAATCAAGAAGATCTAAATATTAGGTTGACCACTAGTGAGTGACACCTTGAATGTGGAGCCCACCTTAATGCATTTGTTGTATATCCATGTCATCCATCCCTTTTGCCAACTCCTTTTAGGGCATGGTCCCAAAAATTAGGCAAATCCAAATCTCAGGTGGACCATATAGTAGGGATTGAATTCCCACCATTAAAAACTTCTTGGGACCAAAAAAAAAATAAAATGGATCAAGTTGCTATTTGTGTTCTCCCTTCATCCAAGTCTATGTGACCTTGTCAACAAGTTCAATGGCAAATAACTATTATAGTGGCTCTAGGAAGTTTTTTTAACGATGGGCATTTAATCCCTAGTGTGTGGTCCACTTGAGATTTGGATCTGCTTCATTTTAGGGACCATGCCCTAAAATGAACTGGAAAAACTTATGGGCGGCATGTATATACAACACAAATCAAGGTGGGCCCCACGCAGTGAAACAATACAAGTGCACTAAGCGGCATACACCACAAAGCATTTTTTTTTTTTTTAAGTGTTTGTGAAACAACTACACCATCCACTCATTTTTTTAGAGAGGGTGAGAAGGAAAAACCAGAGAGAAGGGGGGGCACCAGAGAGGGAAGAAGAAGAAGAAGAGGGTTGTTGCCGTATTAACCTAAGTAGAAGAAGAAGAAGAAACAGGTATGTATATACAACTTGAGATTTGGATCTGCTTCATTTTAGGGACCATGTCCTAAAATGAACTGGAAAAACTGATGGATGGCATGTATATACAACACAAATCAAGGTGGGCACCACACAGTGAAACAATGCAAGTGCACCAAGCAGCATACACCAGAGTATTTAAGAAAAATGTGTGGTTATGAAATAGCTACGCCATCCCGGGGGGGACCGAAAAGGAAAGGGAGGGAAAAACAGAGAGAAGGGAGACCCCTCTTGTCAATTTGATTGAGGAAGTTATAGGCTTATGTCAATCCAAGGATGTGTCCTTTTCTCATGTGCTCTGGGAAGCAAATCCAAAAGCAAATAGTCTTTGCTAATGAGAGGATTCCTAGGGAATCCATCCTAGCAATTGATAGAAGATAAGGGCCTCTTTTATTAGGGCACTCCTTCCTAGTGCATGGGATGTAATTTTGGTTGTTTTTTTTTTTTTTTATTGTTTTGTTGTCTTTTCTCCTCTTGAATAAATCCATCCAAGATATTCACCAAAAAGTATTAAAAAAAAGTTGAATATAACAATATAACACCAATGTTTGCATTATTTTGTACCAAGTCACACATCTTATTTCTTCCTAGTGTGTGGGATGTAATTTTCGTTGTTTTTGTTTGTTTTGTTGTATCTTCTTTCTCCTCTTCAATAAATCTATCCAAGATATTCACAAAAAGAAAAAAAAAAAAAAAAAAAAATGTCGAATATAACAACAATGCATGCATTATTTTGTTCCAGGTCACAAGATAAGTCTTATTGTATTAACAGCACATGATTCATAAATGTCAATATTTACTACACCAAGGTGGTCGAAATACTTAATAATAAATAAATAAATAAAATTGATGATCCCCTGTCATCTAGGTGAGCACAATGAATTAGGTGTCTGCTAATAGTACAGATTTAGGTCACAGACTCCATAAACCTCAATTCTAAGGTATGAGAACACAACTATATATTTAATACATTTAATATTTTCATTACAACAGCCTTTAAAAATCTTTAATTTTTAATTGTTGTTTTAATATAAACATTTGAGTAAAACGAAGTCGTATCCAAGATGGATCCATTCCCATATACATGTTGTGTCATATCTGACTTAAACTATGGATTTGACGGATCTGAGTGTTAAAGAATTCAACCATCAATAGTGTTGAACTTCATGCAAAGCAAACCATAATACATGAAACGAATCATAGCATCATTGTTGTTGTCATTGTAGTAGTAGGAGTGGCAGCAACCTCATTTGAGCTATCTGGGGCCTGCTTTAAGAAACATTTCTCACCAATCTTTCATATCTATTGTAATTACTAGGGATTTTATTTGTGGTGAGTGATGGAAAGTCAACGTTTGATAGCGGACAACTGACCAGCGCACCAAAAGCTCCAAAGCTGATGGGGAATGACCGATTTATCCCTATATGCAGGCCTTCCCAAACAAACCCAGGCGAGACCTCCCCATGAGCAACACTCTCTTTACACGGGTCCCCGAATCACATAGTCCCACATTGGGCCCCACCTCGTGGGCCATCCCACCGTAGCATGGAGATACGGTGTATCCTTGGAATCACACGAAGATGCCCTCGCATTATCCACCCACGCTGGTGAGGAGACTCGAACACTGAGCTCCGGCTCTGATACCATTTTGATAGCGGACAACCGACCATCGCACCAAAAACTTCAGAGCTGATGGGGAAGGACCGGTTTATCCCTACATGGGCAACCCCCGCTTCGCACAGGTCCCCGAATCGCACGGTCTCATAGTGGGCCCCACCTCGTGGCCATTCTACATATAATAGATCCCACCTCGTGGGCCACCCCACCCCAACATGGAGATACGGCACATCCTTAGAATCACACCAAGATGCCCTCGCATCAACATTTGTTTCTATGCTAGCAAGAAAAGGAAAAAAATTCATTAGAATCCAAGAAGCACATAATAAATGAGTAATGTCTATGACAAACAATTTCTATGAGATTTTACGAGTGCAAGCAGAAATAAAACTGAGTTTTTCTACTAATATAAACGGAGGTATTATAGTCCTTAAAACTCGAGTACAATAAAATCTTTAGAGGGAATGATGCGAACTTCCAGATGAAATTTTTTTTAAAAAAAAAAAAAAAAAAAAATCAGACTTGCAACATCCAATTTTTAAAAATGAAATTCATATGGCAAAAAAAAAAAAAAAAAAAAAAAAAAATCAGATGAAAATGCTAGGAGAACGATATCATAGAAAACTTTTCAGATGCACATCCATATCTCTTATTTAAAAAGGAAAAAGTATGTAAACAATAAATTTTAAAAATAAAATAATAATAATAAAAGGATTTAACTACAATCATCTACAATCCACGTACAAATGATAGTCATACAAGGGAACAGATATTCCAGTTATACTTGTATTCTTTGTTTGCATATGCATGCCTCACTAAAATAACAGTATCCAATAGTTCAATGTGGATCTTTCACAGGACTAAATCCTGGGTAGGATTGCTCTAGCCAGTCCAAATGACTAGTAGAAGAATAAATTGGCATGAAAAAGAGTACTCCACAGCTGATCTAAATTGACTTCCATATATGCGCTGTAATGAAACAGGAAGTAATATTTCAACATCAAAATTTAAATACTAAAACTAAATTACCTCGTGGCTTATATGTTTAATATAATAAACCAGGAACCCCATGATGATCCAGAGCAGCACAAGTGTCATGTTACTACATGTACTGAAATTTGAGATCTGCAAAAGTAACCAAAAGTTAACATAGAAAGACAGACATACACCTTTTAGAGAGAAGTGTCCTCAGCAATAACACAATTCCCCCAATTTCAATAGTACGTGACAAATGGTTTAAGGGAGAATTTACCCGTTTAAATATGGACTTGCGGTATTTTCCCAAATGTAAACATATAGAACAGTGACAGTGGATGCTCTTCGTCTTTTTAGAGACAGCACGGCATAACCTGAGAATCGTGTAAGGCACTAAAGGCAGTGCCATTATAGTCAAAATGAAGATTGGGAATAGCGAGCTGTTCTCTTCTGATGAAGCCATCGATTCCTTCTGCTTATAGCAACTAAATTTCTAGTATATCTGCGAGGGAATGTCCAGAGTTAAACCATGTCCACCTTCCAGCATATATGATGAAGGCATGTTTCATGATATATTAAACTACACATACAGAGAATATGTACATTCTTCCACAATCTATGAACAGGACAACGTGATTATTCAACATTGGGAAGTTAATGAAACAATAAATCAAACCATGAAACATCAAACCAACTCATCATGGACTTGCCTAGGAATAAAATTGTCCTGATTCAAAGGCATGTTACCCTGACACATCGAAACTACAATTATGCAAGTCACATTCCAAGCCAGTCTCGAAGAATGGCCAAGAGGAAAGGAAAGAAGAATAAAACCAATACATATACCCAAGTAGCTGCAGAGGTGAAGGGAGTTATACTAGGGACGCCGTTATGACATCATCAGTGGGTCACATCCAATGTTTTCCGTATTGTTATCTCGTAATGTATCGCACTCTTGGGATATGGATACATATTGATTATCGCGTGGTATATATCAGTTGTATAGCGTAATGTATCCTTGCTGTTGGAAACATGGAGAAACATTGAGAAATTGGTCGAATTTTTCAAAGAAACTTCAAGGATTGTTAAAAAAGACATCAATACACACTTAGAGATCAAAACATCAAAAAAAAAAAAAAAAAAAAAAAAAAAAAAAAAAAAAAAAAAAAAAAGAAGAAGAAGAAGAAGAAGAAGAAGAAGAAGAAAGAAGAAGAAGAAAGTGCTCATAATAGGTTTCCTTTATATGGGATCCTTACCTATGCGTTGTCCGACCAAATTGATGCAAGTATATTCAAAGTCAATTCATATAATTTATAAATGTAAGAAGATATGTATAGAAACACAAGCAATATATTCAAAAGTAAAAGAAGTAGAAAACTAGAAATATACATGTGAATAATGTGTGGCTATGGCTCAAACCCACAAAGTTGCGTGGTAGCTCAAAATTATCATCTCCATCTCAACGGAGCTAGGCATAATACTTCTTTTATGCTTAGGTCATAGTATAATGATACCAATGAAGATACACTCTAACATAACGTTGGTACTCATCTTCACCGATTTGAGAAATTTTGGGGAAATTTCAAATATTCTCCAAATTTCTGCAAATCGGCCCATCTTCCCCGAAATTCCAAAATTAGTGTTTGTGATGATGATTTCATCAAACACTCATAAATACTCTGAACTTGGGGCCAATTGGTCGTTGATTGAAGGGGTTTGGATGGGTTTTTCTTTTAGATTTTTCTACCCTTGAGCTCAAACTTCCCATGCGTTAATGCGATATTTGTCGATATCAACAGATATCGTTGATACAAAGTATTTTTAATAAAGGACTGGTCATGATATTTTACGATACCATGCAATATATCCTGTGATACAAAAAATTTCGCACAAGTGGGATATATAGAGAGTGCAAGTAATGTATTTTTATGTGCTTTTTGGTGTGTGCATGTACATAGTGTTGGGTTCTCCTGTGGAGCATGTTTTTGTATCTCTAGACACACAAGAGTATTCTTCAAGACTTCACTTTTCTCTCTCTTTCAATCTCCTCTCCTTCATTTCTTCTCTTCTTCCTTAAATCTTTGCAACTCAACTTAGTATCAAAGAGTAGGATACTTGTGTTGATCGGAGCTGCATGGACCTGCAGACGTCAGTAACCGTATGGCTGATGTCAACAACTATACATACCGTACGGCCAATTTCTCATCGGGAAGAACATGGATCTGATGCAACTTGATTTTAGAGGAATTATGGTGCTTTTTGCAGGATTTTTGGGCTGATTTGAGGTGTGTTTGAGCCGTTTTTTGAGTCAGCGGAAAAACCCCAAATCTCCTTTTTTTTTTTTTTGCAATTGCTTCCAAATCGGCAAGATTTTTTGGGCGTTTCTTCTTAGGGCGGATTGGTTTTGCCATGTTAAGGTATCCATGGACGTTTTTCTGATCAGGGAGATCTTTTTGGATGGTTTTTGGGCATTATAGTGGTTCGGCTCCACCCTTTTTGGGCCCTAGTGACACTGGACATACACCAAAACTTCCGGTGATTACATGTGTTCTCTTATCCCCATATGATAGTGTGTCGTGTTCATGCAAATCCTTTTGTCAAGTTTCATGCTGGATTTTGAGTCTTCTATCTTTCCTGGACCCGTAGCCCATTATTTGGACCTTTTGTGTGGAAATTTGTCCAATATAGTCTAGTGGCTGACCTAATCTTGTGAGAACCACCATAATGTTTTATTCCTTGAGTTTAGTGTTTGTGGACCCATATGGATGACAAAATCTCATCCGGATTTGGTGCAGGGTCTTTCGAATCTCACCCTTTGTTGATTACAATGGTTAAGTTGGACGGTAATAATTATTTGAAATGGGCTCAATCTGTGAAATTGTTTTTGTCAAGAAGAAATAGATTTGCCTACATATTACATGATGCTCCAGACCTTACAGATGAGCATTACACAACTTGGACTAAGGAGAACTACCAAGTCATGGCTTAGTTACTTAACAATATGGATCCATCTATAAGTAACTTTGTTATGTTTCTATTCTCTACAAAAAGTATATAGGATACCCTTCATGACATGTATTCAAAGGCATGGAATATATCAAGAGTTTTAAGTTAATTTCATATATCGGCAAATTCCAACAGGATTCCAGATCTCTAAAGGAATACTTCTCTGCTCTTCGGGGTATGTGGGATGAGTCGGATCTCTATCATCCTCTTTCGTCCGAGTGTAAGAAAGATTATGATCTTGTTTGGAAGCAATGGGAAGAAACCTGAGGCATGCTGTTTATTTCTGGCCTTAACTCTGAGAATAAAGGTGTTCATGAGTAGATTGTTGTGATGGATCCACTTCCTCCTCTGACTATGATTTATGCAATGATTTAGTGTGTTACTACCTCAACCTCCTCTACCATATGATAGCTTTGCATACGCAGTTGGTAACCGGTCCTTTTATAGCCCTACATTTAGAGCCCCATGATGGGGTGCACTAGGGCGTGGACGTGATTTTGGATTTAGCCATCAAGGGCGTGGCCATGATATCAAACATGGTGAACGTGGTGGCAATCGTGGCCGAAGTGGTCGTGGACGTGGACGTGATTCATCTTGCAGCTGTACACATTATGGGGGCACAAACCATTTTGTTGATCGATTTTGGGACCTTATTAGTCGTCCATCCTAGGCAAGTGCATCTTTCGCTAATAGTGCATCCATTGGTTCCGACCCAACTTTGTAGCCCACTCTTGGAGCGCTTCAAGCAAAGTCTCCTTCTAATGATAATGTACCCGTCTCCCGTGAGATCTATGATGCCTTTATGCAACTTCATGTTCGTGATACTTATGATGTTTCTGGAGCCGTTGTAGCCCAGTTAGGTACTGCTCTCCATGTAACGCGCCTAAATTTTTAGCTACAAAATCCCGGATTAATCATATTAAAATTTTAATTTTGTAATTAATAATCAAAACAAATCACTTAGCACGCTGGTAGAGGCACTCTTGGACATAAGAGAGGTCAAAGGATCGACTCGTGCCACCATGACTCTTGGTTGCGGGTGAGGTCAAAGGATCGATTTTTGTCCCCATAGTAAATAACTTTTTGCACAAATTCATAAAACTTCCAGATTTGGAAAGAGAGCTCATCTAGTTAAGAAATTTCTAGATCTAGGGCACCTCTCTCTCTCTCTCTCTCTCTCTCTCTCTCTCTCTCTCTATAAAAGGGGATCGTAGAGAGAATTCTCCCGCGAAAACCTTAAGGAAAAGAAAAAAGAAAAAGTAAGAGAGAGGGGAGGCCTATGGAGAAAAGCTCTTGGCGGTAAGTTCCTAAGCCTTTCTTATGTTTTTTATTATATAACTCCCAGATCTACGCTATGAACGGGGCGGATCGACCTCTTGTTCGTAGTGTTGATCCGTGGAAAGTTTTGAGAATAGACGTAGGCTTTAAGCAAGATCTCTTGTTGTGGAGATCGGCATGGGGCCGTCTGGCGGTATTAATTCAGATCTGTTTGGATCATATGTTTTCTTAGGCAAAATACACTAGGGCCCAAATTCTAGAATGATCTAACCACCGGGTGGGCCACGCCAATCAGAGTGAATCTCGGTCCTTGTTTTGCATATTTGTTGATTCGATGAATTTTTTGATGTTTCAGATCGATCTACACCATTAATATAGACTAAGGATTAGATCTGAGACGTTAACCAAAATTTTAGATGGATCTGCTCGTTGGATTGTCCACATCGATCTAAGGATGGTATTAATGATAAATCATGCCATCTGATGATTGAAGATCTTGGATGGTCTAGATCTGAACAATCCTTTCCTCAAACTTGATGTCGCGAAAATCAATGGATGGTTTTTGGATTCAAACCATGTGTGTGGAAAATCTATAATAACTTAAAAACAAGAAAAAAAAAAAAAAAAAAAAAAAAAAAAAAAAAAAAAAAACCTAAGTTTGCAAAAATCGGATCATATAATAGAGCATAGCTGACCTCTGTCGATTCAATCGAAGAGAGCTTCAATCGATCGAAATAGGTCAAAATATGTCTAGCAACTTAATTTGCGAGATTCAGATTTTCTCAATTTGATCGATCTATGTTCGATCTGATCGAAGGGTCTACGATCAGACGCAATCGATCGAAGGGTTCGGTCAAAGATGGTAAAATTAGTCCAGCGACTAAACCAAACTAATTCTAATTTTCTCGATTCAATCGATTGACAGGTTCGATCGACAAATCCCTGTGCTAATCTATCATATTATGAAATGTGATAAATGGATTATCAAGTTATAATATACACATAACCTTAGATTAATTACAAATGAATGAATGAAGGTGGGTCATCTTGAGTTGATCAAAGGTGTGCCCCCATTTAATGGAATAGTTTGATCAAATTCATGATTTGTAGAAATTATTTAATAGGGATCCTAGATTCAAACCTAGACACCTGCTTGATAGATTTATCTCTACCAAGTACAGGTGAGTGAATCACAACATGTCTCATCTTCGTACGATTAAGAAGGATTGCCTGCTATGGTTGTTTGAGTTGTGATGTTAAGTTGACGTATTGATGTATGAATGATTGTGTTGAACTTGTCATTTCTGTGAATTGCTTATATGGACATGAATATCATTACAATCATGAAATCAAAGTTTCCTCTCATATGGAGAGATGTATATAACAACTTGTGTATGGCAATGCATTGTGCATTGAGCATGCATCACATGCATTGCATAGTGCTCCTGTGTTGATTCCTAGAGGCCCGCTCTAGATGATTTGCATGCACACCTTGTGCCTGGGTTGGGAGATCTCCCTGGATGGTTTCTTGGTAGAATCGTTACCGGATGCCCACTACTACTAGAAGCCCACTCAAGGAGCAGATGCGGGCCTTGCCCATGCCTACCAAATATGGTAGAAGTCTACCGGGTGCAAATGTGGGTTGATGGATATCCAACCCAAGCAAGTGGACGATTATCCCACTTGATGCATGCATCTCATGTATCTCTGCATTCATACCCATATCTGCATACATGTACTTTGATTGTTGTTTGTACTATCTTAATTGTGCCATGTATCGGTGTATGAACCATGATGGGTTCACTCATTGGGCTTGGCCAACTGATGTTTGTTGAATGACAATCATACAGAGGCGATCAAGACAAGAAATATAAATCAAATGCCAGAGAATGAGGCCTTAATGGTGGACAACTCCTAGGATCAGTGGCCATACTTATCTGAAGACGAACTCGATGCGATGAACTGATTTGATGCATTGTTGATATAATAACTCCCCGTTTACGAATTTAAATTTCTTTATTTTAATCATTGATAGTTAGGCATCGTTGCGACACTTGTTTTCTAAACATTTTATGTTGGATAGTGTTTGATATTTATAATTGGAATAAAGTCCCAAATGGGTGGACGTAGTTGAGTTATCAGATTTACGATGTGATTGGCAAATGTGATGGTTATGGTTAATGGAAATGTGTGGAACTGTATGATATGTGGGAAGTGTGAATGTTAAAATCCAAAATAAACTTAAAATGCATTAAGTTATGCCTCCAAGTAACTGTATGAATTGTCGGTTTAAGTACACTTGGTGTACGAGTCATGGATCGTGACTCAGGTTTGAGGGTGCACACTCTGTATCCGAATCGCGGGACGTGACACTCCATGTGTCATATTCTCCTTCTTCCTGGGTCATTAACTCCAGAGCCACCTCTCATATGACTAGTAAGCCTCACCTGTTTAGCTCTTACCTTCCTTCTAGTCAGTCACATATTGTCACTGTTGCGGATGGAAACAAAACTCCTCTATCTGGAACTTGTACCCTCAAGCTTTCTTCCTCCATACATTTGTCGTCAGTTCTACATGTTTCCAGTTTTCCCCCTAATCTATTATCTGTTAGTTATCTTACGAAATCCTTGAATTGTTTAGTAACATTCTTTCCTTCTCACGGTATGTTTCAGAACCTCCTGACGAAGCAGATGATTGGTGATGGCCATGAACATGAAGGCATTTACTTCTTAGATGATGCTCCAATGATAGGAACTAGTGCCTTGTCCTTAGATAGGGAGTCATTGTCTAGGTGGTATTGTCGCTTAGGGCACCCATCCTTATCTAGGTTAAAGCTCTTCCTTCAATTTTTGTATCTAAACTTTTATGTTATGAAACTTGTGAGTTATCCAAATATCACTGGACTGTCTTTCCTCCTAGTTCATTTGACAGAAAACCCAAACCATTTGAGCTAGTCCACTCAAATGTTTGGGATCCTACTCATGTTATCTCTCTTTTTGGATATGAATATTTTGTTAGCTTTATTGACGATTGCACTCGAATGACATGGGTTTTTCTTCTAAAGTCTAAACATGAGGTGTTTGATATGTTTAAAATATTTTATAATGAGGTGGTTACCCAATTTTAATGTCCTATCAAAGTTCTGCATTCTGACAATGGGGGCAAGTATCTATTGCATGCCTTCGGTCCTTTTTGCAAGACCATGGTATTTTATCAGGTACTTCGTGTCCATGAACACCTCAACAAAATGGTGTGGTTGTGCGAAAGAATCATCACCTTTTTTTGAGTCACCCGTACCGTCTTACTTGGTACGAATCTTCCTAAACGTTTTTGGGATGATGCTTTGCTTACTGTTGTATTTCTAATTAATCGCTTTCCATCTTGAATATTGTCTCGCAAGTCTTTATTTAAAATTTTGCATCTACACGATAAACTATTTTCTCTACCCCCGAAGGTTTTTTTATGTACATGTCTTGTTCAAATTCTTGATGGCAATAATGACATGTTGAGTCCACAGGCTACAAAATGCGTCTTCTTAGGTTACTCTCAATCACCAAAGGAGTACAAATGTAATGACACTCGGACCAGTAAGAGATGTATCCACCAATGTGACCTTCTTTGAAGGCATTTCGTACTCCTCTAACGAAGGGAGATCTTTACATAATCCTCTTACAAGTCGGGGGGAGCATGTATTCTATCCTCTTTTCTTGATGATGCCCCTACTCCGTCTATCTCAAAGCCCATCCCTGCGTATCATAAATGGACTAAATCCTCTACTAATCAGTCACCCCTCATTTCATCCGCTTCTGCTGGCAATTCAGGTATAAGCTCTTTATCACTTGATGATCTTCCCATTGCCTTGCGCAAGCCTCCCCTGTCACGCTCCGAACTCGGAAACCGGGCTTACAAAATTCTCAATCGCCGAATCCAGTGCCGACAGCCTCCGTAGTACCCCATTCTTGGCTCCCGGCACCCATATACCGGATTCCGATCCTGGGATCCTACAAGGAGGATTTTCAACATAAATTTTTCTTTTATAAGAAGCATAACCACAAGCATAACCAAGCCACAACAACAAGAACACCACCACATATCCACTAATATCAAAAACTTTGGAGTACAACGCATGAAGGGAAATACAAGATAGATAACAAGTCTCCAGAAATATCGCCACAAGCTCCTGCTCTTGCTCGGCTACGTCCTAGCGTCACCTACACGCAACGGTCGTGCATAAGCTTATAGAAAGCTTAGAGGGTGGTGTGTGTGTATGCGCGCAATATATGTGTCAATTATGCAATATCAGAGCAATGCAGAAAAATACTGGCAAGTCCATGAATGCTATCAGTCATACCGAGGCAATGCAATGCAAGACCTACGTAGCCAAAGGTCATATGCGAGATGCGACACAAGCATACCAGTTCTCAGCTGGATCCACATATCAGTACAATTCCTCTCTAGACAATCACCGGGGTCTAGTACACTCTACGCCAACTTGCCGCCCCATCTAAGCGCACAACTGGGTAAGTGGAAAAGACCTCACTATCCGTTTGCCAATATTGGCCCGGCTCGTCGATAGCGGACCCATTCCTCAAGCCGGTCAAACTCAGCCTAACATTGCCCCCTCCACTCGAGCGGATAAGGCCACACCCCCTTCCAACCGACCACGACATTGTGGGAGACGCAGCCTACTGGTATATGGCCCTCGTGCGCTCATGAATCCACTCGGTCTCGACGTTGGAGCAACCTCTTGGTACCATAAGGGTTTAGGGACTTCCACCCACGGACATCCATAGCGCCCATATGATAAAACCAAATATTTCCGATATCCAATCCTACCACCCACGATATTCCTTTGGAGGCTACAACCCTGGTGCTGCTAGGGCGTACAGTGATCATGTCACACAAATGCGAGATGCATGAGTCATATTATCCAGTCATGCATCAATCCTATGTGAACCGCGCGCTCCTGTGGGGCAACTCCGTCTCTCGGGGAGTCCCGTAAACAACCAGCCCAATGACATATGTTATGATCAATCACTCCTCATAACAAGCATGCAGATGATGCGTATGGGCATATATCATGATGTCATGCTAGCACATACTCAGTGAGTCCTACTTAGAGCTGTACACGAGCAGATTGAGGCTCGAGTACTCGCTCGACTCAACTCGGAATACTCGACTCGTACTCGACTCGCCTGAGTTAAAGCCGAGTACGAGCGGGTTTTCACTGCTCGTTTAGATTACGAGTAGAGTACGAGTCTAGAGGTACTCGACTCGGTACTCGGTACTCGGTACTCGACTCGCTATCCTTGTATATAAGTCCACCCGAAAAAAAAAAAAATCGTTACCCCACCCGTCATTTTCATTTTTCCAATCCGCCCAAACCCTACCCCACCCGTCCTTTTCAAGCAGCGCCCAAACGGCCAAAACCTTCCTTCCCAGCGAGCGTTAAAAAAAAACTCCCTCCCGGCCGTCCCTCTGCCACTCGTCCCGTCGTCTGTCATCGCCCTGCCCTACACTGCTGCCGCCAGTCGTCCCTCTGCAACTCATCCCGTGACTCCCGTCGTCTGTCATCGCCCTGCCTTGCACCGCTGCACGCAGCTGCCGCTGGTCGTCCCTCTTCTGCTCGCCCGGTAAGGTGTGGCCGTGTGGGGTTGATTTTTTTATTTTTTTTATTTTTATTACTCAACTCGTGTGCTCGTACTCGGACTTGACTCGAAAACTCGGACTCGACTCTACTCATTTACTAGTCGTACTCGGCTCGTACTCGGGCGAGTAGAGTACGAGCAGGGGGCCCCTGCTCGTTGGCCGAGTAGAGTCAAGTACGAGCAACACTCGGGCGTTAAGAACCGAGTACGAGCAGGGTGATACTCGACTCGACTCGACTCATGTACAGCTCTAGTCCTACTAGATAAAGTACACTAACACGGCTATAAACAAATAATCGGCCTATATACATGGCGGTGTCTACAAAAGGACGGTGGATCTAATCCAAAACATCAAGATCAGTCCTCAACAGTGGATATACCAAATCCGATATCACAGATCCTTCCATCTACGGTGATGATGTACTCTCCTCATATCAAGGATGGGCCTAAATGACCTACTCGTATCTAGTATCTAGAATGGGCCTAAGAACAAGGAGTGGGCTTCCTCACCCGCTCCATCACGTAGTAAACTAGGCTTCGTATGGGGCCCAATAAGCACAAGATGGGCTTAATGGCTTGAACAAATCTACAAGGCATGGTGGAAGCATCAACAATAATGGGGGCCCAATGGTGTGGGTTAGCCCACTAAAGGCTAGATGGATAACATTTATTGGGGGGGGGGGGGGGGGGGGGGGGGGGGGGGCACAAATAGATGAGAATGGGCCTAACAATGGGCCCTAGGGAGGTTCACAACGTGGACATTTAACCACCA
>JAJHSJ010000018.1:56114207-56165879 GCA_021015155.1 Magnolia officinalis
TGTGAATACACATTATGATGGCACCTGCAAAAATTCAGGGGGTGGGTGGTCCAAGTAAAAAAACAACAATGCACATACCTCTCCCAACTGTTTCATTTGGTGTGGCCCCCTTAATCACGGTGCTGGCGTAGGACTAACAGTAAATGACTCAACTGTTGATAGGAGTGGATTGTGAATACAGATAACGATGGCACTCGTAAAAAATCAGGGGGTGTTGATGTGGATGATCTCTAACATGAGAGGACGCATCTGCAGGTTAGAGTAGATTGTAGAAACATTTTAAGAGCGGTGGGCCCACCTGCCGCAAGAGCCAACAACCACACGTCCTAGCAAAGCCAGCCCTAGCTAAGGTAGGCCCCACTATTGAAAGATTAGATTCATCCAAGGTAAAAAGAAAAAAAAAATAAAAACCTCTTGGGATTGGGGCTAATTCTTGGCATGTGTAGCAACTGTGTTGGGGTTTGTTGACCGGCGTGACCTTATTTAAGCCCAACCCATTGCCACCTCCAACCCTAAGGGGCCTGTTGTGGACCCACCAATGCGATCAAAATGAGGTTCGGGTCTTGCTGGGTCTAGTTCTTGAAGATCTGACCCAGATCCAATTGCATTTAGGTACTTTCTGGTACTGTTTAATTATTTTTTACACCCTGTAGACTTCCTCAACCAACGGTTTTGCATGAATATGAACTGTAATTTAGAGTTGCATTTGGATGCATGGCTGAATTGAATTGCAAAGATCCAGCTTAATCAAGAGAAAATGACTAAATGGGTCCATACTCATTTCAGGTTATATAACACGTACTAACTTTTCCTTTTCCTGCACACGCATCACTCGTAAAATTGTGCTCCTAGTTCTCCTTCCTGTCCATGGACTGCTTGTGTTTGTGAGATGTGTATTGCTTGCTTTGTTGATTTACATCCCATCATTCATGAAATCACAATGCTCTAAACATTATTTTTTTCTCAATAATGTTTTTGCTCAGGACGGATACAATGCATGTCAGGCCATGCATATCTACAATTTGGCCATTAAATCTGGGATCAGAAACCAAAAAGAAATATGTGCCATTTTCACTTCCATGATTAAGTAAAGCAACCCCATATGTGTAGCTGTTTGACATCACTATTGTTTATGTCGTCTTGCAAATCCATTGCATTTAATTGGCTTTTTCATTTGTGGTTATTCTTAATTACACTTTTTTAGCTTTATGCTGAGAAATATCAATTGTAATGGATACTTTATTTTATTGCAGTCTTTTGCTAAAAATCGAGAGGAGCCAAAAGCTTTTTTGTCTTTGAGACAATCCAAAGGGGTTGAATTTATAGAGATTACAGTCATCTATACAAGGAAAACAATAAAATCAGAATCTTCTACCTATGGAAACAAACTATATAAGGTATACTAGTTATACAAGGTATGAGAGCATGTCTAACATCCCCCCTCAAACTAATACTGGTCATCGACAAGTAATAGTTTGCCAACTAGAAAAGAGTGACGTGCAGAAGTGAGGGACTTAGTGAGAATGTCGGCAATCTGATCATGGGAAGCAACATGTGGAAGAGAAATGAGCCCAGACTGAAATTTATCGCGGTTAAAGTGACAGTCAACTTCAATATGCTTCGTCCGTTCATGAAAAACCGGGTTAGAGGTAATTTGAATGGCACTAAGATTAGCAACATGGAGTGGAGTAGGATTCTGTAGAGGAATGCCCAAATCTGTTTCTTTTCTCATTTAAATAAAGCAGGGTTTGGACTCAATATTCAAAATCCAGTTGAGGTTGACTTTCACAGGAACTAAGCCATTAGTGAATTTTGACACAAACATGGAAATTGGATAGCTGACAAATCAGGTGTACCTTGTATGTTGCACATTCAGAATTACTCTAGAAGGCTAGGGTTGCAATCACACGTTGCAATTCTTTCATATGGTTGTGGCGGATAAGAGGGGAGCTAACATGACGGAGAGATTGGATGTAATTAACACATTACAATGGGGCCCATACCTCGCATTGTAGGTTGAGCTTAACCTAAAAAGCTCTGTATTGGCTAGGGCTCTTTCTCAAATTACTGTCTATCCATTTCATGTCTAACTTTAAGGTAACCTAATTGTAATTTGGAGTTTTATTTCATCCATGTGAATGCTAGGGTAGATAAAATTATTACTACACAAATTTATAGCTCAAGTGGTAGACTGAGTGAAGATAACCTCATTTCAACACTGAGGTCTTGGTATCGATTCCCAAGTGGGGTGTGGCTAACAATGGGGTGTGTATACTAATGTGTTAACCCCCCTAAAAAAAAGAAGATAAAATTACAATTCCATCATCCTTTGTACTTCATTGAACTTGTCACTGCAATTCAAATTTCCACCATACACGTGGTAGCGGGGGGATGACAGGTCATGAACGTTCAACTAGCACACCCTAGGGCTGATGATCCATAGCTCAAAAACCACAATATATGCATAATGGGTACTAAAACACGATCAGATTTGGGTCCAGGTCTTAAAAAATTAGACCTGGCACTACAAGAAAAATGATTTTTCCCAACGGTCAAAACCGCTGGTAAAAGGCCAAAAAACCGCCGGCTAAACTTTTACCAACAACCTGAAAAATGTGTTGTTGGTAGAGGATTTACTAGAAGCCAACAACATTTACCAACATTTTTTCTGGCCACCGGTATAAGAAAAAATTTACTGGTCTTTTTTCTGGATACTGATAAAGGGCTTCCGAAGTGGTGAAAAAAACTTGAAAAGCACTAGGAAAGGCTTGTCTAAGAGCCGGGAAAGATCAGAGAAGCAGTTGGAAAAGTCACAGAAGCGCTGAAAAATGCTTGAAAAGCATCGGTAAAGACTTGCTTAAGCCCTAAGAAAGATATGAGAAGCGAGGGAAAGGTATAATAAGCATTGGGAAAGGCCTACCGAAACGTTGGGAAACGTCTGTCAAAGCGTCGTTTAGTGATATCAAAGTGTCGGTACATGCCTATCGAAGCACTGGTATAAAGGCTCCTGACAAGGCAAGCACAATTAAAAAGCAAGAAACCTTATTTTAAATATATATATATATATATATTATATATATATATATATATATATATATATATATATATTATATATATATATTTGAAACATAAAGAATGTTGCATAACACAATTAAAAATGAACATCAAACAAAAATTATATAACTTTAAAAAAAAACGTTATATTTAAACGATAAGTTCAAAATAGTCCAAATACATTAAAAAAAAAAAAAAACTGCCATCCAACCCTCATCCGTCTCTGCCTACAGCCTGCAAAACAAAACAAAAAAAATAAAATTTTAATTATATCCCAAATAACAGAAAAAACCTATATATATATATATATATATATATATATATATATATATATTATATATCAATCATTTTTCCAAAGGTAAGATCTAAGTGCTCTTACCTTCACATTTCTCCTTACAGAGTTCCATGAAAAACCCGATTTCAAAATTCTAGTATAACAGACCTTGCTCCAGCCAAACTTCGATAATCTATAAGCAAAAAAAAAAAAAGGATCATGACAAGGGTTTGAAAATTTTAGTCATTGGGTTGGATTTTCCCAACTGCGGTATAACATCTTGCAACAAAAGTTAAGCTAATACTCAAATCCATACTCAAACTAGAGTACACCGTACCTTAAACTGAGGAGAAAGATAGTTCTTAATAAACTAGAACTTCGCTGGTCGATTGATGTTCTTAAGAACACTCAGTATCATGATTTTGAGGAAGTGTACCTACTTGAAAAATGTCAATGTTTTTTTTTGTTTTTTGTTTTGCCATTTGGGGGCAGTGGTTGTACTGTTCCCCCAAATGGACCACAAGGGAGCAAGAATAACTAGATCCAAGGTGGAAATGGACCACACTAGAACTAGCAGTGGGGATTGAACGCCTGCCATTGAAAGCTTCATTGAGGTCCACAAAAGTGTTGGATCTTCCTCATTGTTGGTGAAACGCCCTAAAATGATATTGCAAAATGAATGGATGGTGTCGATATAACGCATATTGATGAAATTACATCCACGTGTATCTAACCAGCGAAAGTACTTTACATGTTGGAAGTGGAGATGCGATATGAGTATCGCATACTGTCACAATTCTGCTTTACTTCCAACTACAGTAGTAATGGTAATCATTACTTTTTTACTACATATTATTGTTGTAGTCGCTAAACCAAATAGGACCTAAGATGCTAGAGAACATGAATGAGCGAGAAAGATTTTGTATTGCAGTTAGATGAGAATGTTAGAATTTTGAATCCCAAATGAGGAGAGCTCACCAATATGTGCGTGCGTGCGTGTGTGTGTGTGTGAACCTTGTCGATATCTTACATCAATGGCATGGATCGCACCACTTTGGATTCATCCAACAATCCAAAAGCCTCTAGACCTTCTTCACATGCCTAGCTACAATACTTTCAAGAAAACTCAAAAATCATCCAAAGATATCCACACAGTACTAGACTCTCCCATTATGTATAAACCTCACTACAGTGTACATGCAGAGACAAATATGGCTAAGTCCATGGAAAACTTCCTTGTCCCTAAAACTAAAGCAAAGATATCATGCAACTATGAACAATCTAAAGATGGCTTAGAAGTAAGAACTCGAAAATAAGAGACGACAAGTGCATGTTTTCCTTCTAAATTCCTTTTTGTTTCCATTTTAGCATCATTGATTGTATACATTACTTTTGTATTCTTCTTTGTTTCCATTTTAGCGTCAATTGTTTGTATACACTCTTTTTTGTTGAGAACTTCCCGGATCTTCTACCCGAGGTGCCACTCCCACGAAGATGAGCATGGGGATCAATAAGGGATGTCGACAAGACAGGCCAGGGGCCAGTTAGGATCCAAGTGAGACCCAAGAATACAAGGCCCAAGCTCAATCCCTACCTAAATACAACTCTCATTATTCTTGAATCATTTTCTTCCACCTCATTCTGACTTTTCATAATCTAATGATGAGGAAGAATGGTGCATTGGTATTTTAGGTACATCCTTTTCTTCTTCTTCTTCTTCTTTTTGAAGGATGACAACTTTATTAATTAGACCGACAAAACCAAAAAAAAATGCAGAAAACAGAAAAAAGAAAGAATGAAACAAACAAACTGAAAACTGCAAAGTCCTTAAGAGGACAAAGCATTGGCCCAAAGACCAGCAAGAAGCCATTTCCCTCTGCAAGTGGAATCCAGGCTGACCCCATGCCATTGAACATAAAAATCCACTAAGGATTGCTGAAACACCCAGCACACACCGAAGATACCCAAAATGCTGTTCCAAACCTCCAAATAGAAAGAGCAGTGAATAAAGAGGTAATCCGCTGATTCTTCCTCGCCCCAACATAATGGACACAACACATTAACTAAAGTGAGACCCCTTTTCCATAAATTGTTGATTGTAAGCACTCTATGCCAGTCTGCAAGCCATGCAAAAGCTACCACCACAGAGCGAGAGTAGAGATTTGACCAAGAACCTGCCTGACTTCAAGTCGAGCCAAAAAAAGGAGTCACTATCATTTGATGGCGATACACCCGAGAGTTGCTTTAGAAGGTCCGGTGGTTCCTCAATCTCATCATCATGAAGATCTCTATGACACAATTGAGGCCAAGTCCCTCCAGAAGGATTCGATACAAAATACTGATTTACGGTGGAGTCTAAGTCCACCGCCACCTGAGCCAAACGAGGATAAAGATCCTCCAATTTCCTATCCCCTAGCCATATATCTATCCAAAATTCCCCCCAGGTTTATGACAATGAATAAAATAATCTGATTCAAAGATTTTTTTCTTTTTCTTTTTCTTTTTGTAGTTCCAACAATAACCCCTGATTACTATATCAAGTAAGATACCATATCCAAGGTTCATACTGAATCTTAGTCATAAATGGAAAAAGAAGCAATACTAAGAATAGAAACTGAAAAATAAGCCCAACTTGGGTACTGAAAATGGTTGACATTCCAAAGTAGAAAAAAATGCCCTTAGGAGAAGGTTGGACAGCTCTATACTGTTTGTGATTGTCAAAGCCCAATCGGAAGTACCACAGATTCACAAACGATAATTCTTAAGCACCACAGATTCACAAATGATAATTCTCAAGCACCACAGATTCACAAACAATAATTCTTAGGAACTTGTGCTTATAGTCTATATAATGTGGTGAAAACATATAGAACCCAAAAAATAAGAAGGAAAAGAGTTCAGTAGAGATCAAACACTTACAAGTGTCCAAAAGCAACTGAGAATATATTAACCCTTTCCCCATGTCTCTCGATTTCCCACCATCTCAGAAAACCAGGACATTAGCCAACTTCTTTGACAAGAAATACATAGGGTGGTCTTAAGCCAAAATTCTGATGGACACGCTATGTGAATAATACCACAAAAAGTAATAGAATACGCTCTGAGTTTCAAAAAGGAATGCATGATAAAGGCATGCCCCATTAGACAACCCATGATAAAAACATTATATAAGGAATGCTAAGAATTACAAGTAAGACAAGATTTTTAACATTTTGAGAGAGAAAAACAAATCGTGTATTGGTCCATTGTTTTTTAATGGTTTTTGTGTACTGTTTGTTTGTATCCAAAATAAAGAATGGTGTTGTAATCAATTATGTATTCTTAGTCAATGCCAGGATCTATTTTGCTCTTTTGTAGGCATTGCTGGCGGGGTTAAATTAACAGAGTAAGAAAGTGGTATGGAAGCAGTGTTTCATAACTAATCTGTGGGCAACGCGTAAAGAGAAAAACAACAGGACATTCAAAAATAGAAACAGGACTCTTCACCAGATAATAGGAAAAAAAAAAAAGAGGAACAAAGTATAGTTGGGCAAAATTCTCAAAGGGTTCACAAACTATAGGAAGGAAGATTTCTATAGGAATTGGGGGTACATCTTAATATAGTGAGTGTGTGATGGTTTGTGGTTCCACCGTGAGTTGTATTATTCGGCTTTTCTAGCATTATCCAACAAAATCTCTTATTGGTTAAAAAGGAGTGTCATGTATCTCACAACCAAATCTAAAAGATCTCTAATTCCTGCAAATGCTTCCCAGTTAACATGTGACTGCCACTTGAGTTACATTAAAAGATAGAATTTAGTATTTTCACCTAATCAGCTTGGCATTTCGTCGATCATCTGGGCAGCACTTCTATGTTCTTCAAAATGGGCATTGATCAAATGCTGAAAATGGAGAAGAAGTCAATTATACCTTCCCATCTGTAATCTCATGCCGACTGAGCACTGGGTTCTTAGGATTCCTTTCAACAGTCGACTGTAACACAGAAACCCATGTCTCATTCAAAACCATGAGACTGCTTCAAAATGGCTGACTCACAAAGCAGCAATTGACTCAAGTCATAGAAAAACCATCCTATTTTTCCCCAGTTTTTTCTTTTTCTTCTTCCTCAAATGGTATATCCCAAATCTATCTAAATAACAACTAAAAAAATACAGCATGGTATATCACAGAATAGCATTTTTTTAAGAAGTAATATCTCAAAATATTGTAGAAAAACAAAAGCTCTAAACACTCACATATAGAATCTGACAAAATTGAATGTCACAGATTAACATTGGGCATGTTTGGATACAAGGAATGATATTCTCTTGCTTCCAACGACAAGCATGAATTCCTGAAGAGTTTACCAGCAAAGAAGAAAGAGAAGAAGAAATAGATCGTCTTCTGTCAAAATTCCACTTGGAAATGAGTGCATGCGACAATCAAACGAAAAGAAGCACAGATTTCATCAAACTACCATAAGATTAAACATGAATTCAAGCACAGAGTATCAAAGTCTGATGATTATAAGGTTCCAAATTTCAGAAGAAGCTCCAAGATAAGCATAAAAAGAACATGCAACCTGAGCTTCGACTCTCACCAACAAAGCTGAATGGGTCTATATTTGGCTCAAGTCCAACTCATTCAGGTCGGGTCTCGGTAGCAAGAAAAGTTCAAAAGTGACATGGTGTTCTCTTACAATGACCATCGAGTGATGAAAAGACCAACTAAGAAGAACTGGCACATGTTGACTTAATGCAACTGCTTGGACCTGTAATAAAATCAAGAGAAATACGAAGATGCAAAATAAATTATTAAATTCTTTCTATAAATTTATGATTCACTAGAATAAAGAAGTATGACTAAAGTTCATACGTATTAGCTTTGAACAAAATAGTGATGAGAGAGACCTTAGCGAGATTCAAGCTGGCCACACGTATTGCCTAATTTCAGCGCTTCCTTGAAACGGGCTTTCCATGTCTTCTGAAGCAGGACTTTGGTTCAGGCCTTTGCCAGGAACCTCATAATCAATATTGTTGATGTTGTGACCTGGACGTCCTCACTAGACCACTACGCACCTGCAAAAGTAAACAAAAACAAGTTAGGGCAGGGACTTTGGGTCTAGTTGAACTTAAGCTATATTGCTGCATACCTTCCACTGTAGGTTTGGTTCTGATTTATAGTCGCTTGGTGTAAGTTACGTAGATGGTAACTTCTCTACTTGGTAGGTGCGTATCATGGAAGGGATCTCCTTCCGGGCATGTCGCTCTTATCCCGCCGAGATCTTCGACGAAGACCCAGGGGAGCTCCGATCTTAATAACAACATCTTCAAGTGGTCGGCTCCCGAGGGACTCGCGGTTGATGACCGAGTCTGACCTCATAAGCAAGGTTGTCGAGGTCTGTGGTCGGTCTTGAATGACCGAGGCTGATCTCAAGGTCGAGCTGGTTGAGGTCCTACGGACCGAGTAGAATCATTGATTAATCATTGATTGTGGTCGGCGTCCACCTTAAGGCCGAGTTGGTACTCAACCGTTCGTTGGGCATGATAGTGGGGTATTAGTTGGATTCAAGGTCACACCTTGTGGTCGGTTCTCGAATTGGTTGCGGAAGTAGTGTTCGATAGCAGTGGCCGAGCTGATCTCCTCTTCCATGCTTTGTGTTCTCCCTCATGTCGGTTAACTTGGTCAGTTCATTTTTACCCATAACAGCAGTCCCTTTACTTCCAAGCCTCTTCGAGAGCTCAGGAAGTAAGTTGGTATGGACTAACGTTTGAGTGTAGGAGCTCGCGGGCAAGTGGTCGGCAAATTGAGAACACTTGTCATTATGGAAAAAGGGGGAGAGGCGGCAAGCGCAGAATTCGAGGAGGCGAGCACAGGAATCGAGGCAGATCCTCTAATGATCGTGATGTGTGGTACGAGGCGTGCTTGACACGACACCTGTTCAGTTTTCGGCACATAGGGTGAAAGCACGTGGCTCTTCCTCGGAAGCCAGGTCGGTTGGTGAACAGGGGGTTGCCATGTGGAGGATGACATGAGCTGTAACGCCTCTTTGGGGGGGAGGTAGCCTGGAAACTGCTTTCATTTGCTCCCTCTGCTCTTGCTGCTCTTCCAGATTGCCGGACTAGGCGATTTCCAGTAAGTCGGAAATCTTTCCTCTGGTGCTCTTTTTCTTCTTCTCCTTTGGTTCTCTGCTTCCATTCCCTTCTCCTTTTTATTCCTCCTCTACTCATTGGTTGGAATGTCGTCAGATTGGTCCGACAAAGTATCTTTCTCTGGGGCATTTCATGGTGAGTCCGTATCAGACAATATAGACTCTCGGCTGGGTGCCCATTCTGAGCCACCATCTCCAATGCCGTTAGGTCGGGAGGACGTAACGGAGTTTACCCCAGTTGAAAGGGTGGAAGCTCAACTTGTTGTGGAGCGGCCCTTGGTCGTTGGCCCTTTTAGGTCATGGTTGCAAAGCGCTGACTTGATTCAGATCACATCGGAGTACCAAATCCCAGAATTGGTGGTATTGAATGTATCCCAACTGAATTTATCATATACATGAATCATCTTATGTCACGCTACTCCTCCAAGGATCATATCCTCAATAAAACTTTAAGCGCTCAAGTCACTTCTTTCTACTTCCACACTCACCTGGTAATAGATTTTTTAGGACCCATGGAACTAACAATTAATCTGAATGGAAAATCATATGAACCACACCACAAAGAACAACTAAGAAGGTTAACACAACAAAAAACTATCTCAGAGGTTTTGTCAAGTCCAACAAATTGAATGTAACCAAAATTAAGCGATTGAAAATGATACTTCTTACAAATTTAGAGCAAGGTGACTTTAATAAAGATGTGTGCCTTTAAAGTTTTGTGAAATTTTCTTATAGTAATGGGCAAGAAGACAAAGGAATGACAAAACTAACAACAAACACATTCAACGAAAGTCAGGAGTAACACCAATGAGTAATACGATGAGGTAAAGTCGACCCGAATGGTTTAACACATATAATTTAACTTAGGATACAATTTCCGATAGATTAGAATGATAGAACAAAACTATGAAGCATAGAATAGTTGGGATAATGCTTATGATGATGACAATGTACATACATACATCCCCATCCATAATGGACCATATCCTTAGTCATTTCATACTACCTCCATCACTGTCCTTTGGTGATTACTATTGCCCTTTACAGCCTTTCACCTATAACCGACATACCCCTTCGGACTAGTGTAATTTATTTTGGTAGCACCATCTAAATATACTTTTCTTCATCTTATTACATTTCGATGTTATTCCTGATTTTCCTCGAATGCATTTAATTCTAATTTTGTGCTTACCTTCTCACACATTCTTCTCAACATCTTCATTTCCATTACGTTAATCCTATTCATGTATCGTTTTCTTATTTTCCCACACATTCTTCTCAATTACTTCATCCTCGTCGAGCTTATTCTATAAGTGGGTTGGAACATTCAATAAGACTTAAAGACTCGAATGGAGCTAGAAAGTAAGACTTGAAGACTTATTGCCTATTTGAAGGTATGGCCTAAGATGGAGTGGAATGGTGGAACATGATTCATATAATCGAACCCATATACTAACAACGCTTCCTACCTTCAACCCCGATCCTTAATTCAGGTGTGCCCCTTCAAAAGAAATATTAGAAAAGGGATTCCCAAGATGATATTTTAAGGATATCCAATCCGTTTATTGTGTCTGACCCCTGAATATATACAGTATAGGCCCTTAATTGATTTGTTAATGCCTCTACCCCATGTCCTTTTGGCCCTTCACTTTCCCTTTTAAAGCTTTTAATTTAAGCTCACATAGTCTTTTTCACTGGTGTCGATGCTAACATATATACTCACATGATACTATCTTTTTAAAGGACTTGTGGAGCTAGCAATCGGTCAAAATGAAAATTTTAACGTTGGGAGGGGACATTAAATATAAACAAATATCTCAAAAATTTTATTAGGTCCATAATACTGTATATTCCAAGCCAACTTGTTGGATAAGCTCGTGCAAGCTGAAGAATTTGAGAAGGATGAGCATCGCGAAAATGTGAAATGAGAGATGGATGTATGGGAAGACAAGGATGGACAAAATTATGAACGATTGCTTTCAACGAAAGATAGAGTAGCACCAAAGGTAATAAGATAGAGATGGTTTGGCATCGAAGATAACGAGCTGAATGGGTTTGAAGGAGTTGGTTGGTTCAATAGGAGGCTTAAAAAGGCTGAAGGTACTAACAAATGATTTAAGTAAAAACAATTTAATTGAAGATACAACCTAGATAGATTGGAACAACATAACGGAATTGTAAAGCTTAGATTAGTTGGGATAGTACTTAGATGATAATGATGATATACATATATATGTCATCCTTATCCTCATTATCATCATCAAAGTATTTTGTCCCAATTAATTGGGTCAACTACATGAAGCCATGCCACGTCACTCCGCCACAAACCATATCTTTAATTAAACTGTAGGCCTTCAAATCATTTCTTACTACCTCCATGCTCACATGGCAATTTTTTTTTAAAATCTCATTAAACTAATAATTAATTCATATTGAAACTCAAATGGACCACATCACAGAGACCAATTGGGAGGGGTAACACAATTAGAAACCATCTCGGATGTTTTGTCGAGTCCACCATATTGAATGTAGCCAAATTAAGCAATTGAGAATGATATTTCTTATAAATTTAAAGCTAGGTGAATGAAACAGAGATGAATGCCTCTAACATTTTTGTGAAATTTCCTTATACTAATGTGAGAGAAAACAAGAAATGAAAGAACTAAGAACAAATATATTCAACAAAAGTCAGGAATAACATCAATGAATAACAAGATAAGGTAAACATTACCTGAATAGTTTGGCCAAATACAAAGAAGATGAAGAACTAAACGCTTTGAAAGTGTTAGTTGGTTCAAATTGAAGGTTGTAAAAGGACAAATAAAAGGCCTAATGGGATGTTGGTGGATGTAATAATTAAAGATTTAAGCACATATCTGGTTTAACTAAGGATACAATTTGTGATAAATTAGAATGGTAGAAAAGAATTGTAAAGCTTAGAATAGTTGGGATAATGCTTATGATGATAAGAATGTACATACAGACAAACCCATCCTTATACTCGTCATCAAAGCATAGTCCTCACCAGTGTTTTACGTATCGACAATATTGGACGATATTTCCCACGATATATCTTGTATCTCACCTATGAGATACAAAACGCACAAGTAGTGGGGTATATCCCCATGTTCGATCTAGTGAGCATTTTTGATTTTCGATTATTTTTTTCTTGTAAATCATATTAAATTAGTGACAAATTGTTACCAATCCATGATTTTTCATGTTTTGGATTGGGAGCTTCGATTTCAAGCTTTGGAGGAGATGGGCCAAGTTACAGAAAATTGGAAAAAAAAAAAAAATCAATTTCTCGCAAATCGGTTGCAATCTTTGTGCCTAAACATAAAATCAAGCATGTAACCTGATCTAATGATTCCTTTTTATTTATTTATTTAACTTTTGAATGTATTACTTGCGTTTCCACACATCCTCCGTCTTACATTTATAAATTATATGAATAGACTTTGAATATAACTGCATCAATTCAGATAGACATCGTATAGATTGGGACCCCATACAAATAAAAGCTATAATGTGTACTTGTTATTATGTAATGTTTTGGTTTATAAGTTTGTATTGATGTCTTTTTTAACAATTGTTTTAGTTTCATTAAAAAATTTAACCAATTTCTCAACGTTTCCCCTAGTGTTCGAAATATCAGTATCGTGTTACGTATCGAATCCTTGGGATATGGATACGTATCAGTTATCACACGGTATATATCATTTGTATCAGGTAATTTATCGCACTTTTTGAGAAACATGGGGAAACATTGGGAAATTTGTTAAATTTTTCAATGAAACTTTAGGGATTATTAAAAAAGACATTAATATACACTTTTAAATCATAATATCTCAAAAAAGAAGTGCACATAATAGGTTTCCTTTGTATAGGGTCCTAAGCTATGTACTGTTTAACTGAACTAATGCAATTATATTCAAATTGAATGCATAACATTTAGAGTGTAAGTGATGATCATTTTATCAAGCACCCCTAAATACTTCGAAATTATTCTCAATTGACAGCTAGTTGAAGAGAAATTTTAGAATTTAACAAAAAAATATATATATTAATTTTTTTTTATTCCTAAAAAATTTACGAGGACTTAACAAATCAGTAGATCAGCCCTCGTACATGCTTGATTTCATGTTTGGAGTACATTGCAAACAATTTGGGAGAAATTGGAAAAATTTTGAATTTTCCCCAATTTTTCCCAAATCAGACCATCTACACTCAAATTTCAAAATTAGAGTGTATGTGGTGATCATTTCATCAAATACTCATAAATACTTCGAAATTAGTCTCAATTGATAGCTGGTTGAAGGAAAATTTTGAAAAAAAAAATGGAGAACATAAATAACCAATGGATATCGAAATCAAAGCTCCAATTCCATGATTTTTCATGCAAAACATGAAGAACCAATGGATTTAATAACCATTTAACACTGATTTAACATAATTTTAACAAAAAAAAAAATTATTGAAAATTGAAAATACTAACCGGATTGAACAAGTGAGATATATCGGCACTACCGTTGCGTTTTGTATCGCACAGGTGGGATACAGGATATATTGTGAAATATATTGGCTGATATCGTCGATACTTAAAACATTGGTTTTCCCATATTTCCAACAACAAAGATACAACTGATATATCCCATGAGATAACCAATACGTATCTGTATCCCAAGAGTGCGATACGTGACGTGATACAGATATTTTGAACACAGGTCCCAACTGATAGGGGTTAGCTAGAGGGATCCTCTTATTCCACTACATTCTATTATGGACCATATTCTCAGCTAAATTATGGGCCCTTAAGTCATTTCCTACTACCTCCACCACTGTGCTTTTGGGCCTTTACCCCTTTAAATTCTCCAACTTGCAGTCACTCCTAAAACATAAGTCATTAAGTCATTTCTTAACTCCTCCGCCCGTGTATTGGCCCTTCACATCACCCTAATAAAAGCCAACAACTCAAACCAACCTATAACTTGTCGGTGTCAACATATCTATATATGCTCAAATGAAACTAGCGTTTGAGGATCCATTGTGCTAAATATCAATTCCAATGGAAACTCAAGTAGGCCACACCAGAGTGACAATTGGGAGGATCAACCCATAAAATAATAATAATAATAAATAAATAAATAAAAAACCATGTCAGAAGTTTTGTTCAGTCAACAATATTGAATGTTCCAAGCTACTCATTATATACACCCAAAGTAGATAAAACGTTGGAGAATGATGTTGCTTACAAAATTAGAGCTAGGTGAATAACGCGAAAATGTGTGCCTGTAGAATTTTGTGAATTGCCTTATAACAATGAAACTGATGATAAATTATATGTGATGGTATAAGACCGGCCATGACATATGGGGCAAAATGTTGGACAATCAAGGAACAGAAAATTCATAAGATGATTACACTGAAATGAAGATATGAACAAGCATTTGTGCGGGGATAAGGAATGATAGAATTGGTTATAAATGCATTTACAAGAATTCAAGAGTTACGCAAAAAGGTAGTAAAGACAAGGGAAAGTAATATTGAATGCTTTGGACAATGGCTATGAAGATAAGGAATTGGTTCATGTTGAGGGCTTTACAAAATGCAAGGTAAATGAAAAGGGTGGAGGTAGAAAGAATTATGCATCCATGGTATAATTGAAGATACAGTGTATAATAGATTGGGTAACGAAAGAAATTTGTAAAGCTTAGATTAATTGGGTTAACTTTTAGATGATGATGATGATGATATACATACATCATAGTCTGATTAATGCGCATTTCACACCAGGCTCGAGTGGGGTAGCCCGTGGGATGCGGGGACACACTCAGGGTGGGCGGCCCATGTGATTTGGGGCCCACAAAGGGGGTTCGGCCGAGGTCCTAACCCATGCGATGTGGGGCCTGGGCTATGAGATAAAGGGATTAATTCGCCATACTCTAACAGTTCGAGCTTTTAAAGCAAGTGGTTAATTGTTCTGCATCAAATTGGTATCATAGCGGGAGGTCTCGTGTTCGAGACTCCTCACTGGGGGTGATTAATGGGGGGAATTTTCACACTGGGCTCGAGTGGGGTCGCTTATGGGATGCAAGGGCACACTCGGGGTGGGTGCGGCCCACGGAGGAGGTCTCGTGTTCAAGACTCCTCACCGGGGGTGATTAATGCGCATTTCACACCAGGCTCGAGTGGGGTAGCCCGTGGGATGAGGGGACACTCGGGGTGGGCGGCCCATGTGATTTGGGGCCCACGAAGGGGGTTCGGCCGAGGTCCTAACCCATGCGATGTGGGGCCTGGGCTATGAGATAAAGGGATTAATTCGCCATACTCTAACAGTTCAAGCTTTTAGAGCAAGTGGTTAATTGTCCTGCATCAACGTGGGAAACGCACAATAGTATTAGCCACGTACTCTCTTCAGCCAATAACTGCGTGACACATGGAGTAAGAAATGAGAAGGAAACTTGACCGTTAGAAGCCTCTTACTTGCGTATTAAGCAAGATTATGTGAGCCCACTGTGATTTTTGTAAGAAATCCACCCTGTCCATCCGTTATGAAGTAGAGTGGGACAAAAATTCAGGTGTGAGGGCAAGGAAGCGTCTCTTTCAAAATGTAAACAAGTAGGCAAGAAGTGGGAGCAAGAGTGAGAGATATAAAAACAAGGTTTTGAAGTAGAAGTGGCACATAGAAGGACCCTGCAATTAAGGATCAACTTAACATATCTATTGGCTTGGGTCGTTAAAAACGGCCTTGATCATTTGAAGAGTCGAGATCATTAAAAGAATATACAAACAAATGAAGCATTTGGATCACCAAATGAGCCAAGCATATGAATGGTTTGAATTGACTAAAATGGCCAAAGCATGGCAAAAGTTTCAATCCACTTAAATGGCCCAAGCATATTAGAGGCTTGGATCAGTAGAACCATGATAAATCCTATAAATTATTTGGATTATTATAAAAGAACGCAACCATATTGATAATTTGGATCGTTAAATATAGGCCAACCACAAGAATGGTTTGAATTTGATAAAATGAACCCGCTCATGTCAAAGATTGACCATTCAAATTGGACCAAATTATGTAAATAGTTTGCATCATTATTAATGGTCCACATGATATTTGATAGATTAGATCACAAAAAATAAACCAATGTAGCCAACTATTGTACTAAAGCCACTAAAAAGAGAAGTTACCATCTACATCCCCCAAAGGCCACCAAATCATGTCAACTAATTGGATGATTTAATCTAGCGCAACTTCAAAAATTAACTTACAATGTACAAGTACCACTAATAGCTAGATAATCAAATCTAAAATTATCATAGAAACTATTTTCCTCCATAGAAATGAAAATCTATTCACGTAATTCAACTAATCTATCTTCAAAGTAGTTGACTAAAACTAGCAAATCATCAAAACAAGCAGAGACAAAATACATGATGGGCAAGTATCAAGAAACAGCAAATACATATATTGAACCATCGCAAATGGTAACTGCATGGTATTATAAGTAAAAGGTAATAATAGAGTTTCCACATATCAACCCCCAATATAATTTTAAAAAAAAAAACATCCTAAAATTCAAAACAATAATTTCATGATCAGTTAATAACTAGAAAGGTGTTAAGAAAATTCTCACTCGTAGAAGAATTAAAACCCAGATGGATATGATGGAAACCAACAAGCTTCAACATTCTCTAGTAAGTCTGACAAAATGCTTGAATGCAACGAAGCTGAAAACACACACACACACACACACACACACAAAATATATATATATATATATATATATATATATATATATATATATATATATATATATATATATATATATATGTGTGTGTGTGTGTGTGTGGTTAAAACAATAGATAAGGCATGAGACAAAAGAAATGCCTAATTGAGTTCTTTTGGAGATATATTAAGCATAAAAGAACATTTGTCATAAGCCAGTGCTTATCAAAACTAGATGAAAAAGAAACAAAAATCATTGGGAACCTGCCTGGAAAAAGGATTCCTTAGGAAACAAAGTGCATTGTCCTATGATCTAATTATAAACATACTATAACCTAAAAAATATAGATAATATGACAAGCTAGCACCTTACACTCCATTGCCCACTTTATATCTGATACATCCTCTAAACAAGTGCACCAACGTTTGAATATACCTCCATGCAACAAACAGTCTATTGTTGGGCCTAATTCAAATTTCCCAACCATTTCTAACCCATACTCAGAGAAAAGACTTGCTTCCATATGTTATTATTATCCATGGAGAGACCCCAAAGCCATTTCTCTAGAAGGCTTGAATTTATAATTTTTAGTATTCTAATAATCATCTCCATTTGGTGGGCGTTTTATGCCGCTCAAGACCCCACTCTTGCAAATCTTCCTGAAGTCCATGTCATGTGGTAAACCACTACCTAGAAGGATAGAAAATTGGCAGCCTCCTCGCAATGGGTCTTTCAAATTGAACCTCAGTGGGTGTTCTACATAAAATCTTAAGCCCAAATAGCATCAGAGGATTTATCAAAGATGGCAGAGGTGTAACTATGCCAGAGATCTCTAGGCCAATTGGAATTCGTGATGCAACTTCATTAAGGTAGGTGTCAAATCAGTAATTGATCACTTCTCTTTTCTTGGAAGATGTAATTGATCGTCATTGGTTAAAGGGGACTCAAGGAAAGGTCTCCACTGGATGACCAATAGCAGACTAAGGAAGCAGTTGAGCCATGCTCATTGTTCTCAGTGTCTTTTCTATTGTTAGTAGTACATTTGATTTAGCTAACTTTGAGGCTGATAGGCTAGCCAGGGCGGTTTTATGTGTGCTTGGTATCATCATGTGGGACAGGTGTGATGGGGTTTTCGAATTCCTAAATCAGAAGGAATTGGGGATTTCAGATTCAAATCCAAATCCAGGAATTAGGGATTTGAATCCCAAATCCAGATATTAGGGATTTCAATCCCAAATCCAGGAATTGGGGTTTTCGATTCCCAAATCAGGAATTAGGGATTTTTTGAATTCCCAAATCGGACTATTAGGGATTTCAAAACCCATTGACAGAGCTCTAATTAGAGTAAGGCTGACATCTCTTACCTGCATCTCAACTAGAGATGGACTGAGCTACCGGAATTCATAGATTCCCTACCGCAGCTGGACGAGTCCTCATCCTCTGTCGTTGCTGTTGATTGCAGCAACCATTGATGGCCAACAATCAGCTTCTAATAAGATTTTCGGTAGAGGAATCTGTTAATTACAGCCTATCCCTGATTGGAACTCGTGTCAACCTTCAGCGTAGTCCTCTTCCATCAAGACACGGTTGGATTTGGATTACCATCATAGCCGGGAAGAGAACTGGGCCATCGTCAATAGCGTGAGATCCGGTTGGATCTCTCCCTCATCTTTCATCTTTGGATTGAGATTCGGCACCCCTGCTTGAGTAATGAAGACCCAAAAACTCGGTGTCGAGCGGCGATCGGATGCCGGTCTCAATCCAGCAGCCATGGATCCCGGCTGTCCTTTCCGCCTGATAATTCTGTCGCCAACTTCCGGACCGTCGATGACTATTTTCACGGGGATTGGGGGAGAGATAGGACGCCTTTCTCCACTGCCCGAGTACGACCTTTCCCATTGCAGAGATTCTGGGACGAGAGGGCGAGAAAGAGAGTGAGAGGGCCAGAGAGAGAGATGAAGATTCTTGGGCGAGAGATAGTGAAGGGGATGGAAATATCGTTGAAACGTTGTGAGACGGAGATCTGAATTTGAATCGGTTTGCTTTTGCATGAAGCAAGCATCTTTTACACGGGCAGGGGATGGAAATCGGCAAGTGAAATAGAAGTTATCGGATTGCGTACTGAGTTACTCTCATCATACTGAGTAAATTCAGTTGTTCCCACTGTGTATGTATTTGCTTTATTCACGCCGTCCATCCGTTTTTGCGTATCACTTTAATGGTTAGCCCAAAATTGAAGCATATTTAGAGCTCAAGTGAACCATACCTTGGGATGCGCACCTAGGAAAAATCTAACCCAAAATCCAATCCCAAGCCTTTACAATGTTTAAAAACACTCTTACCTCACAATCCCTTGCCCTTGGAGAGTGAATACCCTGTATTAACCAAGCCTTAATTGGGTTCGGACTTAAATATCCCGATTTGTGCTAATCCACATAACATGTTCAATCGGACTGAATGTAATCTTCAATCGGACTAAACCAAAGCAACTACATATTTTGATCTAACAAAAAACATGTAAATCTTCACAGCATGTAAACTGAGAATTCACCCCATTTTTGGTCAAATCAAGACAGGAATTCTCTGCACAACAAATTGGCAGAATCCAAGGCATCCTACACAATAATCTACACGTTGACTTGCATTCTACCAAGTCACCATAAAGACCTCCTGTGCGACCTTCCATGCAAAATATTTTGTATCCCCATGTTAGATCATGTAGTTACCTTTCCAACGAGTTAAAAATCTTGTCAAGTTACCTTTCCAACGAGTTAAAAATCTGACCTCCGATGAGGGAGTTATGAGGGTTTTCATGGGAACAGGGGATGTCAAAAAAATTCCACACCATTTACTCTCACCCCACTTTTGGAGGCCCAAACAATCTCGGAATGTGACGATTCTAGTGGAGTTTCGAAGGGTACTGACTCACCTTAACAATGAACCTAAAATTGACCCAATCCGACATATAACGAGGGAATTACGAGCGTTTCATTCGCATCACACGATTTTGAAAGATTAACGATCGAGATTGAGAAACAACGATCGAAGCCTTCTAACATGCTTTTGTGATATCAAACGGTCTCCAAATCAGGAGATTCTTTATTTCATTTGAAATCTTGTCAAGTTACCTTTCCAACGAACTAAAAATTGTCCAAATCTGACCTCCGATGTGGGAGTTATGAGGGTTTTCGTGGGAACAGGGGATGTCGAAAAATTTTCACTCCATTTACTCTCACCCCACTTTTGAAGGCCCAAACGGTCTAGGAATACAACGATTCCAATGGGGTTTCGAAGGGTACTGACTCATCTTTCTAATGAACTTAAATCGACCCAATCCAACATATAACGAGGGAGTTACGAGCGTTTTATTCGCATCACACGATTTCGAAAGGTTAACGATCGAGATTGAGAAACAACGATCGAAGCTTTTCTGCATGCTTTTGGAATAACAAACAATCTCTGAATCAGGCAATTATTTCTTTGATTAGAAATTTTGTCAAGCTACCTTTCCAACGAGTTAAAAATAGTCTAAATCCAACCTTCAATGAGGGAGTTATGAAGGTTTTCGTGAGAACAGGGGATGTCGGAAAAATTCCGGACCATTTACTCTCACTCCACTTTCGGAGGCACAAACGGTCTCGGAATGTGATAATTTGAGTGGAGTTTCAAAGGACACTGACTCACCTTTCCAATGAACCTAAAATTGACCCAATTCGACATATAACGAGAGAGTTACGAGCATTTTATTAACATCACACGATTTCGAAAGATTAGCGATCGAGATTAAGAATTACGATTGAAGGCTTCTAGTATGCTTTTGGGGTATCAATCGGCCTTGGAATCAGGTAATTCCCTCTTCGTTTTGAAAGCTTGTCAAGTTACCTTTTCAACGAGCTAAAAATCGTCCAAAACTGACCTCCAATGAGGGAGTTATGAGGATTTTTATGGGAATAGGGTATGTTAGAAAAATTCCAGACCATTTACTCTCACCCCACTTTTGGAGGTCCAAACGGTCTCAGAATGCAACGATTTCAGTAGGGTTTCGAAGAGCACTAACTCACCTTTCCAATGAACCTAAAATTACCCAATCCATCATATAATGAGGGAGTTACGAGCGTTTTATTTGCATCACACGATTTCAAAATATTAACAATCGAGATTGAGAAACGAGGATCGAACACTTCTAGCGTGCTTTTAGGGTATCAAATGGCCTCAGAATCAGGCGATTTTTCTTTCGTTGTGAAAGCTCGTCAAGTAAGTTTTCCAACGAGCTAAAAACTGTCCAAATCTGACCTCCAATAAGGGAGTTATATGGGTATTCGTGGGAACAGGAGATGACGGAAAATTCTAGACCATTTACTCTCACCCCACTTTTGGAGGCCCAAACGGTCTAAGAATACGACGATTCCAGTGAGGTTTCGAAGAGCACTGACTCACCTTTCCAAAGAACCAAAAATAGACCAATTCGACATATAATGAGGCAGTTACGAACATTTGCATCACGCGATTTCAAAAGATTAACGATCGAGATTGAGAAACGACAATCGAAGGCTTCTATCATGCTTTTGGGGTATCAAACGTCCTTGGAATTAGGAAATTCCTTCTTCATTTTGAAAGCTCGTCAAGTTAGCTTTCCAACAAGCTAAAAATCGTCAAAATCCAACCTCCGATGAAGGAGTTATGAGGGTTTTCGTTGGAACTGGGGATGTAAGAAAAATTCTAAATCATTTACTCTCACCCACTTTTTGAGGCCCAAATGGTCTCAGAATATGACGAATTTATTGGAGTTTCAAATACCACTGACTCACCTTTCCAATGAACCTAAAATTGACCCAATCCGACATATAACGAGGGAGTTACGAGCATTTTATTCGCATCACCGATTTCGAAAGATTAACGATCAAGATTGAGAAATGACGATCAAAGCAATCTATCTTGCTTTTGGGGAATCAAACTGCCTCGAAATCAGCCAATTCCTTCTCCATTTTGAAAGCTCATCAAGTTACCTTTCCAACAAACTAGAAATCGTCCAAATTTGACCTCCGATGAGGGACTTATGAGGGTTTTCTTGGGAACAGGGGATGTTAGAAAAATTCTGGACCATTTACTCTCACCCAACTTTTGGAGGCGCAAACGGTTTCAGAATACGATGATTTCATTGAGGTTTCGAAAAGCACTGACTCACCTTTCCAATGAATAAAAAATCGACCCAATTCGGCATATAACAAGGGAGTTACGAGCATTTTATTCGCATCATGCGATTTCGAAAGATTAACAATCGAGATTAAGAAACGACATTCAAAGGCTTCTAGCATCCTTTTTGGGTATCAAACGGTCTCGAAATCAGGTGATTCTTCTTCGTTTTAAAAGCTCGTCAAGTTACCTTTCCAACGAGGTAAAAATAGTCCAAATCCGACATCCAATGAGGGAGTTATGAGGATTTTCTTGGGAACAGGGGATGTCAGAAAAATTTCAGACCATTTACTCTCACCAAACTTTTGGAGGCCCAAACGGTCTAGGAATGTGACGATTCAAGTGGGGTTTCGAAGAGCACTGATTCAACTTTCCAATGAACCAAAAATCGACCCAATTCGGCATATAACGAGGTACTTACGAGCATTTTATTTGCATCACGTGATTTCGAAAGATTAACGATCGAGATTGAGAAACGACGATTGAAGACTTCTAGCGTGCTTTTGGAGTATCAAATGGCCTCATAATCAAGCAATTCTTCTTTATTTTTGAAAGCTCGTCCAATTCTCTTTCCAACGAGCTAAAAATCATCCAAATTTGATCTCCGATGAGGGAGTTATGAGGGTTTTCGTGAGAACAGGGGATGATGGAAAAATTCCAGACCATTTACTCTCACCCCACATTTGGAGGCCCAAACGGTCTCAGAATGAGACAATTCTAGTGGGGTTTCGAAGTGCACTGACTCACCTTTCCAATGAACCTAAAATTGACTCAATCCGACATATAACGAGAGAGTTACGAGTATTTCATTCGCATCACGCAATTTCGAAATATTAACGATCAAGATTGACAAATGACGATCGAAGGCTTCAAGCATACCTTTGGGGTATCAAACGGCCGTGAAATCAAGCGATTCTTCTTCGTTTTGAAAGCTCTTCAAGTTCCCTTTCTAATAAACTAAAAATCGTCCGAATCCGACCTTCGATGAGAGAGTTGTGATTATTTTTATGGGAACAAGGTATGTTAGAAAGTTTCTAGACCATTTACTCTCACCCCACTTATGGAGGCCCAAACGGTCTAAGAATACCATGATTCCAGTTGGGTTTCGAAGAGCACTGACTCAACTTTCCAATGAACCAAAAATCAACCCAATTTGACATATAACGAGGGAGTTATGAGCATTTTATTCGCATCACACGATTTCAAAAGATTAACGATCGAGATTGAGAAACAATGATCGAAAGCTTCTAGCATGCTTTTAGGGTATCAAACGGCCTCATAATCAGGCGATTATTTTTCATTTTGAAAGCTCGTCAAGTAAGCTTTTGAACGAGATAAAAATTGTCTAAATCTGACCTCTGATGAGGGAGTTATGTGGGTTTTCTTAGGAATAGGAGATGATGGAAAAATTCTGGACCATTTACTCTCCCCCACTTTTGGAGGCCCGAATGGTCTCAGAATGCGACGATTCTAATGGGGTTCCAAAGGGCACTGACTCACCTTTCTAATGAACTAAAAATCGACCCAATCCGATATATAATGAGGTAGTTACGATCATTTTATTTGCATCATGCGATTTTGAAAGATTAACGATCGAGATTGAGAAATGACCATCGAATAATTCTAGTGTGCTTTTAGGGTATCAAACGGCCTTGAAATCAGGAAATTATCTTTTCTTTTTGAAAGCTCATCCAGTTACCTTTCTAACGAGCTAAACATCGTCCAAATCTGACCTCCGATGAGGGAGTTATGAGGGTTTTCGTGGGAACAGGGTATGTCAGAAAAATTCCGCACCATTTACTCTCACCCCACTTTTGGAGGCCAAAACGATCTCAGAATGAGACAATTCCTAAAGGAGTTTCGAAGAGCACTAACTCGCCTTTCTAATGAACTAAAAATTGATCTATCCGACATATAACGAGGGAGTTACGAGCATTTTATTCGCATCACGTGATTTCCAAATATTAACGACTGAGATTGAGAAACAACGATTGAAGCCTTCTAGCATGCTTTTGTGATATCAAACGGTCTCCAAATAAGGAGATTCTTTATTCATTTGAAATCTTGTCAAGTTACCTTTCTAACGAACTAAAAATCGTCCAAATCCGACCTCCGATGTGGGAGTTATGAGGGTTTTCATGGGAATAGGGGATTTCGAAAAATTTTTGCACCATTTACTCTCACTCCACTTTTGAAGGCCCAAACGGTCTAGGAATACAACGATTCCAGTGAGGTTTCGAAGGGTACTGACTCATCTTTCTAACGAACTTAAATTGACCCAATCCAACATATTACGAGGGAGTTACGAGTGTTTTATTCGCATCACGCGCTTTCAAAAGGTTAACGATCGAGATTGAGAAACAACGATCGAAGCCTTTCTGCGTGCTTTTGGAATAACAAACAATCTCTGAATCAGGCAATTATTTCCTTCATGAGGGAGTTATGAGGGTTTTTGTGAGAACAAGGGATGTTAGAAAAATTCCAGACCATTTACTCTCACTCCACTTTCGGAGGCACAAACGGTCTCGGAATGCGACAATTCCAGTGGAGTTTCAAAGGACACTGACTCACCTTTCCAATGAACCAAAAATTGACCCAATCCGACATATAACAAGGGCGTTACGAGCATTTTATTAACATCACACGATTTCGAAAGATTAGCAATCGAGATTGAGAAACGACAATCGAAGTCTTCTTGTGTGCTTTTGGGGTATCAAACGGCCTTGGAATCAGGTAATTCCTTCTTCGCTTGAAAGCTTATCAAGTTACCTTTCCAACGAGCTAAAAATCGTCCAAATCTGACCTCCGATGAGGGAGTTATGAGGATTTTCATGGGAATAGGGGATGTTAGAAAAATTCCAGACCATTTACTCTCACCTCATTTTTGGAGGTCCAAACGGTCTCAGAATACGACGATTCCAGTAGGGTTTTGAAGAGCACTGACTCACCTTTCCAATGAACCTAAAATCAACTTAATCCATCATGTAACGAGGGAGTTACGAGCATTTTATTTGCATCACATGATTTCAAAATATTAACAATTGAGATTGAGAAACGAGGATCGAACGCTTCTAGCGTACTTTTGGGGTATCAAACGGCCTCGAAATCAAGCAATTTTTCTTTCGTTTTGAAAGTTCGTAAAGTAAGCTTTCCAACGAGCTAAAAATTGTCTAAATCTGACCTTTAATAAGGGAGTTATATGGGTATTCGTGGGGAACAGGAGATGATGGAAAAATTCTAGACCATTTATTCACACCCCACTTTTGGAGGCCCAAACGGTCTCAAAATGCGACGATTCCAGTGGGGTTTCAAAGAGCACTGACTCACCTTTCCAAAGAAATAAAAATAAATCCAATCCGACATATAACGAGGGAGTTACGAGCCTTTTTTCGCATCATGCGATTGCAAAAGATTAACGATCGAGATTGAGAAACGGCAATCAAAGACTTCTATCATGCTTTTGGGGTATCAAACGTCCTTGAAATTAGGAAATTCCCTCTTAATTTTGAAAGCTCGTCAAGTTACCTTTCCAACAAGCTAAAAATTATCCAAATTCGACATCTGATGAAGGAGTTATGAGGGTTTTCATTGGAACTGGGGAAGTAAGAAAAATTCCAGACCATTTACTCTCACTCACTTTTCGAGGCCCAAACGGTCTCAGAATACGTCGATTTTAGTGGAGTTTCAAAAAGCACTGACTCACCTATCTAATGAACCTAAAATTGACCCAATCTGACATATAATGAGGGAGTTACAAGCATTTTATTTGCATCACGCGATTTCGAAAGATTAACGATCGAGATTGAGAAACGATGATCAAAGCAATCTATCATGCTTTTAGGGAATCAAACAGCCTCGAAATTAGGCAATTCCTTCTTTATTTTGAAAGCTTGTCAAGTTACCTTTCCAACGAACTAGAAATCGTCCATATCTGACCTCCGATGAGGGAGTTATGAGGCTTTTCTTGGGAACAAGGGATGTTAGAAAAATTTTGGACCATTTACTCTCACCCAACTTTTGGAGGCGCAAGCAGTTTCGGAATGCGATGATTCCATTGGAGTTTCGAAGAGCACTGACTCACCTTTCCAATGAATAAAAAATCGACCCAATTCGGCATACAACAAGGGAGTTACGAGCATTTTATTCATGCGACTTCGAAAGATTAACGATTGAGATTAAGAAACGACGTTCGAAGGCCTCTAGCGTCCTTTTTAGGTATCAAACGGTTTCCAAATTAGGCGATTCTTCTTCGTTTTAAAAGCTCGTCAAGTTACCTTTCCAACGAGGTAAAAATCGTCCAAATCCGACCTCCGATGAGGGAGTTATGAGGGTTTTATTGGGAATAGGGGAAGTCAGAAAATTTTAAGACCATTTACTCTCACCAACCTTTTGGAGGCCTAAACGGTCAAGGAATGTGATCATTCTAGTAGTGTTTCGAAGAGCACTGATTCAGCTTTCCAATGAACTGAAAATCGACCCAATCCGACATGTAACGTGGTACTTACAATCATTTTATTTACATCATGCGATTTCGAAAGATTAACGATCGAGATTGAGAAACGATGATCGAAGACTTCTAACGTGCTTTTGGGGAATCAAATGGCCTCGGAATCAGGTAATTCTACTTTACTCTCACCCCACTTTTGGGGGCTCAAACGGTCTCGGAATGCAACGGTTCCAGTGGAGTTTCGAAGAGCACTGACTCACCTTTCCAATGAACCTAAAATCGACCCAATCCGACATATAATGAGGGAGTTACGAGTGTTTTATTCGCATCACGCGAGTTTGAAAGATTAACAATCGAGATTGAGACACGATGATCGAAGGCTTCTAGCATGCTTTTAGGGTATCAAACAGCCTTGGAATTGGGCAATTCCTCTTTTGTTTTGAAAACTCGTCAAGTTACCTTTTTAAGGACCTAAAAATTGTCCAAATCCGACCCTCAGTGAGGGAGTTATGAGGATTTTAGTGGGAATAGGGGATGTTAGAAAAATTCTAGACCATTTACTCTCACCCCACTTTTGGAGGCCCAAACGGTCTCATAATACGACGGTTCTAGTGGAGTTTCGAAGAGCACTGACTCACCTTTCTAATGAACATAAAATCAACCCAATCCGACATATAACAAGGGAGTTACGAGCGTTTTATTCGCATCACTCGATTTCGAAAGATTAATGATCGAGATTGAGACACGAGGATTAAAGGATTCAAGCATGCTTTTGGGGTAGCAAACGGCCTCAGAATTAGGTGATTTGTCTTTCATTTTAAAAGCTTGTCAAGTTACCTTTCCAACGAGCTAAAAATCCTCCAAATCCGATCCCCGGTGAGGGAGTTATGAGGGTTTTCGTGGGAATAGGGGATGTCAGAAAAATTCATGACTATTTACTCTCACCCCACTTTTGGGGGCCCAAAAGGTCTCAGAATGCGACGGTTCTAGTGGGGTTTTGAAGAGCACTGACTCACCTTTCCAAGGAACCTAAAATCGACCCAATCCAACATATAACGAGGGAGTTACGACCGTTTTATTCGCATCGCGCGATTTCAAATGATTAACGATCGATATTGAGACATGAGGATCGAAGGCTTCAAGCATACTTTTGGGGTAGTAAATGGCCACAGAATCAGGTGATTCATCTTTCGTTTTAAAAGCTCGTCAATTTACCTTTCCAACGAGCTAAAAATCATCTAAATCCGATCCCCGGTGAGGGAGTTATGAGGGTTTTCGTGGGAATAGGGGATGTCAGAAAAATTCTAGACCATTAACTCTCACCCCACTTTTGGGGGCCCAAAAGGGCTTGGAATGAGACGGTTCCAGTGGGGTTTCGAAGAGCACTGACTCACCTTTCTAATGAACCTAAAATTGACCCAATCTGACATATAACGAGGGAGTTACGAGCGTTTTATTCGCATCACGCGATTTCAAAAGATTAATGATCGAGATTGAGACACGAGGATTGAAGGCTTCTAGCGTACTTTTGGGATATCAAACGGCTTCAGAATAAGGCAATTCCTCTTTTTTTTTGAAAGCTTGTCAAATTACCTTTCCAACGAGCTAAAAATTGTCCAAATCTGACCCTCGGTGAGGGAGTTATGAGGGTTTTCGTGGGAACAGGGGATGATAGAAAATATTTAGACCATTTACTCTCACCTCACTTTTGGGGGCTCAAATGGTCTCAGAATATGACGGTTTCAGTGGAGTTTCAAAGAGCACTGACTCACCTTTCCAATGAACCTAAAATCGACCCAATCCAACATATAACGAGGGAGTTACGAGCGTTTTATTCGCATCACGCGATTTCGAAAGATTAACGATCGAGATTGAGACATGACGATTGAAGGATTCTAGCGAGCTTTTAGGGTATCAAACGGCCTCAGAATCAGAAAATTCCTCTTTCATTTTGAAAGCTCGTCAAGTTACCTTTCTAACAATCTAAAAATTGTCCAAATCCAACCCCCGGTGAGGGAGTTATGAGGGTTTTCGTGGGAACAGGGGATGTAAGAGAAATTTTGGACTATTTACTCTTACCCCACTTTTGGGGGCCTAAACAGTCTCGTAATGCGATGGTTCTAATGAGGTTTCGAAGAGCACTGACTCACCTTTTAATGAACCAAAAATCAACCTAATCCGACATATAACGAGGAAGTTACGAGCGTTTTATTCGCATCACACGATTTCGAAAGATTAACGATCGAGATTGAGACACGAAAATCAAAGGCTTCTAGAGTACTTTTGGGGTAGCAAACGACCTCAGAATCAAGTGATTCCTTTTCATTTTGAAAGCTCGTCAAGTTACCTTTCCAACGAGCTAAAAATCGTCCAAATCCGACCCCCAGTGAGGGAGTTATGAGGGTTTTCGTGGGAACAGGGGATGTCTGAAAATTTCTGGACCATTTACTCTCACCCCACTTTTAGGGGCTCAAACAGTCTCGGAATACGAAGGTTCTAGTGTGGTTTTGAAGAGCACAAACTCACCTTTCCAATGAACCTAAAATCGACCAAATTTGAGTTATAACGAGGAAGTTACGACCATTTTATTCGCATCACGCGATTTCGAAAGATTAACGATCGAGATTTAGACATGACGATCGAAGGCTTCTAGCGTTCTTTTGGAGGCATCAAACGGCCTCAGAATCAGGTGATTTCTCTTTTGTATTCCTCTTTTGTTTTGAAATATAGTCAAGTTACCTTTACAACGAGCTAAAAATCATCCAAATCTGACCCCCAGTAAGGGAGTTATGAGGGTTTTCGTGGGGATACGGTATGTCAGAAAAATTTCAGACCATTTACTCTTACCTCATTTTTGGGGGCCCAAACAGTCTCGGAATGTGATGGTTCTAGTGGAGTTTCGAAGAGCATTGACTCACCTTTCCAATGAACCTAAAATTGACCCAATCCGACATATAACGAGGAAGTTACGAGCATTTTATTCGCATCACGCTATTTCGAAAGATTAACGATCGAGATTGAGACACGACAATTGAAGGATTTAAGCATGCTTTTGGGGTATCAAATGGCCTCAGAATCAGGCGATTCCTCTTTGTTTTGAAAGGTTATCAAGTTACCTTTCCAAGAAGCTAAAAATCGTCTAAATCTGACCCCCGATGAGGGAGTTATGAGGGTTTTCATGGGAATAGGGGATGTCTGATAAATTCTGGACCATTTAATCTCACCCCACTTTTGGGGAACAAACAGTCTCGAAATGCGACGGTTCTAGTGGGGTTTCGAAGAGCATTGACTCACCTTTCCAATGAACCTAAAATTGACCTAATTCGACATATAACGAGGGAGTTACGAGCGTTTTATTCGCATCACTCGATGTCGAAAGATTAACGATCGAGATTGAGACACGACGATCGAAGGCTTATAGCATGCTTTTAGGGTATCAAACGGCCTCAGAATCTAGTAATTACTCTTTTATTTTGAAAGCTCATTAAGTTACCTTTCCAACGAGCTAAAAATTGTCCAATCTAACCCCCGGTGGGGGAGTTATGATGGTTTTTGTGGGAACAGGGGATGTTAGAAAAATTCTGGACCATTTACTCTCACCCCACTTTTGGGGGCACAAACGGTCTCAGAATGCGACAGTTCTGTGGAGTTTCGAAGAGCACTGAATCACCTTTCCAAGGAACCTAAAATCGACCCAATCCGACATATAACGAGGGAGTTACGAGCATTTTATTCGCATCACGCTATTTTGAAAGATTAACGATCGAGATTGAGACACGACGATCGAAGGCTTCTAGCATGCTTTTGGGATAGCAAACGGCCTCGGAATCAGGCGATTCCTCTTTCATTTTGAAATCTCGTTAAGTTACCTTTCCAATGATCTAAAAATCGTCCAAATACCCTCGGTGAGGTAGTTATGAGGGTTTTTGTGGGAAAAGGGGATGTCAGAAAAATTCTAGACCATTTACTCTCACCTCACTTATGGGGGACCAAATGGTCTCGGAATGTGACGATTCTAGTGGGATTTCAAAGAGCACTAACTCACCTTTCCAATGAACATAAAATCGACCTAATCCGACATATAACGAGGGAGTTACGAGCGTTTTATTCGCATCACGCGATTTCGAAAGATTAACGATCGAGATTGAGACACGACGATTGAAGGATTCTAGCGAGCTTTTGGGGTATCAAACGGCCTCAGAATCAGGAAATTCCTTTTATTTTGAAAGCTCGTCAAGTTACCTTTCCAACGATCTAAAAATTGTCCAAATCCGACCCCCGGTGAGGGAGTTATGAGGGTTTTCGTGGGAATAGGGGATGTGAGAAAAATTCTAGACCATTTACTCTCACCCCACTTTTGGGGCCCAAACAGTCTCGAAATGTGACAGTTCCAGTGGGGTTTCGAAGATCACTGACTCACCTTTCCAATGAACCAAAAATCGACCCAATCCGACATATAACGAGGGAGTTACGAGCATTTTATTCGCATCACACGATTTTGAAAGATTAACGATCGAGATTGAGACACGATGATCGAAGGCTTCTAGCATACTTTTGGGTAGAAAACAACATCAGAATGAGGTTTTTCCTCTTTCATTTTGAAAGCTCGTCAAGTTACCTTTCTAATGAACTAAAAATCGTCCAAATCCGACCCCCAGTGAGGGAGTTATGAGGGTTTTTGTGGGAACAGGGGATGTTTAAAAATTTCTGGACCATTTACTCTCACCCCACTTTTGGGGGCCCAAATAGTCTCGGAATATGACGGTTCTAGTGGGGTTTCGAAGAGCACTGACTCACCTTTCCATGAAACCTAAAATCGACCCAATCCGACATATAACGAGGGAGTTACGAGAGTTTTATTCGCATCACGCGATTTCAAAAGATTAACGATCGAGATTGAGACACGACAATTAAAGGATTCTAGTGTTCTTTTGGGGTAGCAAACGACATCAGAATTAGGTGATTCCTCTTTCATTTTGAAAGCTCGTCAAGTTACCTTTCTAGCGAACTAAAAATTGTCCAAATCCGTCCTCCAGTGAGGGAGTTTTGAGGGTTTTCGTGGGAATAGGGGATGTTAGAAAATTTCTGGACCATTTACTCTCACCCAACATTTAGGGGCCCAAACGGTATCGGAATACGACGGTTCTAGAGCGGTTTCGAAGTGCACTGACTCACCTTTCCAGTGAACCTATAATCGACCCAATCCGACTTATAACGAGGGAGTTACGAGTATTTTATTCGCATCAAGCGATTTCAAAAGATTAACGATCGAGATTGAGACACAATGATCGAAGGCTTCTAGCGTGCTTTTGGGGTATCAAACAGCCTCGGAATCTGGCAATTCCTCTTTAGTTTTGAAAGCTCATCAAGTTACCTTTCCAACAACCTAAAAATTGTTCAAATCCAACCCCCCGGTGAGGGATTTATGAGGGTTTTCGTGGAAATAGGGGATGTTAGAAAATTTTCGGACCATTTACTCTCACCCAACTTTTGGAGGCCTAAACGGTCTCGGAATGTGACGATTCCTGAAGGAGTTTTAAAGAGCACTGACTCAACTTTCTAATGAACTAAAAATTGACCCAATCCAACATATAACGTGGGAGTTACGAGCATTTAATTCGCGTTACACGATTTTGAAAGATTAACGACTGAGATTGAGAAACGACGATCAAAGGATTCTGACAGGCTTTCGGGGTACCAGATGGCCTCAGAATTAGAAGAGTCCTCCTCTGTTTTGAAATCTCGTCCAGTTACCTTTCCAACGAGCTAAACATCGTCCAAATCTGACCTCCGATGAGGGAGTTATGAGGGTTTTCGTGGGAATAGGGGATGTCGGAAAATTTTCAGACCATTTACTCTCACCCCACTTTTGGAGGCCCAAACGGTCTCAGAATGCGACTATTCCTTAAGGAGTTTCGAAGAGCACTAACTCACCTTTCCAATGAACCAAAAATCGATCCAATCTAACATTTAACGAGGGAGTTACGAGCGTTTTATTCACGTCATGCGATTTTGAAAGATTAACGACCGAGATTGAGAAACGATGATCGAAAATTTCTAGCGTGCTTTTGGGGTACCAGAAGGCTTCAGAATTAGAAGAGTCTTTCTCCATTTTGAAAGCTCGTCTAGTTACCTTTGCAACGAGCTAAACATCGTCCAAATCTGACCTCCAATGAGGGAGTTATGAGGGTTTTCGTGGGAACAGGGGATGTAAGAAAAATTCCAGACCATTTACTCTCACCCAACTTTTGGATGCCCAAACGGTCTCGGAATGTGACGATTCCTGAAGGAGTTTCGAGGAGCACAGACTCACCTTTCCAATGAACCAAAAATCAACCCAATCCGACATATAACGAGGGAGTAACGAGCGTTTTATTCGCGTCATGCGATTTCAAAAGATTGACGACCGAGATTGAGAAACGACGATCGAAGGCTTTTGGCACACTTCGGGGTACCAGACGGCCTCGGAATTAAAAGAGACTTCCTCCGTTTTGAAATTTCGTCCAGTTACCTTTCCAACGAGCTAAACATCGTTCAAATCCGACCTCCGATGAGGGAGTTATGAGGGTTTTCGTGGGAATACGGGATGTCGAAAAAATTTCATACCATTTACTCTCACCCAACTTTTGGAGGCCCAAACGGTCTCGGAATGTGATGATTCCTGAAGGGGTTTCAAAGAACACTGACTCACCTTTCCAATGAACTAAAAATTAACCAAATTCGACATATAACGAGTAAGTTACGAGCATTTTATTCACGTCATGCGATTTCAAAAGATTAACGACCGAGATTGAAAAACGACGATTGAAGGATTTTGGCATGCTTTCAGGGTACCAGACCGCCTCTGAATCAGAAGAGTCGTCCTCCATTTTGAAAGCTCGTCCAGTTACCTTTCCAACGAGCTAAACATCATCCAAATCCGACCTCCGATGAGGGAGTTATGAGCGTTTTCGTGGGAACAGGGGATGTCGGAAAAATTCCGGACCATTTACTCTCACCCCACTTTTGGAGGCCAAACGGTCTCGAAATGCGACGATTCCTGAAGCAGTTTCGAAGAGCACTGACTCGCCTTTCTAATGAACTAAAAATTCACCCAATCTAATATATAACGAGGGGGTTACGAGCGTTTTATTCGCATCACGCGATTTAGAAAGATTAACGACCGAGATTGAGAAACGACGATCAAAGGTTTCTGGCGCACTTTTGGTGTATTAAACGGCCACATAATTAAAAGAGTCCCACTTCATTTTGAAAGGTCATCTAGTTACCTTTCCAACGAGCTAAACATCATCCAAATTCGACCTCCGACGAGGGAGTTATGAGAGTTTTCGTGGGAAGAGGGGATGTTGGAAAATTTTCAGACCATTTACTCTCACTCAACTTTTGGAGGCCCAAACGGTCTCGGAATGTGACGAGTCCTGAAGGAGTTTCGAAGAGCACTGACTCACCTTTCCAATGAACTAAAAATCGACCCAATCCGACATATAACGTGAGAGTTATGAGAATTTTATTCGCGTTACATGATTTTGAAAGATTAACGACTGAGATTGAGAAACGATGATCAAAGGCTTCTGGCAGGCTTTCGGGGTACCAGACGGCCTCAGAATCAGAAGATTCCACCTCTGCTTTGAATGCTTGTCCATTTACCCTTCCAACGAGCTAAACATCGTCCAAATCCGACCTTCGATGAGGGAGTTATGAGGGTTTTCGTGGGAACAGGGGATGTCGAAAAAATTCTAGACCATTTAATCTCACCCCACTTTTGAAGGCCCAAACGGTCTCGGAATGTGACTATTCCTGAAGGAGTTTCAAAGAGCACTGACTCACCTTTCCAATGAATCAAAAATCGAACCAATCCAACATATAACGAGGGAGTTACGAGTATTTTATTTGCATCACGCGATTTTCAAAGATTAACGATCGAGATTGAGAAACGACGATTGAAGATTTCTGGTGTGCTTTCAGGGTACCAGACGGCCTCAGAATCAGAAGAGTCCACCTCCGTTTTAAAATCTTGTCCAGTTACTTTTCCAACGAGCTAAACATCGTCCAAATCCGACCTCTGATGAGGGAGTTATGAGGGTTTTCGTGGGAACAGGGGATGTCGGAAGAATTCCGGACCATTTACTCTCACCCTACTTTTGGAGGCCCAAACGGTCTCAGAATGTGACTATTCCTGAAGGAGTTTCAAAGAGCACTGACTCACCTTTCCAATGAATCAAAAATCGACCCAATCCAACATATAACGAGGGAGTTACGAGCATTTTATTCACGTTTCACAATTTCGAAAGATTAACGACTAAGATTGAGAAATTACAATCGAAGGCTTCTGGCACGCTTTCGGGGTACCATACGACCTCGGAATTAGAAGAGTCCTCCTCCTTTTTGAAGATCGTCCAGTTACCTTTCCAATGAGCTAAACATCGTCCAAATCCAACCTCCGATGAGGGAGTTATGAGGTTTTCGTGGGAACACGGGTTGTCAAAAAAATTACGGACCATTTACTCTCACCCCACTTTTGGAGGCCCAAACGGTCTCGGAATGCGACAGTTCCTAAAGGAGTTTCGAAGAGCACTGACTCACCTTTCCAATGAACTAAAAATCGACCCAATCTAACATATAACAAGGGAGTTACGAGTGTTTTATTCACATCACGCGATTTCCAAAGATTAACAACCGAGATTGAGAAACGACGATCGAATGCTTCTGGCGCGCTTTCGGGGTACCAGACGAAAAGAGATCCCTCTCCGTTTTGAAAGCTTGTCTAGTTACCTTTGTAACGAGCTAAACATCGTCCAAATCCGACCTCCGATGAGGGAGTTATGAGGTTTTCATGGGAATAGGGGATGTCGGAAAAATTTCGGACCATTTACTCTCACCCCACTTTCGGAGGCCCAAACGGTTTCGGAATGTGACGATTCCTGAAGGAGTTTCGAAGAGCACTGACTCACCTTTCTAATGAATTAAAACTCGACCTAATCTGACATATAATGAGGGAGTTACGAGCATTTATTCGTGTGACGCGATTTTGAAAGATTAACGACCGAAATTGAGAAACGACAATTAAAATCTTCTAGCACACTTTTAGGGTATCATACGGCCACAGAATTAGAAGAGTCCTTCTCTATTTTGAAAGGTCGTCCAGTTACCTTTCCAACGAACTAAACATCGTCCAAATACGACCTCTGATGAGGGAGTTATGAGGGTTTTCGTGGGAACGGGGGATGTCAAAAAAATTTCGGACCATTTACTCTCACCCAACTTTTGGAGGCCCAAACGGTTTCGGAATGTGACAATTCCTGAAGGAGTTTCGAAGAGTACTGACTCACCTTTCCAATGAACTAAAAATCAACCCAATCTGACATATAATGTGGGAGTTACGAGTATTTTATTCGCGTCACACGATTTCAAAAGATTAACGACTAAGATTGAGAAACGACGATCAAAGGCTTCTGACAGGCTTTCGGGGTACCAAACGGCCTTGGAATTAGAAGAGTCCCTCACCATTTTGAAAGATCGTCCAGTTACCTTTCCAACGAGCTAAACATCGTCCTAATTCGACCTTCGATGAGAGAGTTATGAGGGTTTTCGTGGGAATAGGGGATGTCAGAAAAATTTTGAAAAATTTACTCTCACCCTACTTTTGGAGGTCCAAACGGTCTCGAAATGCGACTATTCACGAAGGAGCTTCGAAGAACACTGAATCACCTTTCCAATTAATCAAAAATCGACCCAATCTACCATATAACGAGGGAGTTACGAGTGTTTTATTCACGTCACGTGATTTTGAATGATTAACGATCGAGATTAAGAAACGACGATCGAAGACTTCTGGCGCCCTTTTTGGGTACCATACGGCCTCGGAATCAGAAGAGTCCTTCTCTATTTTTAAAGCTCGTCCAGTTACCTTTCCAACGAGCTAAACATTGTCCAAATTTGACCTCCGATGAGGGAGTTATGAGGTTTTTGTGGGAACAGGGGATGTCCAAAAAATTCCAGACCATTTACTCTCACCCCACTTTTAGAGGCCCAAACGGTCTCGGAATGCGACGATTCCTTAAGGAGTTTCGAAGAGCACTGACTCACCTTTCCAATGAACCAAAAATCGACCCAATCCGACATATAATGAGGGAGTTCCGAGTATTTCATTCATGTTATGGTATTTAGAAAGATTAATGAGTGAGATTGAGAAACGATGATCGAAGGATTCTGGCGATCTTTTGGGGTACCAGATGGCCTCAGAATTAGAAGATTCCTCCTCCATTTTGAAAGCTCATCCAGTTAGCTTTCCAACGAGCTAAACATCGTCTAAATTCGACCTCCGATGAGGGAGTTATGAGGGTTTTTGTGGGAACCGGGGATGTTAGAAAAATTCCACACCATTTACTCTCACCCCACCTTTGGAGGCCCAAACGGTCTCAGAATATGATGATTCCTAAAGGAGTTTCAAAGAACACTGACTCACCTTTCCAATGAACTAAAAATCGACCCAATCCAACATATAACGAGGGAGTTACGAGCATTTTATTCACGTCATGCGATTTCGAAAGATTAACGACCAAGATTGAGAAACGACGATCGAAGGATTCTGGCGCACTTTCGAGATACCAGACGGCCTCAGAATCAGAAGAGTCCCTCTCCGTTTGGAAAGCTCGTCTAGTTATATTTTCAATGAGCTAAACATCGTTCAAATCCGACCTCCGATGAGGGAGTTATGAGGTTTTCGTGGGAACAGGGGATGTTAGAAAAATTCCGGACCACTTACTCTCACCCCACTTTTGGAGGCCCAAACGGTCTCAGAATGCGACGATTCCTGAAGGAGTTTCGAAGAGCACTGACTCACCTTTCCAATGAACTGAAAATCGACCCAATCCACCATATAACGAGGGAGTTATTAGCATTTTATTTGCGTCACGTGATTTCGAAAGATTAACAACCGAGATTGAAAAACGACAATCGAAGGCTTCTTGCGCGCTTTCGGGGTACCAGACGGCTTCAGAATTAGAAGAGTCCCTCTCTGTTTTGAAAGCTCATCTAGTTGCCTTTCCAACGAGCTAAACATTGTCCAAATCTGACCTTCGATGAGGGAGTTATGAGGTTTTCGTGGGAACAGGGGATGTTAGAAAAATTCCGGACCACTTACTCTCACCCCACTTTTGGAGGCCCAAACGGTCTCAGAATGCGACGATTCCTGAAGGAGTTTCGAAGAGCACTGACTCACCTTTCCAATGAACTAAAAATTGACCCAATCCAACATATAACGAGGGAGTTATGAGCATTTTATTTGCATCACGCGATTTCGAAAGATTAATGATTGAGATTGAGACACGACGATCGAAGGCTTCTAGCGTGCTTTTGGGGTATCGAACGGCCTCAGAATCAGGCAATTCATCTTTCGTCTTGAAAGTTCGTCAAGTTACCTTTCCAACGAGCTAAAAATTGTCCAAATTCAACCCCCGGTGAGGGAGTTATAAGGGTTTTCGTGGGAACAGGGGATGTTAAAAAAATTCTAGACCATTAACTCTCACCCACTTTTGGGGGCCCAAATGGTCTCGGAATATAACATTTCCAGTGGGGTTTCGAAGAGCACTGACTCACCTTTCCAATGAATCTAAAATCGACCCAATCCGACATATAACGAGGGATTTATGAGCGTTTTATTCGCATCACGTGATTTCAAAAGATTAAGGATCGAGATTGAGACACGACGATTAAAGGCTTCTAGCGTGCTTTTGGGGTATGAAACAGCCTCGGAATCAGGCAATTCCTTTTTTCTTGAAAGCTCATCAAGTTACCTTTCCAAGGAGCTAAAAGTCGTCCAAATCCGACCCCCAGTGAGGGAGTTATGAGGTTTTCGTGGAATAGAGGATGCAAAAATTTTTTGGACCATTTACTCTCACCCCACTTTTGGGGGCCCAAACGGTCTCAGAATGCAACGGTTCTAGTGGGGTTTTGAAGAGCACTGACTAACCTTTATAATGAACATAAAATCGACCCAATCTGACATATAATGAGAAATTTACGAGTATTTTATTCGCATCACACGATTTTAAAAGATTAACGATCGAGATTGAGACACGATGATCGAAGGCTTCTAGCGTGCTTTTGGGGTATCAAACGGCCTCAGAATCAGGCGATTCTGCTTTTGTCTTGAAATCTTGTAAAGTTACCTTTCCAACAAGCTAAAAATCGTCCAAATCCGACCCCTGGTGATGGAGTTATGAGGGTTTTCGTGGGAACAGGGGATGTCAAAAAAATTCTAGACCATTAATTCTCACTCGACTTTTGGGGGTCCAAATGGTCTCGAAATGCGACGGTTCCACTGGGGTTTCGAAGAGCACTGACTCACCTTTCCAATGAACCTAAAATCGACCCAATCCGACATGTAACAAGGGAGTTACGAGCTTTTTATTCGCATCACGCGATTTAAAAAGATTAAGGATCGAGATTGAGACACGACGATCAAAGGCTTCTAGCGTACTTTTGGGGTATCAAATGGTTTTGGAATCAGGTGATTCCTTTTCTTCTTGAAATCTCGTCAAGTTACCTTTCCAACAAGCTAAAAATCGTCCAAATCCGACCCTCGGTGAGGGAGTTATGAGGGTTTTTATGGGAATAGGGGATGTCAAAAAATTCAGGACCATGTATTCTCACCCCAGTTTTGGGGGCCCAAACGGTCTCGGAATGCGACAGTTCTAGTGGGGTTTCAAAGAGCACTATCTCAACTTTCCAAGGAACCTAAAATCGACCCAATCCAACATATAAGGAGGGAGTTACGAGTATTTTATTGGCATCACGCGATTTCGAAAGATTAACGTTCGAGATTGAGATACTATGATCGAAGGCTTCTAGCATACTTTTGGGGTATCAAACGGCCTTAAAATCAGGTGATTCCTCTTTCGTCTTGAAAGCTCGTTAATTTACCTTTCCAACGAGTGAAAAATTGTCCAAATCCAACCCCCGGTGAGGGAGTTATGAGGGTTTTCATGGGAACAGGGGATGTTAAAAAATTCTAGACCATTTATTCTCACTCTACTTTTGGGGGCGCAAACGGTCTCGGAATGTGATGGTTCCAGTGGAGTTTCGAATAACACTGACTCACCTTTCCAATGAACCTAAAATCGACCCAATCCGACATATAACGAGGGAGTTACAAGCATTTTATTCGCATCACGCGATTTCGAAAGATTAACGATCGAGTTTGAGACACGATGATCGAATGCTTCTAGCATACTTTTAGGGTATCAAACGGCATCAGAATCAGGCGATTCCTCTTTTATCTGGAAAGATCATCAAGTTACCTTTCGAACGAACTAAAAATTGTCCAAATCCGAGCCCCGGTGAGGGAGTTATGAGGGTTTTAGTGGGAACATGGGATGTCAGAAAAATTCTAGACCATTTACTCTTACCCCACTTTTGGGGGTCCAAACGGTCTCGGAATGCGACGGCTCCATTGGGGTTTCGAACAGCACGGACTCACCTTTGCAATAAACCTAAAATTGACCCAATACGACATATAACGAGGGAGTTACGAGCATTTTATTCGCATCACGCGATTTCGAAAGATTAATGATCGAGATTGAGACACGATGATCGAAGGCTTCTAGTGTGCTTTTGGGGTTTCAAATGGCCTCGGAATCAAGCGATTCCTCTTTTGCTTTAAAAGCTCGTCAAGTTACCTTTCCAACGAGCTAAAAATTATAGAAATACGAGCCACGATGAGGGAATTATGAGGGTTTTCATGGGAACAAGGGATGTTAGAAAAATTCTGGACCATTTACTCTCACCCCACTTTTGGGGGCCCAAACGGTCTCGGAATCTGATGGTTCAAGTGGGGTTTCAAAGATCACTAAATCACCTTTCCAATGAACATAAAATCGACCCAATCCGACATATAACGAGGGAGTTACGAGCATTTTATTCGCATTATACGATTTTGAAAGATTAACGATCGAGATTGAGACACGATGATCGAATGCTTCTAACATGCTTTTGTGGTATCAAATGGCCTCAGAATCAGACGATTCCTCTTTCATTTTGAAAGCTCATCAAGTTACCTTTCCAATGAACTAAAAATTGTCCAAATCTGACCCCCGGTGAGGGAGTTAAAAGGGTTTTCGTGGGAATAGGGGATGTTAGAAAAATTCTGGACCATTTACTCTCACTCCACTTTTGGGGCCCAAACAGTCTCGGAATGTGAAAGTTCTAGTGGGGTTTCGAAGAGCACTGACTCACCTTTCAAATGAACCTAAAATCGACCCAATCCGACATCTAACGAGGGAGTTACGAGCATTTTATTCGCATCACGGGATTTTGAAAGTTTAACGATCGAGATTGAGACACGACGATTGAAGGCTTCTAGCGTGCTTTTAGGGTATCAAACGGCCTCAGAATCAGGTGATTCCTCTTTCGTCTTGAAAGCTCATCAAGTTACCTTTCGAACGAGCTAAAAATTATCCAAATCCGACCCCCGGTGAGTGAGTTATGATGGTTTTCGTCGGAACAGGGGATGTCAAAAAAATTCTTGACCATTTACTCTCACCCCACTTTTGGGGGCGCAAACGGTCTCGGAATACGACGGTTCTAGTGGTGTTTCGAAGAGGACTGACTCGTCTTTCCAATGAACCTAAATCGACCCAATCTGACATATAACGAGGGAGTTACGAGCGTTTTATTCGTATCACGCGATTTCGAAAGATTAATGATCGAGATTGAGACACGACGATCGAATGTTTCTAGCATGCTTTTGGGGTATCAAACGGTCTTGGAATCAGGTGATTCCTCTTTCATTTTGAAAGCTCGTCAAGTTACCTTTCCAACGAGTTAAAATTCGTCCAAATCTGACCCCCCTGTGAGGGAGTAATGAGGGTTTTTGTGGGAACAGGGGATGTAGGAAAAATTCTAAACCATTTACTCTCACCCCACTTTTGGGGGCCCAAATGGTTTTAAACTTCGACGGTTCTAGTGGGGTTTCGAAGAGCACTGATTCACCTTTCTAATGAACCTAAAATCGACCCAATCTGACTTATAACGAGGGAGTTACGAGCATTTTATTCGCATCACGCAATTTCGAAAGATTAATGATCGAGATTGAGACATGATGATTGATGGATTCTAGCGCACTTTTGGGGTATCAAACAGCCTCAGAATTAGGAAATTCGTTTTCATCTTGAAAGCTTGTCAAGTTACCTTTCCAATGAGCTAAAAATCGTCCAAATTCGACCCCCGGTGAGGGAGTTATGAGGGTTTTCGTGGGAATAGGGGATGTCAGAAAAATTCTAGATTATTTACTTTCACACCACGTTTGGGGGTCCAAACGGTCTCAGAATGTGATGGCTCTAGTGAGGTTTCGAAGAGCACTGACTCACCTTTGCAATGAACCTAAAATCGACCCAATCCGACATATAACGAGGGAGTTACGAGCGTTTTAATCACATCACGCGATTTCGAAAGATTAACAATCGAGATTGAGACACGACGATCGAAGTCTTCTAGCATACTTTTGGGGTATCAACCGGCCTCGAAATCAGGTGATTCCTCTTTCATTTTGAAAGCTCGTCAAGTACCTTTCCAACGAGCTAAAAATTGTCCAAATCTGAACCCCGGTGAGGGAGTTATAAGGGTCTTCGTGGGAAGAGGGGATGTCGGAAAAATTCTGAACCATTTACTCTCACCCCACTTTTGGGGGCCCAAACGGTCTCGGAATACGACGGTTCCAGTGGGGTTTCGAAGAGCACTGTCTCACCTTTCCAATAAACCTAAATTGGACCCAATCTGACATATAACGAGGGAGTTACGAGCATTTTATTCGTATCACGCGATTTTGAAAAATTAACGATCGAGATTGAGACATGACGATTGAAGGATTCTAGCATGCTTTTGGGGTATTAAACAGCCTCAGAATTAGTCGATTCCTCTTTCGTTTTGAAAGCTTATCAAGCTACCTTTCCAACGATTTACAATTTGTCTAAATCCGACCCCCAGTGAGGGAGTTATGAGGGTTTTTGTAGGAACAGGGGATGTTAGAAAAATTCTGGACCATTTACTCTCACACCACTTTTGGGGGTCCAAATGGTCTCAGAATGTGATGGTTCTAGTTGGGTTTCGAAGAGCACTGATTCACCTTTCTAATGAACTAAAATCGACCTAATCTGATATATAACAAGGGGAGTTACAAGCATTTTATTTTCATCACGCGATTTTGAAAGATTAATAATCGAGATTGAGACACGACGACGAAGGCTTCTAGCGTGCTTTTGGGGCATTAAACAGCCTCAGAATCAGGTAATTCCTCTTTCGTCTTGAAAGCTCGATGAACCTAAAATTGACCCAATCCGACATATAACGAGGGAGTTATGAGAGTTTTATTCGCATCACGCGATTTCGAAAGATTAACGATAGAGATTAAGACACGAGGATAGAAAGTTTCTAGCATGTTTTTGGGGTATCAAACGGCCTCAGAATTAGTCGATTCCTTTTTCGTTTTGAAAGCTCGTCAAGTTACCTTTCCAACGAACAAAAAATTGTCCAAATTCGACCCCCGGTGAGGGAGTTATGAGGGTTTTTGTGGGAATAGGGGATGTAAGAAAAATTCTGGACCATTTACTCTCACTCCACTTTTGGGGCCCCAAATGATCTTGGAATGCGACAGTTCTAGTGGTGTTTCGAAGAGCACTGACTGACCTTTTCAAGGAACCTAAAATCGACCCAATCCGACATATAACGAGGGAGTTACAAGCGTTTTATTCGCATCACGCGATTTCGAAAGATTAACGATCGAGATTGAGACACGACGATCGAAGGCTTCTAGCGTGCTTTTGGCTTATCAAACGACCTCAGAATCAGGCGATTCCTCTTTTGTCTTGAAATCACATCAAGTTAGCTTTTCAACGAGCTAAAAAATTTTCAAATCCGACCCCCTGTGAGGGAGTTATGAGGGTTTTCGTGGGAACAGGGGATGTCAGAAAAATTCTGGACCATTTACTCTCACCCAACTTTTGGGGGTCCAAACGGTCTTGGAATGCGATGGTTCTAATGGGGTTTCGAAGAGCACTGACTCACCTTTCCAATGAACCTAAAATCGAACCAATCCGACATATAACGAGGGAGTTACGAGCGTTTTATTCGCATCACGCGATTTTGAAAGGTTAACGATCGAGATTGAGACACGACAATCGAAGGCTTCTGGCATGAATTTGGGGTATCAAACGGCCTTGAAATTAGGCGACTCCTCTTTCATTTTGAAAGCAAGTCAAGTTACCTTTCCAACGAACTAAAAATTGTCCAAATTTAAGCCCCGGTCAAGGAGTTATGATGGTTTTTGTGGGAATAGGGGATACAGAAAAATTATGGTCCGTTTACTCTCCTAAGTGGCCCAAACGGTCTCAGAATGCGATGGTTCTAGTGGGGTTTTGAGGAACACTGACTCACCTTTCCAATGAATCTAAAATCGACCCAATCTGACGTACAACGAAGGAGTTACGTGCGTTTTATTCGCATCACGCAATTTCGAAAGATTAGCGATCGAGATTGAGACATGATAATCGAAGGCTTGTAGCGTGCTTTTGGGGTATCAAATGGCCTCGGAATTAGGTGATTGCTCTTCCATTTTGAAAGCTCGTCAAGTTACCTTTCCAACGAGCTAAAAATTGTTCAAATCTGACGCCCGGTGAGGGAGTTATAAGGGTTTTCGTGGGAACAGGGGATGTTAACAAAATTCTGGACCATTTACTCTCACCCCACTTTTGGGGGGCCAAACAGTCTCAGAATGTGACGGTTTTAGTGGGGTTTCGAAAAGCACTGATTCACCTTTCCAATGAACCTAAAATTGACCCAATTCAACATACAACGAGGGAGTTACGAACGTTTTATTCGCATCACATGACTTCGAAAGATTAACAATTGAGATTGAGACACGACGATCGAAGGTTTCTAGCGTGCTTTTGGGGCATCAAACAACCTCGGAATCAGACGATTCCTCTTTCGTTTTGAAAGCTCGTTAAGTTACCTTTCCAACGACCTAAAAATTGTCCAAATCTAACCCTCAATAAGGGAGTTATAAGCATTTTCATGGGAACAGGGGATGTTGGAAAAAATTCAGGACCATTTACTCTCACCCCACTTTTGGGGGCCCAAACGGTCTCGGAATGTGATGGTTCTAGTGGAGTTTTGAAGAGCACTGATTGACCTTTCCAATGAACCTAAAATCGACCCAATCCGACATACAACGAGGGAGGTATGAGTGTTTTATTCGCATCACACGATTTCAAAAGATTAACGATTGAGATTGAGACACGACGATCAAAGGATTCTAGTGTGCTTTTGGCTTACCAAACGGCCTCAGAATCAGACGATTACTCTTTCATTTTGAAAGCTCGTCAAGTTACCTTTCCAACGAGCTAAAGATTGTCCAAATTTGACCCCCGGTGAGGGAGTTATAAGGGTTTTCGTGGGAACAGGGGATGTCAAAAAAATTCTGGACCATTTACTCTCACCCCACTTTTGGGGGCCCAAACAGTCTCGGAATATGACGGTTCCAGTGGGGTTTCGAAGAGCACAGACTCACCTTTCCAATGAACCTCAAATTGACCCAATCTGACATATAACGAGGGAGTTACGAGCGTTTTATTCATATCACGTGATTTTGAAAGATTAATGATCGAGATTGAGACACAACAATTGAAGGATTCTAGCATGCTTTTGGGGTGTCAAACAGCCTCAGAATCAGGTGATTCCTCTTTCATTTTGAAAGCTCGTCAAGTTACCTTTCCAAAGAGCTAAAAATCGTCTAAATTTGACCCCCGGTGAGGGAGTTATGAGGGTGGTTGTGGGAACAGGGGATGTTAGAAAAATTCTGGACCATTTAATCTCACCCCATTTCTTAGCCCAAACGGTCTCAGAATATGACGGTTCCAGTGGACTTTCGAAGAGCACTGACTCACCTTTCCAATGAACCTAAAATCGACCCAATCTGACAAATAACGAGGGAGTTACCAGCGTTTTATTCGCATAACTCCATTTCGAAAGATTAACGATCGAGATTGAGACACGACAATCGAAGGTTTCTAGTGTAATTTTGGGATATCAAACGGCCTCAGAATCAGGCGATTCCTCTTTCGTTTTGAAAGCTCATCAAGTTACCTTTCCAACGAGCTAAAAATTGTCCAAATCTGACCCTTGGTGAGGGAGTTATAAGGGTTTTTGAGGGAATAAGGGATGTCAAAAGAATTTTGGACCATTTAATCTCACCCCCCTTTCTTGGCCCAAACGGTCTCGTAATGCGACAGTTCTAGTGGGGTTTCAAAGAGCACTGACTCACCTTTCCAATGAACCTAAAATCGACCCAATCCGACATATAACGAGGGATTTACGAGCGTTTTATTCGCATAACGCGATTTCAAATGATTAATAATCGAGATTGAGACACGACGATCGAAGGCTTCTAGTGTCCTTTTGGGGTATCAAACGGCCTCAGAATTATGTGATTCCTATTTCGTTTTGAAAGATCGTCAAGTTACCTTTCCAACGAACTAAAAATCGTCCAAATCTGACCTCCGGTGAGGGAGTTATGAGGGTTTTCGTAGGATTAGGGGATGTTTGAAAAATTCTAGAATAATTACTCTCAAACCACTTTTGGGGTCCCAAACGGTATCGGAATGTGACGGCTCTAGTGGGGTTTCGAAGAGCACTGCCTCATCTTTGTAATGAACCTAAAATCGAACCAATCCGACATATAACGAGGGAGTTACGAGCGTTTTATTCGCATCACGCTATTTCAAAAGATTAATGATCGAGATTGAGACATGATGATCGAAGGCTTCTAACGTATTTTGGGTTATCAAACGGCCTCAGAATCAGGTGATTCCTCTTTCATTTTGTAAGCTCGTCAAGTTACCTTTCCAACGAGCTAAAAATTGTCCAAATCCGAGCCCCGGTGAGGGAGTTATGAGGGTTTTCGTGGGAACAGGGGATGTCAAAAAAATTCTAAAATATCTACTTTCGTCTTGAATGTTCGTCAAGTTACCTTTCCAATGAGCTAAAAATTGTCCAAATCCGACCCCCGATGAGAGAGTTATGAGGGTTTTCGTGGGAATAGGGGATGTTAGAAAAATTCTAGACCATTTACTCTCACCCCACTTTTGGGGGCCGAAACGGTCTCGGAATGCGACGGTTCAAGTGGGGTTTCGAAGAGCACGGACTCACCTTTCCAATGAATATAAAATTGAACCAATCCGACATATAACGAGGGAGTTACGAGTGTTTTATTCGCTTCACGCGATTTTGAAAGATTTTTGAATGAGATTGAGACACGACGATGGAAGGTTTCTAGTGTGCTTTTGGAGTATCAAACGGCCTCAGAATCAGGCAATTTCTCTTTCGTTTTGAAATCTCGTCAAGTTACCCTTCCAACGACCTAAAAATTGTCCAAATCCGAACCTCGGTGAGGGAGTTATGATGGTTTTCGTGGGAAAAGTGGATGTCGGAAAAACTCTGGACCATTTACTCTCACCCCACTTTTAGGGGTCCAAACGGTCTCAGAATGCGACGGCTCCAGTGGGGTTTTGAAGAGCACTGACTCACCTTTGTAATGAACCTAAAATCGACCCAAACCAACATATAACGAGGGAGTTACGAGCGTTTTATTCGCATCTCAAGATTTCAAAAGATTAACGATTGAGATTGAGACACGAAGATCGAAGGCTTCTAGCATACTTTTGGGGTATCAAACTGCCTCGGAATCAGGCGATTCCTCTTTTATTTTGAAAGCTCATCATGTTACCTTTCCAATGAGCTAAAAATCATCCAAATCCGAGCCCCGGTGAGGGAGTTATAAGGGTTTTCATGGGAATAAGGAATGTAAGAAAAATTCTGGACCATTTACTCTCACCCCACTTTTGGGGGCCCAAACGGTCTTGGAATGTGACGGTTCCAGTGGAGTTTCGAAGAGCACTGATTCGCCTTTCCAATGAACCTAAAATAAACCCAATCCGACATACAATGAGGGAGTTACGAGCGTTTTATTCGCATCACCCGATTTCGAAAGTTTAATGATCGAGATTGAGACACAACGATCGAAGGCTTCTAGCATGCCTTTGGCTTATCAAACGGCCTCAGAATCAGATGATTCCTTTTCATTTTGAAAGCTCGTCAAGTTACCTTTCCAACGAGCTAAAAATTGTCCAAATCTGACCCCCAGTGAGGGAGTTATAAGGGTTTTCATGGGAATAGGGGATGTTAGAAAAATTCTTGACCATTTACTCTCACCCCAATTTTTAGGGCACAAATGCTCTCGGAATGCAACGGTTCTAGTTCGGTTTCGAAGAGCACTGACTCACCTTTCCAATGAACCTAAAATCGACCCAATCTGACATATAACGAGGGAGTTACAAGCATTTTATTCGTATCACTCGATTTCGAAAGATTAACGATCGAGATTGAGACACGACAATCGAAGGTTTCTAGCGTACTTTTAAGGCATCAAACGGCCTCAGAATTAGTCGATTCCTCTTTCGTTTTGAAATCTCGTCAAGTTACCTTTCGAACGAGATAAAAATCGTCTAAATTCGAACCCTGGTGAGGGAGTTATGAGGGTTTTTGTGGGAACAAGGGATGTTGGAAAAATTCTGGACCATTTAATCTCACCCCCCTTTCTTAGCCCAAACGGTCCCGTAATGTGACAGTTCTAATAGGCTTTCGAAGAGCACAGACACACCTTTCCAATGAATCTAAAATCGACCCAATCCGACATGTAACTAGGGAGTTACGAGCGTTTTATTCGCATCACGCGATTTTGAAAGATTAACGATCGAGATTGAGACACGACGATCGAAGGCTTCTAGTGTGCTCTTGGGGTATCAAATGGTCTCGGAATCAGGTGATTACTCTTTTTTTGAAATCTCGTCAAGTTACCTTTCCAACGAGCTAAAAAATGTCCAAATCCGAGCCCCGGTGAGGGAGTTATGAGGGTTTTTGTGGGAACAGGGGATGTCAAAAAAATTCTGGACTATTTAATCTCACCCTCCTTTCTTAGCCCAAACGGTCTTGTAATGCGATGGTTCCAGTGGGGTTTCGAAGAGAACAGACTCACCTTTCCAATGAATCTAAAATCGACCCAATCCGACATATAACGAGGGAGTTACGAGCGTTTTATTCGCATCACGCGATTTCGAAAGATTAACGATCGAGATTGAGACACGACGATCGAAGGCTTCTAATGTGCTTTCGGGGTATCAAATGGCCTCAGAATTAGGCAATTCCTCCTTCATTTTGAAATCTCGTCAAGTTACCTTTTCAACGAGCTAAAAATTATCCAAATCCGAGCCCCGGTGAGGGAGTTATGAGGGTTTTTGTGGGAACAAGGGATGTCAGAAAAATTCTGGACCATTTACTCTCACCCCACTTTTAGGGGCCCAAACAGTCTCGGAATGCGACGGTTCCAGTGAGTTTTTGAAGAGCACTGACTCTCCTTTCCGATGCTAAAATCGAACCAATCCGACATATAATGATGGAGTTACAGGCGTTTTATTCACATCATGCGATTTCGAAAGATTTACGATCGAGATTGAGACACGATGATCGAAGGCTTCTAACGTGTTTTTGGGGTATGAAACGGCCTCAGAATCAGGCGATTCCTCTCATTTTGAAAGCTCGTCAAGTTACCTTTCCAACAAGCTAAAAATTGTCCAAATCCGTTCCCCGGTGAGGGAGTAATGAGGGTTTTCATGGGATCAGAGGATGTCAAAAATATTCTAAAATATTTACTCTCGCCCCACTTTTGGGGCCCAAAACAGTCTTAGCATACGACGGTTCCAGTGGAGTTTCTAAGAGCACTGACTCACCTTTCCAATGAACCTAAAATCGACCCAATCCGACATATAACGAGGGAGTTACGAGAGTTTTATTCGCATCACACGATTTCGAAAGATTAACGATCGAGATTGAGACACGAGGATAGAAGGTTTCTAGCATACTTTTGGGGTATCAAACGGCCTCAGAATTACTCAATTCCTCTTTGTTTTAAAATCTCGTCAAGTTACCTTTCCAACGAGCTTAAAATCGTCCAAATCCAACCCCCGGTGAGGGAGTTATGAGGGTTTTCGTGGGAACAAGGGATGTCAAAAAAATTCTGGACCATTTACTCTCACCCTACTTTTGGGATCCCAAACGGTCTTGGAATATGACGGTTCTAGTGGGGTTTCAAAGAGCACTGACTCAGCTTTCCAATGAACCTAAAATCGAACCAATCCGACATATAACGAGGGAGTTACAGGCATTTTTTTCGCATCACGCGATTTCGAAAGATTAACGATAGAGATTGATACATGATGATCGAAGGCTTCTAGCATGCTTTTGGGGTAACCAACGGCCTCAGAATCAGATGATTCCTCTTTCATTTTGAAAGCTTGTCAAGTTACCTTTCCAACGAGCTAAAAATTGGCCAAATTTAATTCCCGGTGAGGGAGTTAAAAGGGTTTTCGTGGAAATAGGGGATGTTAGAAAAATTCTGGACCATTTACTCTCACCCCACTTTTGGGGCCCAAACGGTCTCGAAATACGACGGTTCCAGTGGGGTTTTGAAGAGCACTGACTCACCTTTAGAATAAACCTAAAATCGACCCAATCTGACATATAATGAGGGAGTTACGAGCATTTTATTCGTATTACACGATTTTGAAAGATTAACGATCGAGATTGAGACACGTCGATCGAAGGTTTCTAGCGTACTTTTGGGGTATCAAACGGCCTCGAAATTAGACTATTCCTCTTTCGTTTTGAAAGCTCATCAAGTTACCTTTCCAATTAGTTAAAAGTCGTCCAAATCTGACCCCCGGTGAGGGAGTTATGAGGGTTTTTGTGGGAATAGGGGATGTAAAAAAAATTCTGTACCATTTACTCTCACCCCACTTTTATGGATCCAAACAGTCTCAGAATGTGACGGTTCTAGTGGGGTTTCGAAGAGAACTGACTCACCTTTCTATTGAACCTAAAATCGATCCAATCCGACATATAACGAGGGAGTTACGAGCATTTTTTTCGTATCACGCGATTTCGAAAGATTAATGATCGAGATTGAGACACGACGATTGAAGGCTTCTAGCGTGCTTTTGGGGTATCGAACGACCTCAGAATCAAGCGATTCCTCTTATCTTAAAAGCTCATCAAGTTACCTTTCCAGTGAGCTAAAAATTGTCTAAATCCGACCCTTGGTGAGGGAGTTATGATGGTTTTTGTTGGAACAGGGGATGTCAAAAAAATTCTAGACCTTTTACTCTCACCCCACTTTTGGGGGTCCAAACGATCTCAGAATGCGACAGTTCTAGTGAGGTTTTGAAGAGTACTGACTCACCTTTCCAATGAACCTAAAATCGACCTAATCGGACATATAACGAGGGAGTTACGAGCAATTTATTCGCATCACGCGATTTCGAAAGATTAACGATCGAGATTGAGACACGACGTTCGAAGGCTTCTAGCGTGCTTTTGGGGCATCAAACGGCCTCAGAATCAGGCAATTCTATTTCGTCTTGAATGCTCGTCAAGTTAACTTTCTAACGAGCTAAAAATTATAGAAATACGAGCCACGATGAGGGAGTTATGAGGGTTTTCACCGGAACAGGGAATGTTAGAAAAATTCTGGACCATTTACTCTCACCCCACTTTTGGGGGTCTAAATAGTCTCAGAATACGATGGTTCTAGTGGGTTTCGAAGAGCACTGATTCACCTTTCCAATGAACCATAATCGAGCCAATCCGACATATAACTAGGGAGTTACGAGCGTTTTTATTCGCATCACGCGATTACGAATGATAACGATCAAGATTGAGATACGATAATTGA
>JAJHSJ010000019.1:0-73259 GCA_021015155.1 Magnolia officinalis
ACTATATTGAAAAATTTGAAGAGTACTTGACCCGCTGCGAGGTTGATGAGGACCCCGTACTCACCCTTTGCTCGTTTTAAAACGGGCCTCCGTCCTGACATTAGGAGAGAGAGAATTGCTCGCCAAAGACATAGACACTATCGAACAGTTGTACCAAGTAGTGTTAGATGTCGAGCAATACCTTAAAGCATCTATGGGAAGACGGTTTGACTTTCGCGAATCCGGTGCTAAGGCCAACCCCTCTGGGGCTAGACCTAACACGGGGTTCCAACACAAACCTTCCTCTAATGTTCAACCCAGACCTAAAGATGATAAGGGTAAAGAGATTGTCGGGTCTAGTTCACGTGGAAGTGGGGCCACTAGGTGTTTTAGGTGTCAGGGTTTGGTCATTTTGCTCACCAGTGCGGCACGAGAGAGGGCACCAAAGTACTCCTTATTGATGGGCAAGTAGAAGTAGAAGTAGTGCCCCCAGAGAGTGATAGTGAGGAGGAGGAATATGAGCCAGTCGGAACCCCTAGTGATGAGGAAGAGGGAGCACAAGAGTCTGTGACCCTCGCAATTGTGCGTTGCGCCCTGGCTCAAGCCAAGAACACTGATGACTGGCGCCGCAACACGATCTTCTACACTTATGCAAAATGTGGGGAAAAGAACTGTAAGATGATCGTGGATAGTGGTAGTTGTGCCAACGTGGCATCGACTAGCACTGTGAGTCGTTTGGGCTTAAAGCTAAAAGCCCATCCTCAACCCTATAGAGTCTCCTGGGTTGATGAGACATCCATTCCAGTCTCGCACCGCTGTCTTGTACCTATTCAGTTCGGATCTTATAAAGACACAATTTGGTGTGATGTTGTTCCTATGGATGTGGGTCATATCATTCTGGGTAGGCCGTGGCTCTATGACAGGGATGTTACCATATTTGGTCATTCAAATGTGTGTACATTCTGGTTTGAGGGCAAGAAGGTGAAGTTAAATCCTCTACCACCCAAGAATACAACTGGAAAAGAATTCACCACACAGAGTAGTGTGAGCGGCCCAAAAGAAGTGAAGGAGTCGAAGTCCAAGTCCAAACCGCTCCATATTTTGAATGCCAAAGACTTTGAGCGTGAAACGGAGGCGGACTCGATAATATACGCCCTTGTGGCTAGGGAGAGTGTACCAGAGACTAGAGTAGAGTTACCCACTGAGGCCATTCAGGTAGTACATGAGTTTTGTGATGTCTTTCCTGATGATTTACCGAATGAGCTTCCCCCTATGAGGGATATACAGCATGCCATTGATTTAATCCCTGGGGGCAACTCTACCAAACCTCCCGCATTACAGAATGAACCCGAAGGAGCACGCTGAGTTGAAGAGGCAGATTGATGAACTCCTAGAGAAGGGTTTCATTCGAGAGAGCATGAGTCCGTGTGCCGTGCCCGCCCTTCTTACACCTAAGAAGGATGGCACATGGAGGATGTGTGTTGATAGTAGGGCCATTAACAAAATCACAATCAAGTATCGGTTTCCCATACCGCGTCTTGATGACATGTTAGATATGATGGCCAATGCTACTATCTTCTCAACAATTGACCTCAAAAGTGGGTATCACCAAATCCGTATACGCCCTGGAGATGAGTGGAAGACGGCATTCAAGACTAAGGATGGGCTATATGAGTGGTTAGTTATGCCTTTTGGGTTAACTAATGCCCCAAGCACTTTCATGCGTGTGATGACCCAAGTGTTGAGACCCTTCATGGGAAAGTTCCTAGTTGTATACTTTGATGATATCTTGATTTATAGTATGACTAAGGAGCACCACCTCAACCATTTGAGGCAAGTTTGTGGGATCCTTAGGGCCGAGAAGTTGTACGCCAACCTAAAGAAGTGCTCGTTCTTGTCTGGTAGTGTGATCTTCTTAGGTTTTATTGTGTCAGCTGAGGGCGTATCGGCGGATCCCGAGAAGGTCAAGGCCATCGTTAATTGGCCTGAACCCCGCAATATTCATGAGGTGCGTAGCTTTCATGGCTTAGCCACTTTTTATAGGCGGTTCATTCGAGGCTTCAGTTCCATTGTGGCTCCCATCACGGACTGCATAAAAAAGGAGAGTTTCAATGGACAAAGGCCGCCTCGAAGGCCTTCAAGGAGATAAAGGTCAAGATGACCGAAGCTCCAGTCACGCGACTTCCAGATTTTTCAAAAGCTTTCGAAGTCGCATGTGACGCGTCAGGAGTCGGCATAGGAGGAGTACTTAGCCAGGAAGGGCACCCTGTCGCCTTTTTTAGTGAGAAACTGAACGAGGCGAAGCAAAGATATTCCACCTATGACAAGGAATTCTATGTGGTAGTGCAATCACTACGCCACTGGCGACATTACTTATTACCGCAAGAATTCGTCTTGTTCTCGGATCACAAGGCCTTAAGATACTTGAACTCTCAGAAGAAATTAAGCCCCAGGCACGCTAAGTGGGTTCAATTCCTTCAAGAGTACACTTTTGTGCTTAAGCACAAGGCCGGTGTAGAGAATAAGCCTGCTGACGCGTTGAGTCGTCGAATCGCATTACTCAACTCCATGAGCGTTGAAGTTACGGGCCTTGAGCGCATCACAGAAGAGTATTTTGAGTGTCCAGATTTTGGAGTTGTGTATACGTTTATTAGAGAGTCCGTCAGGAGCTAACAATGAGTATTTGATTTTGGACGGATATTTGTTTAGGAGTGACCGCTTGTGCATACCACGCACCTCCCTTCGCGATTTTCTGTCTGGGAGTTACATTCAGGGGGGGTCGCGGGTCATTTCGGTCGTGACAAGACCATTGCCCTAGTGGAGGATAGATTTCATTGGCCAAGCCTCAAGCGAGATGTGGCCAAAATTATAGGGCAATGTCGTACTTGTCAACTGGCAAAGCAGAGGAAACAGAATACAGGATTTATACACCCTTTGCCAGTCCCCTTCATCCCTTGGCAGGACATCAGTATGGACTTCGTGCTTGGACTTCCAAGACTATTCGAAAGCATGACTCCATATTTGTTGTCGTGGACCGTTTCTCCAAAATGGCCCACTTCGTTCCTTGTTCTAAGACCTCCGACGCCTCTCATGTTGCTAAGATGTTCTTTAGTGAGGTCGTCAAACTGCATGGGTTACCAAAAACCATAGTGTCTGACCGTGACGTGAGATTCATGAGTTACTTTTGGAAGACATTATGGCACATGATGAATACTAGGCTCCAATTTTCTTCTGCCTACCACCCTCAGACCGATGGCCAAACTGAGGTGGTTAATAGGAGCTTAGGGAGTTTACTTCGATGTTTAGTGGGGGAGCATACCAGGACATGGGACGCCGTACTACCCATAGCTGAGTTTGCATACAATAGTTCTATCAATAGGTCCACAGGTCTAAGTCCATTTGAAGTCGTTACTGGTTACAAGCCTAGGAAGCCTATTGATCTTATCCCCATGTCATTGTCCCATAGGCCATCAGAGTCTGCAGAGTCTTTTGCGCATCATATACATTCATTGCATCAAGAAATCAGGCGAAAGATCACTACTAGTAATGAGCAATACAAATTTTCTGCAGACCAACATAGACGATTCAAAGAGTTCAATATTGGGGACTCTGTGATGGTCCGCATCAGGCCCGAGCGGTACCCTCCAGGGGCCGTTCGTAAGTTACACGCGCGTAGCGCTGGACCCTTCAAAATTATAAAGCGAAACGGTCTCAATGCGTATGAGGTAGATCTTCCACCCTCCATGGGAATTAGTTCCACATTCAATGTGGAGGATCTAGTTGCTTTTCAGGGACCCACTGATACTTTGTCCGGCCCTTCGCCCACCCGTCCTGATTCCCCAGACTTAACCTTGATCCATGGCCTCTTCCCAACCTTTCATCCCAGCCTCTACCTCCCATACCTAGCCTTCACACCCCAAGAGAGGAAATAGAGGATATCCTGGACCATGCGGTAATTTCCACGTCGGATGGTGGGTTTCAGAAGTACCTCGTTAAATGGAAGTCACGTCCAGCTTCAGACAGCACATGGCTCACTGAGGAGCTCCAGCGACTTGATCCTGACATCCTAGAGCGGTTCAGGAGTTTTATTTCACCAGTGGCGAAATCTTCGCAACCAAGGAGAGTTGATGAGGACATCATGCACACGCACGGCCGCACACCACCACCCCTACGCACGTACGTACGAAAAAGGAGGATCCCATCATCGATCTGGCTCGATGACGACGTCCAGGGAGGGGCCCCTAGCTAGAAGACAAGTTTTGGTTCAGAAAAGTGGGCCCGATAGTCAAGAAAAACCCATCATGGGATCTCATGATCGTGGCCCACCCGTCGGATTGATTTCATTTTTTAGGTTTTGCTTATTGTTATTATTTAGAACATCGTGAACGCTTTAGATTTATGTGTTTGGTTTTTATTTTAGTTTACTTCATCACCAAGTAATAGGTGTCGCACATGATGCGAGTTTTTGGGTATAGGGTTCTCCCTATAAATAGGCACCCCTTGTAGTTCTTTTGATTCATTGAAGTTTAATAAAAATTCCTGCTTTATTTTTCTGCTCTCTTCGTGAGTTGTGGAAGAATTCAAAAGTGGGTGCGAAGCCCTCCCTTTTCGAAGGGCTAACTACCGTGGTGCGAAGCCACATCGACCCCGATTCATCTCCATCCCCCATCATTTTTTTTCCATCTTCTCCCACCATCCATACTTCGAATTCGTCCTTCTGTTGCATCAGAGTTCTTCATTACAGCAGGTTTCCAGATTTCGGCCCGTAGGCGAGCTGACACTTCGGCGGAGCACCACGCACAAGCCGTAGCTCGGATCGACCCAAAACTTCGGGGTTTGGAGCCTCCCCCTGGCCGACCAGGGCCAAGGAGAGTTTTTCTGCAAACAACGCCCGCGCCCTAGGCCCGCTATCCATACGCGGGATCGTCTTTTGGCTCAGGTTTTATCCTCTTTATCCTCTCATAGCCTTTTTTTTTTCATAAAACCTAGCCCTAGATTATGTTTTCCCTAACTTATATGCCCATTTTCTTTCCCTAGGGTTCTTTGATTTGAAACTGGTGAATCCCTTGGATTAGGGACTGATTACTATGTATGTGTGAAGGATTATTTCTTATCTTTGAGTATCGTTTGCTTCATAATTTTTATTGATCCAGCCCTATCATGTGTAGGCCTGGACCCGCAAAATTCCCCTTTAATTGAACATTTGAATTTTCATGTGGGATGTGGAATTGTGTAATTGTGAATTGGTATGATCTAAGCCTGAAATCTTGCATATCATATTTACATTTCATGTCCTGCATCACTAAGTCTACTTTCTCTCATCTTACTACCTATTGGTGCTACTCCTTAATCCCCTTGAATGTTTCATTCTAATTCTATCCTTATCTTACCACTCATCCATCTCAACATCTATACTTAAACCTCAACATCTTAACACAATAAATGTACAACTAAAAACACTTGGCTGCAGATTTCTTTTTCTTTTTCTTTTCTTTTCTTTTCTCACTTTTTTTTTTTTTTTTTGAAGTGATGATAGTGAAATTTATTAAAAGAAAGGCCGAAGGACAAAGAATACAAAAGAAACAAGAAAAAGAAAAGCAAAATGACAAAAAAAAAGAAAAAAGAAAACCCTTTACAACTCTTAACCAACTAACAAGCAACTGATCAGTAGCAATTGATCTGCATGCGCCCATTCTATTACGTTTTGTTTTGCCCTGTTGAGAACTTCCAAAGGACAACCCTTATGATTCTTGAAACAACGACTATTTCTCTCCAACCAAATACACCAAAGACCTCATAATAAACATAGATGCCAGATTCGAATCTTTCCTTTACTTTTACCCCCACTATGCCAAGCAAAGACAAACTAATTAGTCTACCTCGGATTAACTCATAAGGTTCCAAAAAGGCAGAGAATGCATTCAGATCTAAAGCTGCAACGGAGCAATGGATAAATAAGTGATCAACCAACTCCTCGCCGTTATAGCATAGTGATGCGGACATCAGTGGTGCACCCTTTAGAGTGTACCAGAGGAGGAGGCGTCGCCGACAGAGTACCAGAGCGGAGGAGTTGATGTGGATGGATGTTGAGTCCATCGGACCCATTTTCTGATGCGCTATGAGTGCAAGAGCGACATGACCGCACCCTGATTGTAGATTCATGGGTCGGATTTCACACCCCACCACACGTGTGTTTTAGTTTTAGGCTTTTTTGTTCTTTTTCCTTGTTTTAGGGGCTTTATTGCACTTTCTTTAATTTTTCATCCTTTTTTTTTTTGTTATTTCTAGTTTTCAGGGGCTTTAGTGCACTTTTACTTTTTCTATAGCTTATATATACGTTGTGAGAAACTCTTTTTTTCCTTATTATTGAATGAATAGAAATTTGTCTCTTTTCTTCCTCTTTATTCAAGAGATTAGGGTTTCGAGATTGGCCATTGGGTATTGAGGATTCCACCCTAATTTCGGATTTCCTTTTTTCTAGATCTTCGAGGTGTAGGAAAAGGTAAGAATCATCCTCCTTTTCTTTTGACGACAAAAGGACCCGTACTTTCTTCATCTCGAACGCTTCATTCTTCACCCTTTCTAGTTTGAACGGAAAAGAGAAATGGTTAGTCAGTAGAATCAGATCCAAACTTGACCATGGACTGACTTATGCTAGATCTGGGATATCCTTATATCCCTAGGTCCTCCCTTTTTACTATTTATGCGATTTTATGCTAAGGGGCATGATCCTGACGGAATGACCTCATATTTGTGTTGAAATTTACCTAATCCCTTTGATTGGAAATGGTTAGTTGATTCGTGTATTTATTTGAACATTCTTTAACTGATTATGCATGCATCTAGGATTAGGTCATCACATAGTAAACACACATTTGGTATTGTTATGCCTTGCCTTCGTAAATTGTCAATATGAACCTTCTTTATGCCCACTAGCCTAGCAAATGCCACCACCTTGGATGGAGCTCCATAATGCCATATGGGAGTTGTATGACATATAGCTTGCTTAACATGCACCCCCAGCTAGTTTCTTGTAAAAGGACTTCACCGAGATTTTCTTGATTTTTGATGAGCCATACCAATGAATCTTCCTCCGAGGGTAATGGATGTCGACTTGACAAGAGTTACAAAAGCTTTAATACCTCCTTCATCTCTTCATCATTAAGATTTCTTCTACAAGGAAGAGCCCAGATGAATGCCTCACCTTAAAATGAGAAACACCCTTCTACCAAAATATTAGGCTCTATGGCAATACCCGCTAATCGGGAAAATAAGATGCTCAAATTTTTTATTCCTAACCTAGGCATCTTTCCAAAAGTGAGTCTTCTTACCATTCCCAAGTAAGAATCTCACATTTTCCCAAACATTTTCTTTATAAAATTCACCAACTTCCATAATGAAGAAGCCTTATATAAAGATGATGTTTTTATCCACCTTCCCCCTTCTTCAACAACATATTTTATTCCCAATACATGGTTTTGAATGTTGGTATCGGTCGGCATATTGGCCCGATAAAAAAATGATACGATACGACGTTGTGTATCGGTATCAGCCCATATCAGTAAAAAAATTTTAAGCAAAAAATAAAATAAAATAAAATTAATAATAAATAAATAATAGGAAAAATGAGATATCCAAGAATCTATCTCTTTTTTCTAATTTTTATTTATTTATTATGAGAATGTATTCAATGGTGTATCGGACCATTATTTGATGAGAATATTGTCTATCAATTTGACTTGTTGAAGTCAACTAAATTAGCCCTAATTGAACACAAATCAAGCATGATTTGGTGAACTAGGGCCCATTACATTGAAATGCAATAAAAAAGAATATAAAAATATAAAAAAGAAAGTGAAGGTTTACCACTCTTTTTTATTTTTCACATAATGGTCCACTTCGTTTCGATTTGCGAAATCCCATTCAAATCATTTGCTTTGATCCCAAAATAGGTCTAGATCAAGCCTAAAATGAGTTTTTAAGCTTATTCCATGGTTTAAATGGAAAAGAAGAAGAAGAAGAAGAAGAAGAAGAAGAGGAGGAGATATGAGTAAAATTTGAAAAAAATTAAAAGAATAAAATAAAATTAGGCTTTTATGGGCGTATTGGTGCCCATATGCCTTTTAATGGCCAACATGGGTTGATACAGGCTAATACGAGTCAGTTTTGTATTGGGCCAATATGACCTCATATCCTGTACCGTAATACGGTACCAATCTTCATATCCATGACCCAATACCTGTCTTCACAAGTTACCTTCCTCTACCTCGAAACTCTAGACCCACTTTCCTAATAATGCCCTATCATTACCTCCAAATCTCACAAGCCTGCACCCTCCTAAACCATTGGTTTACATGCTTCTTTCAATTTTAACACATAGAATTTATGATTATCTATCGAATCTTGCCAAAGGAAGTTCTGCCTGATCTTTTCTAGCTTAGCAACGATGGATTTTTGCCAAGCCGTGGTTTTCTTACCCTCCACTGTTTCTAATATCATGGCCCACCTGCTAGATGGACCGAATTTAGTATGAGGTGAGAAAATCTACAAGGTCAGACCCACCTAATGGCTTGGATATTACCTCTGTTGGCTCTACTAGCACTTGTGGCATTGTTTGCACAAGCTGCTTGCAAATGCATGTGGGCAATTGATTTGGATTATATAAATTATTATCCATTTGCTATGAATCTATCTTTAATTTCTTAACTCACTAGCAAAATGGATGATCCCACTTATTGTTCTTAGGGCTTATTGTAGATCAAAGTCCTTGGTTTTTTATTCAGTAATTGTTGTTTTCATGTGGGTTTGAAATTCGTTGTGTATTATTTTGCTTATAGGCATTTTGCATGATAGCTATAAAGTTTACTTCTCGAGGACCAATTAGTAGATCCCTAGACCTTCGCAAAATGCGGTTGACCCCAGTTTCCTTCATACATGGGCAAGTTATGGCAATTAAATCCAGTCAAGAGGGATCCTTACCATGGATGACTAATGGAAGAGTAAACTGATTGTATGATCCTAACCATCCAACCAACAGCCTAAAAATGGGCCATTAAAGCTAAAAATGACTGACAAATCACATTCAATAGACGTTCCTCTGTTGATTTTGATTGAATGTTTATGCTCATGCAGTCAACATGCCTTCTGTCAGAGTTTTTTTTTTTTTTTTAATTATAATTTTTTTTAATCTTATTTTTAAGCCAATTTTCAGAGGATATTAAGCAGTTTTGGCTTTTATTTTGGTATACACCGTCTAGTGTTTGAGGTTTTAACTAGGGACATTCGGGAAGTGTTATTCCTGTCCCCGGTGCTTTCTTTCCTGCTGGCAAATTTCTATGACTTATATAAAATACATTGCAACTGTCCATGTGAGCCAGGGATTGGTAACCCACATCTCGAAGAACTATGCATATCAACATTCAAGCATGTGCCCATGTGGAGTACATGGGAGGGATTTGAGCTTTCCATCTAGTGGACTACACTATTTAATTAGACCTTCTGGCCTAAAAATCCATGTTCACTCCTAACTCATGGGAGAGCACGGAAAGGGAAGATGAGGAAGATCACTGTCTTCCTCAAGTGATAAAACCCTTGAATCCACAATGTATTTTCTTAAATCCACAAGAAAAAAGAGATAAAAACTTAAGTTATTTATTTATTTATTGAATAATGTCTATAATTATAATGTCTAATTTTCAATTACACCATTAATAAATAAAAAATAAATCAAAATTCGTAATTATAAAAAAAGCAAAATTCTAACCCTAATAAGAGTCTTAATTCTAGTAAAGCACTTCTAAAGCCTAATTTTTAAAAATAAAAATTCAAGATAAACTTTTGCTAGAAGAGTATAAGAATAATTACAAATAATTTCTAAAAAAGAATGGAAATCTAAAACTCTAAAAAAAATACTACAAAAATTGAAATTACTAAAAACAGTATTTTTTTTTTCTTCATTAAATCACATTTTTGAGCTGGAAGCACATGTTTTCTTGCGAAACAAACTGACACAACCCACTTTGTGGGTTAGTTGACCCTGAATGACCCGTTATGATAAAGATTGATAGGTTTTGCGTCCTGTAATGATATCCAGATCAAAAGTTTTGGCCAATTTATGATTCACCTTCTTTTGGTCCAACCATGCCAGGAATGTATCCGTGCCACGTCCTACATCAGACCCCTCCACTTGGAAAAAACTCGTCCTCGAGTTACTCAAGAGACTTGGCTCATGATGCTCAAACAACTTCTGGCACCAATGTTTATCAGCATTTTCCTTGTACTTTGCATTAGCCCAATGTTTTTCTGTATTTCCGATCACCAGCGATATCGATATTGTTTTCATACCCAAGCTAGCGAAACTTATAGCAATACCGGTACTTCAAACATTGGTTGGGGACTGGGTGAAGGACAAAATAGCACGTCATGCTTTGATTGGTTCTTGGATACCCTCGAACATGTGACACTCTCATTAGATCTTGATGTAAGTTTGCATGATAATTTTGGAGACCTTTAAGAGTAAATGTATGTAGGAGCCACATGTCATTTTATCGTAAGGAGATACAAAAAGATAAAAGAGACTTATTGCATAAAAAAACAGAGAATGACACAGCACAAAAAGAGAAATGGTGGGTGACACATGGTGTGGGTAAAAAAGTCAAGATTTTGGGGCTTTTTGCTCAAATTATGTTAGGGACATATATAACCTAATCTAATGGTTATAATTCTTTGAAAGAAGTGGCCCTCCTGATTGGTCCAATCGGTTAATTCATTGTCAAGTGGGGTGGGGTATCTATAGTTTGCAATTCTTCTCAGTTCAAATTGCTTGTGTCAAAATGAAGCCTTAGCCAGCGAGAAGATAAGTTCAAATGGGTGCAACAACCTTTTGTTCGAGGACCAAAGACTTTGAGTGTTGTTGTCGCTCTTTAAGCTCATTTTCCAACTCCTCAACCTGGGTAGAATGTAGAGCAGAAATTAGTTACAACCTCTGTCTTTCTTTGTAACAAACTATTGAGTTTTGATACTTGATCAGGTGGAGCCCATGTTTTCAGTAATTCAGACTGTTAATCTTATGGGGCCCCACACTTGCTTGTGTCAAAATGAAGCCTTAGCCAGCGAGAAGATAAGTTCAAATGGGTGCAACAACCTTTTGTTCGAGGACCGAAGACTTTGAGTGTTGTTGTCGCTCTTTAAGCTCATTTTCCAACTCCTCAACCTGGGTAGAATGTAGAGCAGAAGTTAGTTACAACCTGTGTCTTTCTTTGTAACAAACTATTGAGTTTTGATACTTGATCAGGTGAAGCCCATGTTTTCAGTAATTCAGACTGTTAATCTTATGGGGCCCCACACTGCTGATGAAGGATGCTCGAGAGTATTAACTAGAAGTAACTAGCCAATCTAATCTTTTGCCCTTTTCCAAGACAATTGTTCTTTTTCCTTAACTGCCTGTTTGTGAGGCCACTGAACAAAGGCCACCATATCAAAGGTCTGGACCAGCGGATGATGGGCCCCACTTGCATGGAATGAAGGCATCAGGATACTATTCTTGATCACTGGGCTATTGACCCACATTTTTTTTTTCTGACAGTGGGATGAATAAAGAGTTTGCAAACCTTAAGCTGTAGTGCCATGGATGCCGCGTGCTGTTGTTCTTTCAGTCGGGTTTCAAGCTCCCCTACCTTTTTAAAGCATGCATGACACAAGTTAGTTGTTGAAAATCGATGTTCTTCAATCTGAATATGAGCAAATCTATATTGTTTTCAGCAGTTTTTTCCCCATTCAAACCAACCTTTTGTTCAAGTGCCATGCACATTTCTTCCCTCCCTTTCAATTTCTCTGAGAGTTGCCACAGTTGCCTCTCCAATTGGGCTTGTAGTGACTCCGTCTTTGATTGAATCTGGCCTTCGAGTTCTTTGACCTTCAAAACTCAAAAATATCATAAATATCTTTTTAGCTTTAACAGCTTTGGATTGACATAGTAATTAGTAGTAGTGCAGTGGTTTATGCTGCGTTGAGGAAGTATACAATGTTAGTTGAGCGAAATGGTGGGGCCACCTTTCAATGATCAAAATTGCTTTATCTGGTGACCCCATCAATGGTGAGTCATGATCCAAATAATTTCACTACCCCAACATCATCATAGCTGTTGAATGCAGACCATTGACCGACCTGTCCATTTGCAGGTCACCATTCGCATCATGCAGGAAGGGATTCTTGGGGAATGGCCTATCTGTGATTGAGCCACTAGACAAACAAATTGGACCACTGGTAGTTGAACCCCACCCATATTAGCTGCTGGGATGAATTAAAAGCACCATCTGGTTCAGTTGAGGATCACATGCTACCTTCACTACAAACAAATACAACCTACCTTGTCCTGTTGGTTTCTAATAATCTGATCTTTGCTTCTGAGTTTGTTTTCAATGGTCTGACAGTTCTCTTCCAGATTCCGTAGAGACTTATCTTTACATCTCAATTCTTGCCTTGCTTTGTCGAGCTTCAGGTGAAATCCAAAGCAGGAAAAAGATCAGTACATCATACGTAACGCATATACTAGCAATTGAGATGCGACAATCAAATTGCATTACTTCGATCTGCTTTAGAGCCTACCATCAGTTTCATCTTTTGAAGCTCGCCAGTGTCGATTTGCTTCTTTCCAGGACCTAGCTGAACCCCTCGAACTCGAGCTGCAAAATTCAATGAACTCAGCGTCTCACCCAAGTCATTATCTAAAGGGCTTATTTGCACCAACATCAACGTCTTTGAGTCACCCCCTTCATTTCAAGAAAAAGAAAGTCTAAGAATCGAATGGAAGAAAATTGCAGTTTGATGTAAAAAAAAAAAAAAAAAAAAAAAAAAAAAAAACTGTATTGATATTAGACAGAACAAATAGTTAGATTAAATTGAGTTTTGCTAAGTCCAAAATTCCCTGTCCCACCATATCACACGCATACACTGAACATGGAAATTTGGCCTTTCTTTTGCAGTCCATGTTTCTGTACATGTGGCCCACCTGATTAGCGGACTCACTTATTTTTGGGCCAGATCATCTACATGCAATGGCCCCTTGATGGGTCACCTCTCAAAATAACACTAAATGGATAGAAAGAGACGAGATGACTATCAATCAAGATAAAGATACCTAATGAATCTTGAAGTAAATGTGTCAACTTGGAATTCCTGGAAATACCCACAAGAATCAAATTAGAAAAATCGAAGATTGGGCTGAATTATTCTCATGGGTCCCAGTAACTAGAATCAAACCTATATGGAATGTGACTGCTTTTAGATGCCAGGGCTGATATGACATCTCCAAGGGCTGAGAGCGATCTGTTGATGTTCTGACCTTCCTTGAGCCGCTCCCCTTGTGCATCAGTCTTTGCAAGCCGCTCGCTGCCTGCCAAGTCCACAAGCCAAAGCTTGCTCTTCGTGCATTCTCCATTCATCAGATTCTTGGATTTTACCATTATGCAAAGCATGCTGAGCAAACAAATGTGAGAAGAATAAAACTCCGAAATGGATCGAACAGTAGGATTCACAAACATATCACTCTCCTCATACCTACCAACATGAAGGATCTTATTGTTCATCAGTTGGGGTCCCAATCCCACCATGTCAAGGCCCAAACATCAGGCTACCCCCAATCATCGGTTGGGCCATACCTGTATGCAAATTGGACCATTCTTTATTTATTTTTATTGGTATACATGAATTGGAACATTGTGGCCCACCTGATGACCTGACATGCCTATTTTTGGGCTGAAGGACAGTGATCCCAACCTCATGAGCAATGCAACATTGGCGAATAGCCATTATTCTCAAAATAGAATGCCAAAAGGGCACACAAACCAGTGAGATCGGCTACTATGCTCATTGACTTTATTAGATCCAATGGCCCTGGCGCTGCTTCCTGCCTGCAACACATCCCAGACCTCCTTTATGTTGTTAACTTTGGCCTCAACAATTCCCGGCACGTGATGAGATCCTTCAGCTGCTTGTCTTATTTCCAATCTAAAATACAGTCATAAACCATGTTAAAACTGAAGAAAAAAAAAAAAAAAAAAAGGGATTGCCGACATCTATTTCTCAACAGAAAGGTTGCAACAGTAGGATCAAATCCTACTCAGGTCTGGATCATTCATCGGGTGGGCCCCAACAGTGTTTTTTTTAAAAAAGGTACCCCACCAGTGTATTTACAACGAACTTTACATGAAAATAGGCTTATCCAGTCATCAAGTGGGCCACACATGTACATTGTATGTGAATTTGTTCGTGGGCGACTCCACTGATGACTAACCATCCTGAATTTGGATCCACACGGCACTTCGGTGGGGCCTATCTGATGAATGGTATGGATCTTACACAAACGTGCCATGTTGCTAGAGTAGGGAATGTGGCCAGAAAATACTAAAGATTCAGATGTGAGCCGTACTTCTTTGATGAAGGAGATGTGGCTAGCAAGTCTCTGATCTGTTCATTATATACTTCAAGTACGCTAACAGATATGTTATAGGCAAAAGTTTCCTGCCTTTCCTTTGAAATTTTGAATAGCTCTTCTAACGTCAAATAATTGACTCCCCTGTTGTGCTCATTGCCCTCCATCGTGAAGGTTTTTCCGGTCCCCGTCTGCCCGTATGCAAAGATGCAAATGTTGTATCCATCTAGGACTGAAACCACCATAGGAGAAGCGTCCGCAAACACATCGACTGTTCACAGTAAAATAAATTCCAATTCAATACCATTGCTCCATCATAGTAGAAAACTCTCATGCATCATTGGTTCACCGTATGCATAATTTGGATCACCCACAAGGTGGGCCCCAGATGTTCATTGCTTGACCAGAAACTGTATTTCCTTTTATATCTGTCAACTTAATCATGTTATATAACTATACTTTGTATCGATCACAGATTGATGGTATCCACATACCTTGATTGTCTTTCGGAGTATAAACACGGTCGAATTTGAAGGTTTTCTTTGAAGACCCGCCTGTCAATAGCCCAAGTTCGCCGTCCTTGGCAGCATCGAAGTCCACTATAGTTGCACAGCCAGATGTGACCTCCGCCTTGCTTAATGGGCGGCACCTACAAAACACCCTTATATTCCCTGAAATATAAGTATAAGGTCAGATCACTCCGATTCTTGTGTTAAAAAGCATAAGACACATAAACAATGCATACCCTTTATTTCCTGAACTTGGTTATGGAGCTTCTTCCTCTTCACAAGCTCTTCTCCATACTTGGCTTTAAGGTCTTCGCACTGTGCAACTACAAGGTGATACACACCATGTTATATGATGAATGATGCTAAGTCATCTGTATTGTACATGTTGCACTAGTACATGGTCATCATTACAGTCGACTTGGTCCATGGCCCACAGGACCATGGCAGGTAAAAGGGAAAATTCACTCAAACCCGATCAATGATCCACATTCGACTAGCAACCCAAAGAGTTGGATAAATAAATTTCACATGACAAATGCTAATATGATGCAAGGCCTTCATGGAGATACATGAAGTGTGCACCAAAACATCTCTATGGTACATGTCACATTAGTACCTGATCATCATGACATTTGATTTGGTTGAAGGCCCATATCCCATGGCGGGAAAAGGGGACAATTTACTCAAACATGATCAGCGATCCACACTTGACTTTCAATTATTTATCCTATTGCTGCAATGTTTTTAGCCTTCAGTTGGGATGCATACTTCATAGAGCTTCCATGAGGCATGCATCATAATAGCATTTTGTATCTCATATTGGTTACAGATCAGTGAATTCAAACTTACCTAATGCTTGGACTGCAAATGCCATTTTATTCAATTCGGGAATCGAATCGGCGCAGTCGTGTGCTTCCTTGGATAGTAGGGCATGCTCATGTTTCCTCGCCTAAGAAGAATATCAATAAAGAATTACAATAGAAACTACATTTCCAAACTAATCAAATAACGGATTTGTAGGGATATTACCTTTATTTTTCCTTCTAAATCATTTATTGATGCCACCCAAAACTTCTTATCGTGTTTATATCTAGCAGAAACATCCCTCAATAGTGCTGCTTGTTTATCCATATCTCGGTCTAAAATGAATAAAATCAGAGGTGCAATGTCCTTTAGAGAAATAGCCTGTGCTAACTGCTAAGGAATCCGCAAAATAATTGTCATCGCACAGAAACATCAACATGGCACACACAAGCAAGATCCAGGAAGCCCACTAATCAGATGGGGCGGCCCAAAAATAGGCCGGTCTTCACATCGGGTGGACCACACCACATTGTACATTGAATATGGACCCCTTTGTAATTTTTATTAACTGCCCATTTTTCTTATATACGTGTGGACCTGCCTAATGAGTAGAGCAGCCTCATTTTTGGGCTAGATTTCATGGTGGACCCACATGCTCCATGAATCACCTTGGCTACGATTTCTTACCGAGCAATTCAGCTCGAAAGAACTTATTGTCAAGTTCCATTTTGAGCTTCTTAATTTGATCATTCGTGGCTGCCAGAGACATCCAAGCTTCGTAGCACTCGTCATTTTTAAGCTGGCATTGACTTGTCAGCTCCTGTATCTTCTTCTCATACTTGACGATATCTTTTGCAGTTCTAGCCCTATTCTGCGAACCATAAGGCAAAATAAACATAGTGTACTTCTATCGGGATGTGTTAAAGTTTGAATTTGAATCATAAATTTCTGACCCAAGTCGGAGAAACTTCCGTCTTGGTAGAGCAGTTGTTACAAACGCGATACTCAGGCTTCACCAAGGCTGCTGAAATTCAAGTAGCAAGACAACTCAAAATAAAAATCTGCGACTGGTAGATCGATGAAGGAATTTGGATGATGAATTGAATTGAATTGTAACATTGTCATTTAATAAAAACATGGGCTCATTTGGATGTACCCCAATTCACGAGTGGTTTGAACATTTTGACGGAATGGATGGTTTTTCATTAGAAAGAGAAGACCATTCTAGGTGTGGGATAGTTTCTTTTTCTTTCTTTCTTTTTCTTTTTCTTTTCTTTCCTTTTTTTTTTTTTTTTTTTTTTCTAATTTTTGTTTTATATTGAATTGGATTATAGTAATTTGGTTATGAGAGTGAGAGAGAGACCCGATGGCTTTGATGCATTTCTGATGCAAATTCCACAAATGACAGCACCTCCGCGAATCGCCTCAAACCTTATAACCATTGCCCCATTGTCTATGATGGGAACCCTGACATCGACCAGCTGCAAAGGCTTATTGGCTCCAACGACAGAATATATATCGAGTTCAGACACGACCTGCAGCTTCTTACATGGAGACATTTCAGAGATTTGCTTAAGATTCATAAGGTACACAGAAACATATCTATTGTACAGGTGATCAGGACCATTCATATGATAGCCACCATGCAGATGAGTGATGTCTGTAAAGTCAAGGTGATCGGGCTACAGTAGCCATCCAATCAGTTGCCTAGAAAGGTAATAATTAAATCATATGATGGGCGATGGCCCACACTCACAGGGGCAGAACTTACTGCAAGTGGATGGTCAGAGTTGTCACAACCATTTCTAGCCTAGAGTGCATCCATGTGGTGGCCCACCAGACCAATGTTCCTGATTACCGCTACCATACAATTTGCCACAGAGAACTTAGATGAAGCTTGTTTCATAGTAGCATTGCTACGAAGTGATTACAGAAGATTGTCTCTTGCCTTCTCCTCCTGCACAAAGACGTTAAAGACTCTCATTCCTTTCGGGCCGTTTGTGCTCACGATCTCTGCAAAATGCAAATCGACGAAATAATCCCCAGGAAGAAGATCATCAAACTGGTAATAGAAATCTCCATAACGTGCGGATTGATAAACCGATGGGTAATCGCCACCATTGATTATACTCTCATCTGTTCTTATTATATCCCCTCCTTGAAAACAAAAATCACCCTTGAGATTCAATCTGGAATCTAATCCCTTAATAGCCCCACCTCCAGCATTCACAAACAGCACACAATCCCCTGCTAAACAAATGCAAAATCCCAAAATCTCAGAGGATATGGAAAATACAAAATACTAAAAAATCAAATTCTAATAGTATTTGGAGGGGGGGTGGGGAGGACTGCCCAAGAGCTAAAAGAACCCAAGCAAGAAAAACCAACAAAATTTCGATATCCGAAGACCCAATGAAAGTGGCCCACGAGTGGACAGTTGTAAAAGGAACTACACATCCAATGCTCCATATGCAATGGATATATCCACCAATTGGATGGCTGGGATTGTTAGATGAAGGAGGTTGCTTGACCATCACTCATCCAAGGTGGGGCCCAGAAGACAAATGAACTGAATCACTAAATGCTAGGCTGCCTGTAACTAATGCTGGTCCTAATGAAAATGCCCATAACTTGAGCCAAGGATAGCATAATACCTTAAATTTTAAACAGTAAGACCCAACAATGCTCTGGAATTCTCTACAACATCTATTTTACATAGTGTGCAAAACCAGTCTATGGGGCCCACGAAGTTGTATGTGCAAACCCACACCATCTATCAGGTTCTATTGTCAATGTTAAGCCATAAGACCAAAAATCAGCTAGACCCACTACTCAGATGGGCACAAAACATGGAACGACAGCCATGGGATGCTAACCATAGGTTTGTGTGTGGAGCCACCATGGTGTGTATCTTTCATCAAACCCGTCAATCAGGTGTACCTCACCAGGATGAAGAGAAGATAAAAAAAAAAAGATCAGCCTGTTTTAAAAAAACTCAGGTGGGCCACACCATGTGAACTTAGCGGTTCTGGGAGCAATTTTACAAGTTTCCAACGTTGTGGCCCATATGAGTTCTTAATCAGGCTTATCTTCTGCATTTACGGTCCAAATAATAGTCTAACCTGATGGACTGAGTGAATTTTACATACTAAAACAAGGTAGACTCCACAGCTTGAGCGTTTTATGTGTTGCATAAAACAGGTGTTGTAGATTATTCCGGTTCCCCCAATAATCTGAATGGACTGACAGAGGCAGGAAACCTCAAGATCTGAAGATTCCAACCCAAATGAACAGAAAACAGAAGGAATTTTTATTTTATTTTATTTTTATTTTTATTTTTTTTTATTTTTAAAAGAAAAGAAAAAAAACACCCCAAGATCAACAAAAGTCAGATTCAAATTAATGCATTTCAAGAAAATAAATCCCTATTCCAAGAAAGAAAATAGAAAACCCCCAACACTTAAAAACCCAATTCGAGTTACTGCATTTTTAAACAGTTTTCCCAAAATCAGACCAGAGAGAACTGAAAAAAAATCCAAGATCTTGAAAACCCATTTCATATTAACACGGAAAAAAGATAAAGATAATGAAAGAAACACAAACCCGTGAAATTCATTTGATTAAACCCAGTAGGAACTAGCCTCGAACCAGAAAGACATTGCGGCGAATCGACGGAAACTCCATAATCACCACCACCACCGATGCGAACACCTGAAAACGCATCTTTTTTGTGAGAAGGCGATGAGAAATTCTGCAAATCTTTCTCCCAATCGCAGATCCTGGGAAAACAAGAATCATGGTTCTCTTCCATGAGATCGACGGTTTATCTTTTGATATCGTCGGAAATTTCGAGATCTTTGCACGCAAGAGCTTTTTTCTGGCAAGATTTCTGTGCTTCGGAGGAAATGAGAAGGGTGCGAATTTTTTCTCTCTGTTGCTCTCCGCTCTTTCGAATTTCGAATTTACATGACCGTTTGAATCCGCCACCATTACATTCTATGATGTTTTGCCGTCGGAGTCATCTAATGACGAAAGTACCCTTAGAATTTTAGACGTAAATCGATACGGTAGAGCCGTGTCTATCGTAATACGATACAGGCATCCTTTTCACGTTGTCGCTGCTGCTTTTGAAAGCTCCCTTTGACAGAAGATCATCCTCCCTTTTGGAAGTCATTTTCCATACGACCGGTTACAACTTACAACAAATCATTGACATTCTTGTTGAGAAAAGTCTTAAATCAGAAGGTTTTGAGGTCGTTCGACCGGTCGTGGGAAGCTTCGATTGGTCGTAGGAGGCGCTCGACCGGTCGTAGGTTTGAGCCCTTGTACGACTCAAAGTCCAGCAAGTTTTTGCTATTTTTTACTGTAGCCAGGACTGGTCGAAGGTCAGCTACGACTGGTCGAAGGTGGGCTACGACCAGTCGAAGACTCGCTACGACTAGTCAAAGGTTACGCAGTTTGTTCCGCGATTTTGCGCGAAACTGCGGATTTGAGTCCTTTCGCAACTGGGATACGGAAGGGAAGTTTCCTAAACTATAAATAGGTATTCCTAGGGTTTTTCTAGGGTATGGTGATGAATGTTAAGGCTTCCTAAAGGGGTTCTAGGGTTTCTAAAGGGTGTAGCAAGGGTGAGATTTGAGGTTGTTCGAATCGGGTAAGTCCTTTTCTCTTTATAATTGATGCTTTCATAGTGGTGATCTGTCGCTTTGTGCCGTGGTTTTTTCCCGCAAGGGTTTTCCACGTTAAATCTGTGTTCTCTTTTCTTGTGTGTGCTTGGTGCCATTGGATTACCATCCTAGATCTAGATCTGTGTGATTCCGCAGGCCAAAAATCCCAACAAGTGGTATCAGAGCAATCGGTTGGGGCACAGATCTGAATCTGAGGGATTAGTAATAATGACAAGCGCTAGGTATGATATTGAGAAATATCAGGGAAAAATAATTTTGAGTTACGGAATATCAAGATGATGAGTTCCTTAATCAAGTAAGGCGAAGATGATGCTCTTGAGGAGCGGAAGTCCATTATGACTGATGGTGATTGGAATACTCTTGATAAGAAGGCTTTATCATCGATCCGTTTATATCTCACGGATGAGGTTCTCTACAACGTCATGAGGGAGAAAACTGCGGCTAAGTTATGGGCGAAGTTAGAGGATGTCTATGCGAAGAAATCCTCTGAAAATCGCTTACACTTGAAGCGGCAATGGTATAACTTCAAGATGGCAGAGGGTGGAGATCTGGAGGCTCACATCAGCAACTTTAATAAATTGGTTTGCAAATTGCTGGATATGGAGGAAGTGATGAAAGATGAAGAACAAGCATGTATGTTGCTAAATTCTCTCCCGGCATCCTATGAGTCATTCAAGGACATTATGTGCAGCATGAATAAAACCCTTAGTGTCGACACTGTTATCTCAGCCCTTCAAGGGAAGGCTATGAGACAGCTAGACAGCAACATGGGGACATCTTCTGATGCACTGTTTACAGTGGGTAGGAATTTTGAACAAGGTACAGGTTCTTCAGGTTCTAGATCCAAATCTAAGGGCAAGGGCAAAGGAAAGGTAAAGTGCTGGAACTGTGGGAAGGAAGGACATATGAAGAGGGATTATGAAAATTCTAAATTTAAGAGGGAAGATTCTGAGGCTTCATGCAGGGAGGCTAACACTGCCACGTTAGATGAATCGAGTGGATGTGATAGTGATGTTTTATCTGTGTCTTCGCTCAGACGGTCATACAATGATCGTAAGGACGAGTGGATGCTAGACACAGGGGCATCTTTTCACATGACTCCTCATCGGAGTTGGTTCACCAGCTACAGGGAGTGCGATGGTGGATAGGTGTTTATGGACAATGACTTTGCCTGTAATGTTGTGGCTGTTGGTACGGTGCACATCAGGATGTTTGATGGGGTGGAGCGTACCCTGATAGATGTGAGGCACGTTCCTGATTTGAAGTAGAATCTGATTTCTCTTGGTGTGCTTGAGGCAAAAGGATGCAAGTACATAGGTATTGATGATGCTCTTACAGTATCCAAGGGGGCACGGGTAATCATGAAAGCACAATGACTCAGTAACTTGTACAAGTTGATCGGGAGCACTTCAAACGGTGGAGTTACAGTAGATGTAGCGGATTTCTCCTTTGCATGTGTGTGGTATGTTGGACATGGCTACATGAGCAAGCAGGGAAGGAAGGCTGAGACGTGCGGACAGAGATACAGAGCAGGTGGAGCAGCCACCTGTGAGAAGAATCACACGGCATGATCGCAGGATATCGGCGAGGTATATGGACGACTCCAATATCGTAGGAGATTCATCTTCTATTCAGATGACTCTAGGTGAGCCTGGTGCTAAAAAGTGGAAGGTGACTATGGGTGATGTGACGGATTCGTTGTATCGAACCGACATATGGGAGCTGGCGGAGCTTCCAGTGGGCCGGTGAGCGGTTGGATGCAGGTGGATCTTCAGGAGGATATAACATAGATACAGGGCAAGGTTGGTAGCGAAGGGTTATGCTCAGAGAGAAGGGATCGACTTCTCAGAGATATTCGCACCGATGGTATAGCAGGTGTTTATTAGATCCGTGTTTGGCACTGGTTGGCCAACGTGATCTTGAGCTGGAAGGATGGATGTGGAGTCTGTACTTTTGTAAGGGAAAGTGAAGAGTAGATCTACATGAAGCAACCAGAGCGGTTCGAAGTTAAAAGGGCTGAGAAAAGACTTCGCAGGAGGTCGTGGTTCGACCTGTCGCCTAGGTAGTGGTTTGATTCCTTCATGGTGGGACATTCAGGATGAAGGATCGAGGGGTTGCAAAGATGGTTCTCGACGTTGAGACTGAAGGAGGAGTAGGCTTTGATAATCACAGGAGGAATACCTTGTGTGTAGGTATTGATCAAGTATGTGATGGGCCAAGTAAAGCTGGAGAGCGTTTCCTACGCGTCTCTCCTCAAGTTTTCCTCAGGACATGTCCCAAAATAGATGAGGAAAAGCAGGATATCTCATGAGCCTTATTCGAATGCGGTGGGCAGTGTATGTCATGGTCTGGTTTAGACCGGTTATTTCATAGGCTATTAGTGTTGTGAGCAAGTACCCCGGCAGACAATATTGGGTAGCGGTGAGATGGTAGGAAGACTACGTCATTCTTTTGTGAAGACAAGAGCAAAGGTGGTTGGGCATGTGGATTTAGATCCGGCAGACATGATTAATAAGAAATTCCTGTAGAGAAGTTCAAGTTCTGTGAAACTTCTCTGGGCTCGGCGATGGCGGAAAAGAAGGACGGAGTGTGATCTTGAGCTATGATGTGAAGCAGAGATAAGAGAAGAGGTCAAGGAGCTACACGGTTGAAGATTGAAGACTTGGTGGAGATTGTTGAGAAAAGTTTAAATCGGAAGGTTTTGAGGTCGTTCGACCGGTCGTGGGAAGCTTCGACTAGTCGTAGGAACGCTCGACCGGTCGTAGGTTCGAGCCCTTGTACGACTCAAAGTCCAGCAAGTTTTTGCTATTTTTTACTGTAGCCAGGACTGGTCGAAGGTCAGCTACGACTGGTCGAAGGTGGGCTACGACCAGTCGAAAACTCGCTACGACTAGTCAAAGGTTACACAGTTTGTTCCGCAATTTTGCGCGAAACTGCGGATTTGAGTCCTTTCGCAACTGGAATGCGGAAGGGAAGTTTCCTAAACTATAAATAGGTATTTTTAAGGTTTTTCTAGGGTATGGTGATGAATGCTAAGGCTTCTTAAAGGGGTTCTAGGGTTTCTAAAGGGTGTAGCAAGGGCGAGATTCGAGGTTGTTCGAATCGGGTAAGTCCTTTTCTCTTTGTAATTGATGCTTTCATAGTGGTGATCTGTCGCTTTGTGCCATGGTTTTTTCCCACAAGGGTTTTCCATGTTAAATCTGTGTGTTCTCTTTTCTTGTGTGTGCTTGGTGCCATTGGATTACCATCCTAGATCTAGATCTGTGTGATTCCGTAGGCCAAAAATCCCAACAATTCTTTCCTTGAATGATTTTTCAAGGTTACTGGCATGGTTCTTAGAGGCATTTTTCTGTTACGGAAGGAGGAACTTGATTGGTTTTATGAAGGTGGTGCGGCTGCTATTTTCCCAGATGGTATGTTCTCTATGTTTTTTTTTTTTTCTGGGAAAGGTTACAATATTCATTTTCCATATGTTTTTTGCAAGGTATGTTCTCTATGTTTTTCAGGGTATGGATGGTATGTTTTTGCTATTGCTCCTTTCAAGAGTAGGATTTTGAAAGTCTCCCTACGTAATTGCAATCAGGTGGGCTGGGTCATCAGGTGAGCTGCCCCATCCGTTGTTGATCATTTTTTTACCGTCATTTTTTTTCATAAATGTGTTTCTGTGAAACAATCAGGAGCACCCTAAACCATTCTTGGTGGGGGTTACCGAAGAGAAATGAACAAATTCTTCATTTTTTCCCCCACTTTGATTCCATAAGAGCCAATCACCCATCCAATATTGAATGACTTAACACTCAGATCCCATCACGAGTCTGGATGCAAAAGTCTCTTCAGTCCTTTAACCTGCTTACCAGATTGGATTGATTTGGCTAGGCACATAATGGTGAGGCCTACCTGATGACTGGCTTGGAACTTACACATATATACTTGCCAAATTGGCATGTCCGAGGACTGGGAGAGTTGGATTTTGGATCCTACTCTCACCAGTAGGCGTTGTGTTTTTGCCAATGGCTATATATGCGTTTATATGTCTTTACATACTATATATAAACATCAAAGGAATTATATGATATGTAGCCTGCATATTTGCACAGTATGCATGAGTTTTCAGTTCTGACGAGTTGGGCCAATGGTTTGCCAGTCGAGACCATTGGCTTGTTATGTCCTACCATGGATGGACTATGCTTTAGAAATCTCCTCGATAGGATTACTTAACATTTGATTTTTGGCCTACAGATGGACCATTAAGAAGTGAAATACAATGACGGTCCACATTCAACTATAGAAATTCTTAACAATGGTTGTTGGGATCTTCTAATGTGGCAGATTTTTGGGGCATTGTCCTCCATGGTGAGACTCAACTAATTGATGGTCTAGATGATTGAACCATGGACCCACTTTCCATAACATGCATACTATGCAATTATGTGGGCCACATCATATAATTCCTCTAAATAAGATTAAAAAAATATAACTTTAATTTAAACAGGTAGAATTTGTATGTGCACAAGTAATTACTAATAATACGCATGTAATTCAAATAGTGAGTTAACACCATTCTTTCTCTTTCAAATCTTCCTTTGCCAGCAATTCTTATATAATTCGATCCCTCTCCACTAAATTTTCCTGCTCTCCACTCAGTTCTATCAATAAATGATGATACCAATCCATCCTTAAATTACCATCAAAAGCTTTTATGATAAAATGAGGTTTTCCTTGAAAGCAACAAGTTTAGTTCGGTTTACCTAAAAATGAGTTTTCTGTGATCTTCTGAAATATATGGAGTTTTAACCATTAAAGAAATTGTATCAACTCTTTTTTCATAAAATGCAGAGTTTAAAACAACGTTATACTAACCATTGCAGTCCAACAACAAGGGATTCCTGAAGTCATGTCTTATCCAGTTTATATCTGTTTACTGACTCACTCCTTATAAGTTTTTATGATTGGAGTTGTAAAGCGATTTATGCCATTTTACATATATATTTTTTTTTCCATTTGATGTCCAGCTTGGGAGTCCTTTCGAGATTTTTTTTCCAGGAAATGAGAGGGGCAATTTCATTAGTGCATACTGATGGGGTTTTCCTCCTCAGTTCATGGGAGAGACAGTGCAGCGGGTTGAAAAATCGGAATAATTCACTGTGCTGCACGACTGGTCGTAGGTGGTCCACGACCGGTCGTGCGTGGCACTCGACCAGTCGTGCGTTCGAGTCTTGGCACGACTCAAAGTCCAGCGAGTTTGAGTTATTATTCTCCGGGGTGCTCGACCGGTCGTAAGTGGTCCTCGACCGGTCGTAAATAGTCCACGACCGGTCGTAGGTGGCTCTCGACCGGTTGTGGATAAGGTACGACCAGTCGAAGTTACGCAGATTCATTCCGCGATTTTGTGCGGATTTCATTTCGCAAGGCCTTCCGCAACTAGGATGCGGAAAGGAGTTTCCTAAAAATATAAAAAAGTTTTAGGGTTTTTTCTAAAGCACAAGAAACGAACAAGAGGGTTTCCTAAAGGGCTTAGGGTGTGAGAAAGAAAGAGAAAAGAGAGAGAGGAAGCTTGTGGAAGGGAGCCGTCATCTCAGCGCTTCTACGTCCTCGTAATCGGTTAGATATCTCTGTTTTCTTTGTTTCTCTTATTGTTTATCCGCTCCTGCGTGAGTGACGAAGGTTGTAAACGTTGTACTTCATAGTGGATTGTTGATCTGGACGAGGTCCCGTGGTTTTTACCTCTTTTGAGGGTTTTCCACGTAAAAATCTCTTGTGTGGTGTGTGATTGATGCTTTGATTTATTTCATTGCTTTATTATCCATAATTCTGGTTTGTTCTGGAGGGCTAGGGTAACGCCCCGGTTTTCGAGACCCGAGTATATCACTCATTTCTTGAAAACTCAGGTGTTAACTGATAAACAAAAGGATAATCAAACTCAAATCAAAGTGCAATTAACGGAACCAAGCGTAGTATAGATAAAATCCAAACAGTAATAATATCCTTGGTCACTTAGCTGGGGCCCATATACAAAACCTTACTTCTCAAAGTGAGCTAAAATGTTACTAAGCAAGTAAACTACTGATTTAATCCGAAATAAGCAGCCGCTTCCTGATACGGCTCCTCATTGTAAGCCTCCTCCTCGACTTCCGTCGCCTCCGGCTCCTCCGCAACTCCCTCTGTCCCTGTGTCCTCTGTACGGTTGAATATTGATAAATGAGTGGCCAACTTAGTGTGATCTTCCACTAAGATTACACACCGCCGCCCTAAACAAAGAATAACATAAAAGCATACAGATAGTCTAAAACACAGTAGGTGCAATCTTATTAAGTGCATGGATGTATGGAATGCATTCACGCCGCGGGGATGCTCATCCGTACGGATAGTGGGCCGCCATCCATGCAATCATCGAACCTGAGAAACATTATCTAATCAGAACATCGAACCTGGGATACATCATCCAATCGGAACGATAAGTACATCACGTACGATGACAATAGATACTGGTCTGTGCGATGTATGTATGATTAGTCAGTCCATTATTAATTCAATTACACTCAACCTTTTCAAATAAGCTCACGGTCATTACGGGGAACTTGTGGCCCAACGTAGGCCGACGGCTCGGGCATAGTGTCCCATTACCACCATCCCCGGCCCATTGGACTACCGTCTGGGGGTGTGTGTAGAACCCACCAACAGGTGATCAATCAGACAACCCCCATGTTAGGGGTCTACTTACGTCACAACAAGTTGAATTACACCCCAAGCACAGACTCTCCTTCACTAGGACTTCCCATGGAAAGATTTCAACAATATGTGTGTCACAACAACATAGATTGTAATGTAAAAGGAAATAAGAATAATATGTGTATTTTTGGTAGTATATACTAGCTAGCGGGATTAACCTAGGATACATAGTATCAATGATCAGTTTATTCAACTAGGCAGCTTAAAGAAATCATGAGACTAAGCAATAGTAAGCACAAGAATTAGTACATTAAATAAATAGGTTAGGTGATCGCAGCTTATTTCCACTGCGGTTTGTCATTAATTTATTAAAATTACTATTTCTAGTCTAGTAAAGAAATCATCACCTGAAGGGGTTGCAGCTCCTTGGGTCAGTTTTCGGGGCTAATTAGTGGTCTAGTGCAAGCGAAGGGTTTCCTGAAATAATTTCTAAAATACGAGTTGCATCTATAAGTTGACAATTTTAATGGCAAACCTTCCTACACGTGGCTTAGGGACAGACCTGGCCTAATTAGTTAAGACCTTTAAGACGAGCTTACCTACTAGGTGGATGGTTTGGATAAACCATAGGCATCAAGGTAGGGTCTACAGAGTTTCTGACATTTTTAGACATCTGGTGGACTCTCACTTGACATTGCTGGTGAGTCCAGCAACCATCAGTTGGCGGGAGGTGTTACAGCCACACTGCCTTCCACCGTCAGTTTCTGGACGGTGGGCGCCTGTGATGTTTTTATCATGGTAGCCCCATATCTCATACGTGTACTATGCACAGGGTGGGTCCCACCCAACTGCCAAAACAGGTGGACGGAGTGGATCTTTATCAAGGTGGACCACGTCATTGGACGGTCCCTTCTACAATGTTTTGTTAAACATTGCATGCACAGAAGGTTTTCTAGCCCATTCAACAGGTGGGTTTACACGTATGTGGGTCCCATTTACATGGGTGTTGAATCCGAACGGTCCATAAGATGTGGAATCTCGAGACACCTTGGGGGTAAATTTTCACCCTGATACAAGATTCGGGTGAGCAAAGATAAACGTAATTTCAAGGGAAGAAACTGTTTTCATTAACTATGGACCGCTGAAGTTTTGGTTCAAAGCAAAAGTTGGTACTAGGAGGTTTCACGAGGTTCTGTTCCAGGTGGACTGTTCAGATTCTCCAGACTCATCATCAATGATGAGATTTCAAGTTTTTTTTGTTTGCAATCAGTTTACGTGAACTGATTGGCAGACAAAGCAAGGTGCATGCATGTAACGTAGGATTTTAAGTATGTGGGTCTGCATGGGTGTTGAATCCGAACGGTTCATCAGATGTGAAATCCCAAGAAACCTTAGGGGTTAAATTCTCACCCTGATCTAAGATTCCGGTGGCCTATAACAAAGATAACTTCAAACCAAGGGAAGAAACTGTTTGCACCCTTCAGGGGCCACCGAAGTTTCGGTTCAATGTAAAAATGGGAACCAGGGGTTTTCCTGAGGTCCTGCTCCATGTGGACTGTTCAGATTTTCGAGACTCATCAGATACGATGAGATCTCAACAAAATTTTGCAGATAGTGCATGTGCACTGGTTGGCAGGTGAGCGTTCAACACCCCCTGTTTCACGTCCAGGTGCACACGTACACCATTTGTTCGTTCTACAGGGGTGGTTTTGAAATCATGTGGGTCCCATGAAGGGCTATCCTGAATACGTGATATGCCCACGTGTATACATATCGATGTGGGTCCCTCATGGGCCCACCAAGTTTTTATTTTATAAAGATATAACAGCTCAACGCTGAGTCCAGGTGCTCAGTGCGTTGAATATGGAATGATCCATCTCATGTAACCCATTTGGCGTTTGAGTGAGGTCCACCATCAGCCTTCTTGGCCACGTTGGCTGGGTGTGGCCCATGGTATGGATGGATGGTATGGATGCAATGTTTAGCAGGGTTGGGCTCACCACAGTGCAGCGTACTAGCCGCTTGGTGAGGCCCAACACAGGGTAGCCCATGTGCAATTGGCAGGGCCCAATGCCAGCAGCCCAACAGCCCTACGTGAAAAAACCACGACTCTGCATGGCGTTGCAGCGTCTTCTCCTTCCTCTTTCGGCCCAGAAATGCTACTGCAGGGTCCTTTATTTTCTGCACAGGGACCTGATGAGCGCCCCCGTCCGGCTCTCATTCTGGATGAGTGGAAGGCCCGACATTGGGCTGATCTGGTTCCCATCTCCGCCGTTGATTGAGTTCAAACTGCAGCCATAGACTGCTGGCTCAGCTCCAACTCAAAAATCGTCTCTGATGTTGGTCTGCCGTCAGCCTGAAAACAGGGCCATTACCTGGCTCAGTTTCAGACCGAGTTTCCGCAGCTGCTTCATCCTGATAGGACCCGAAGCTTGGCCATTTCTTGGCATATCTCCCAGATGGAAAGACTGCCACAGATTGCCATGCTTCTTGACACTGTCCCGGCCCTGAACTCAGCCATTTTTTGGCTTGGCCCCGGACCAGGAACGTAGCACTTAAAGCTATAAGAAAAGAGAAAAATAAAAGAACAAAGGGAGACGTTTTTTTGACAGGGGTAGTTGCAGTCTTTCTCACCTAGCTGAAACAGAGGATTGGTTTCCTGTCTCACCCTCTCTCCGTATTCTTTCTTTCTCCTCTCCTCTCACCTTCACATGTGAATTTCTGAGAGCTACAGGGCTCCTTTTATAGTCGTGGGAGGGAGATCTCGTCGGTTGGATCAAACCGACCCAACCTTTCACGGTCACGAACGAAGGGTGGCTTGCACGGGGCCAATCCATACGTTAGCATGGATTGGTGACATCCAGGCCTACCAGAAAAGCAAATTTTCTGGTTTGATGGTGAATCCATTCCGTTCATTCACTTCAGAAGTCCTACCCGGGGAACCCGGCCCAGTTTAGGGTGAAGGCGAGGCCCAGGTGGGCCGTATCACGCACCTGGGGTTTTATTTGGCCGGTGCATGTCGACCTCACGGTTGGATTGGCTCGATATTTGGTTTCAACGGTTAAGTGGAGTTCTAGGGTATACTGACTGATCGGTTGGGCATTCATTTATTCTCGAGAGCCGCTAGTGGGTGCATTGCTCCAATATGATTTAATTAACTTATCTATAAGCTCAATTAACTTCAGGTGATTGTTGGGTCTTGCCTCACTGTCTGGTGTCGGTTTAAACTTAGCTCTATCAACCCTGATAGACAACTTCGATGTTAACTGGAAGTCCTATCCTGCACAAGTCATGCTTGAGTCGATTGATTATTTAGGTTGAGGTGGGGTTAAGAAGGTAACACCCGAGTATCAAATGTACGGGGTGTTACAGCTAGATCCTAAGGTTTTGTGCAAGGCCCCCAACAAAGTGGTATCAGAAATAAGTTCATTGAACGAGTAGGATCGATTTGGAATTATGGAAGGTGGCTCATCAAGGATGATCAACCTTAATGGTTCTAACTGGACCATATGGAAGGCTAAAATGGAGAAATTGCTTTTATTGTAAGGACCTATATTCTCCAATTTTAGGCATATCGGCAAAATCCAAGGATATGTTTGATGATGATTGGAAGAAGTTGGACCGGAAGGCGGTGGGGTTTATTAGACAATGGCTGAATGATTCTGTGTTCCACCATGTGTCTACAGAAACCTCAGTCGCTAGCCTATGGCTGAAATTAGAAGGACTGTATGAGAGGAAGACAACCGGGAATAAGATTTTTTTGATAAGGCAACTTGTGAATCTCAAGTTCAAAGAAGGTGGTTCTATGGCCGAGCACATGAATGAGGTCAACAATATAGTGAACCAGCTCTCCGCTATGAAGATGGTCTTGGATGATGAATTGCAGGCTTTACTATTGCTTAGTTCGTTGCCCGACAGTTGGGAGACATTGGTGGTGTCTCTAAGTAACTCCGCGCCAGACGGAAAGATATCCATAGAACAGGTTACTAGCTGTCTCTTCAATGAGGAGACAAGGAGGAAGTCTCAGGGGCCTACTCAACAAAAGGCTCTTGTGACACAGGAAGGGCGGGAAGGCTCAAGATAAATCAAGAGGCAAGTCGAGTAACAGGAAGGATGTTGAATTATGGAATTGTGGCAAGAAGGGCCACTATAAGCATGAATGTTGTAAGGCTAAGAACGACAAGAAAGGAAAAGGAAAGGAGAAGGAAGATGAATCAGATTCCACTGCGATCACTTCAGATAGCGACGTTGTAGTTATTCTTTCTGCAAATCATGATGTATGTCTCACGGTTACGATTCAGGACATCGACTGGGTGATTGACTCAGAAGCTTTTTTTCATGTGACTCCACACAGAGATTTCTTCACAAGCTACAAGTCAGGTGGTTATAGGACTGTGAAGATGGGCAATTCTGGCGTATCGAAGATTGTAGGAGTTAGAGATATTTGTGTGAAGACCGATGTAGGCTGCACATTGGTTCTCAGGGATGTGAGGCATATCCCAGACCTTCGCCTCAACTTGATGTCGACGGGAAGGTTGGATGATGATGGCTATGAAAGCCGGTTTGTTGGTGGACACTGAAAGCTCATCAAGGGTTCGTTGATCGCAGCCAGAGGAAAGAAGTGTTACACCCTTTACTAGGCAAATGTCAGTGTGTGCAAGGGTGAGTTGAATGCAACAGAAGATTCAGCTATTGACATGTGGCACAACTGTCTAAGCACTAGCGAGAAAGCGACTCCATCCACACGTGACAGGTATGCCTCTCAAAACCTGTCTTGATTGTTTATCAGGGAAACAACATAGAGTTTCATTCGTTAAAACTGTTTCTCATGTTAATAAAGTGCATGCATTAGATTTGGTTTATTCTGATGTTTGTGGTCCTATGAGGACAAAAACCTTGGGTGGGGTATTGTATTTTGTTACTTTTATAGATGATGCATTTAGGAGGGTTTGGGTTTATGCTTTGAAATTCAAGGATGAGGTCTTTGGTGTGTTTAAGTTGTTTCATGCTATGGTCGAGAGAGAGACGGGTAGATCATTGAAGTGCATCCGCACTGACAATGGTGGTGAATACATTGGTGACTTTCATGAGTACTACAAGTCCCTAGGTATACGGCATGAACAGACGGTTCCCAAGACCCCCAGCATAATAGTGTAGCTGAGCGAATGAATAACACCATTGTATAGAGAATCAGATGCATGTTATCCCATGCGAAGTTGCCCAAGACGTTCTGGGGAGAAGCAATGCACACGGCAGTGTATCTAATAAACAGGTCTCCATCAGCCCCATTGAATGGAGAAGTGCCTGAGAAGGTATGGACTGGACAAGATCCATTGTACAGTCATCTCAGGGTATTTGGATGCAGGGCATCCATTCACGTACCAAAGGACGAGAGGTCCAAGCTTGATATGAAGATTAGGCAATGTGTGTGTTCTTGGGGTACGGTGATGAAAAGTTTGGTTACAGATTGTGGGATCCGACCGAGAAGAAGCTCGTCATGAGCAGAGATGTGTTTTTCTTTGAAGATCAGTGTATAGAAGACATTGGTAAGCCAGAGAAGAACCAACCTAGTTCAGGAGAGCTAGAGGACATGAATCTGATTGTTCCTCCCGTGGTGCCTGATGACGGGAGAGTACAACAAGGTGCAGAGGACGAGGGAGTTCCTTCAGAAGATGGAGCAGGGGAGCAGCGCCCACTTGATCCACTGGTTGAGCCACGGGTGAGGAGGTCATCTAGGGACAGACAGTCGTCCAAGAGGTACTTGCCGCATGAGTACATTATGCTCACTAATGGGGGAGAGCCAGAAGATTATTCTGAGGCCCTAGCTGACGAGCATAAGGGGGAGTGGTTGAAAGCTATGAAAGAGGAGATGAAATTCTTGCACAAGAACCACACTTATGACATGATGAAACTGCTTAAGGGAAAGAAAGCTTTGAGTAACAAGTGGGTGTTCAGAAAGAAGGTTGAACAGAAGAATTCACAGACGAGGTTCAAGGCCAGACTTGTGGTGAAAGGGTTTGGTCAGAGGAAAGGCATAGACTTCGTGGAGATATTCTCACCAGTGGTGAAGATGACATCCATACGGTGTTGCTTGGGTTAGCGGCTAGCATGGATCTGGAGATAGAGCGGTTAGATGTTAAAACTGCTTTTCTCGATGGTGACCTGGAAGAAGAGATCTATATGCACCAAGCAGAGGGGTTCGAAGTCAAGGGCAATGAGCATATGGTGTGTAGGCCGAGGAAGAGCTTGTATGGGCTGAAACAATCTCCACGGCAATGGTACAAGAAGTTTGACTCGTTCATGTTACAACATGTGTATGACAGAACGGAGTCGGACTACTGTGTATTCACTCGCAAGTTCTCAGCTGGTGATTTCTTAGTTCTGCTGTTATACGTTGATGACATGCTCATCATGGTAAAAGACATCAAGAAGATCGACAGGCTGAAACAGGAGTTCGGCAAGTCTTTTGCAATGAAAGACTTGGGTTCGGCTAAATAGATCCTAGGAATAGAGATAACCCGTGACAGAAGCACTAGGAAGCTTTGGCTGTCACAAGAGCGCACTACCAGAAAAACGGGCAAATGCTACAAATAAAATCCGTAGCCATAGACCTATGGCTACGGTTTTAGTCCGTAGCTAGTCTGTGGCACGTCCGTAGTCTTAGGTGCTGTAACAATAAGTCTGGAAGCTATAGCTACGGATTTAATTCATAGCTATATGTTACAACAACTACGGATTTAATCCGTAGCAATTATATCTGTAGCGATAAGCATAAACAGCTACGGATATTATTTGTAGCTAAAAGTCCGTAGCAATATGCCAAATTTAATAATGGCTACAGCTGTCAGATTACCGGCTACGGTCAATAGCCGTAGCTATTTTGTACATTAAAAAAATATATAATCATTTGTTCATTCAATTACCACTTGGATAATCATTCATTCATTCCATTACAATCATTCATTCATTCCATTACAATCAACCCATCTAATATGCTAATAAAGATAAAGACTTCATGGCTTACAAATCCATTACCAATCTAAACTAATACAAATAAAGAATAATAGAAGAAATACATCACACTTAATTAATTACATGCATAACGAGAGAGTATTTTATCTTACAAGCTCTTACAAAGGCCACCATGTCTCTTACATATGATTACACAATTCTGTTGGAAGGGTAGAAGGAACCCAAAAATAAAATAAAAAACCAAAGAAAAAGAAATAAAAAGAAAAGGTAAGAAAGAAACAAAGAAAAGTTTATCTCTACTCCTTGCAAATCATCCCTGACCACATATGAGCAGAAAGAGCTCCATATAGCCATTCTACTCCTTGCAAATTGTCATCAACCGACAAGCCTGTCAAAAGAAGAAAAGAAAGAAACGAAAGAACTTAGAAACCTCCTTTCCAATTTGAGCAAACAATGGTACACATCAAGAACAGAGCAAAAGAAAAAGGAAAGATAATGATATTCTTAGAAGCCTCCTTCCAATTTGAACAAAAAACTTTACATCAAGAACATAGCAAAAGAAAAAGGAAAGATAATGATATTCTTAGAAGCCTCCTTCCAATTTGAACAAAAAACTTTACATCAAGAACAAAGCAAAAGAAAAAGGAAAGATAATGATATTCTTAGAAGCCTCCTTCCAATTTGAACAAAAAACTTTAAATCAAGAACAGAGCTTTGCTAAGTGCACATACATGTGCAATAAAGCAATCTAATCACATAAGCGTATATTAAGAACAGATAAAACAACTATAGGCAATATTAATTTATAAATGGACGATTTGGCTCTTTGGGAAACATGTGTCCATGATGGAAGCCAATAGTAAATGATGGAAGCTAGTAGTATATTGTTTATTTGAAAAGCAGAAACCAAATCCTAGCTTGCTTCTCACTCTGAGTTTTCTTAATTTTCACTTTTTTTTTTTTTACTTGGCTTTTACCACGCTATATGTGAGACATGGCCAAAAATTGTAAATTTTCCACAATCCCAACCACTCAATTAGCATAGGGCCCAAAAATGCTTGTGATCATAGTTCTGCCTCAATTCAAGGGCTCAGGATCATATAAGAGGCTAGAACTTTTGGGGTAAGGCCCATATTTGGTTTGGTCCAGAATTTTACACATCAACCTGGTGACCCATGGAAATGAGCACCTTACATCCAGCAAACATTTGTTGAGCTGATGTGCAATACTAAATCATTCTCAGATAGAAAAAAAAAACAAAAATCAGAAGTGGGCTAATGTTAAGAGAAGAACAAACTACCCAATGTATTCAGCAATGGAATTTGATCAACAAATTGATTTTCATGGAATCCTGCCCGGGTTGCCCCTAATAGCTGGGACAAGGCTATAGTGATGAAATAGATTTACTAAAAACCATTTGATGCCTAACAAGTTATTAAAAAAAATACATTTGAGGCCTTTGATTGCTAGCTAATTAGACAAAAAACCAAATTTAGACTATAAACAAAAAAAAATATTTAGGATTGCTACCTATGCACCATTTAGATTCACTTCCAAGAAAAAGATCCAGACATGTTAGAAGTATGCATCCATATCGCAAATTACCTATTATACAACCAGCAAAGCAGCAATCTAAAGTGCAATACAGATTGCACATGGTGACCCAGATTATTCTGTGGACCCAATCATGGATACACCATACCGCCCAAATCACACTGATCGGACAACTACAATGATTTGACAAATGCATGAAGCATATCTAGAATTCTTTGCACTCGTGTATATGTACAGATTTGAAGTAATATTAATTAAACAAGATCTAAAAATACAAGCACGTACATTTCCAACACATGGGCCGCAACACTCAATCCAAAAACAACTAAAAACGGGATGCACTCCAGATGAGACATCTTACAAAGTGTTTCTTAACTCAAACTAATTCTCATGCATTAGGTTCACATCTTCCTGCCATCAACCAAAACAAGCATTTCTATTGCACCTGATTTTCTTCCTACTTATGAAATGGGTTGGCCTATGGTTCAATTTTTGAAACATTGGTCTGTATATGGTGCCGATGTTGTGTTAGTGAGTCTTAGTCACAGATCTCAAACTAGTCTGGGATCATAAGAATGTTGTCCATCTGCATTAACACCTACCCTTTGATTGGTAAAACCCAAGCAATCAGTTCCCATCGTGAATTCAAGCAGAGCATATTTGCATCCCACAACAACTATAATAATAAAAAAAATAAAATTAAGCACATACCGTCCATTAAAAAGGGCAACATGTGTAAGCGTGGATTAGCCAGATTGAATTGTGTAGGGCCCTGAAAATTCAAATTGAATCCGAATTAGTCATTGGTATCCTCATAAAATATTGAGTTGTCTAGTATACAGTGTGTGCATTGATCAATGTTGAGTAGTATATAGAACAGTCCAAAAGCCAACTGCCAAGAACTATTTGTCTGTATAAAGAAGAAAACAGTACATGCCAAGCCCCACCCAACAAATGACCCATAATAATGCCTTTTGAATTACCTGACACCCATACATCTGAAGGCTCAAAGGTTGAATGCGGCCAGCAAGCTAATTTGCTAGTTCTTTTCTCTGCTCAGGGCTTCCATGCTCAAAAAACTGCAAAGACAAACAATAACCGAGCATTTTTATATCATAGGCGAACGAGTTCATACGACCAACATGAGAATGAATATAGAGACTACTAGATCACCAGCCCATAGCCTTTAAAAAAAAAAAAAAAAAAAAAGAAGATAAAGGAGGGCAGATGAACAGGGGAAAAAGAATCGAAGCAAATCCTAACATCAATAGCAGATCACTGAAACCCCAAGCCCACCAAAGAAAATTCACACCAATACATCTCCTAGCCACTTTAAACATAAACAAACCATTTCCTGCATTAAAACATGATGTTAGTCAGGAACTTGGAATTAGATACAACAGGAAAAGACTTGAATAATTTGCAACAGGATTTTAAGACCATCGGCTATGGAATTAAATAAATTACTGAAGGAACAACTTATTGAAAGAAAAAGATCAAGGGTTTAAATGACACACATGCAATTCTGATTAAAGTCTAAGGAAAATACCGCAGAAGAAATGTTGTGGCCACAACAATCATGTACATAATAAGACCCATGATTAATCTTCCTAAGAATACATTGAGGGTGCTTTTGGATGCATTATTAAATCAAATTACAATTATCATTGTACTAAGGTTGAAATTTTTTTTTTATGTAGTTAATCCTATAACATATGTTTAATGGAAAATCTATAGTTACTACCACAACCACTCAAAATTTATTTATTGAGTAAATTTATTTTCAATAAATTTCTTGCAGTTACTGGACATGAAGCTTAAAAGCAAAGGCAACTGAGTTCTTTTTCTCGGGAATGAATTGAATTCGGTAGTATGAGCTGGAGGGAATTGTGAGACCCGACCCGGGTTCGCATGTGTGCATGTGTGTGTTTGAGTATGTATCTCATTTATTTTGGTCCCGCGGTCATACCGATCAAATTTCGGCGACCCGCGACCCTCCGATAGTGTTTGCGGTCATCTTTGAGTCCGGTCATACCGATCAAATTTCAGCGACCCGCGACCCTCCGATAGTGTTTGCGGTCATCTTTGAGTCCGGTCACGTAGACCCGACTTATGTCATTTCGTTTGTATCATCGTTGTAGTTTCAAAGACACGTCTTGTGCGTTCATCCAACTTATAGATCAAAAGTTGTGAGCATTTCATCATGTGGCCCACTTTTTGTACAAAAGCATATGGACCACTCTCATGGCACAAGTTCCCATGCACGTACACCACCCACACACACTATAATTCCCATGGAATAAATACTACCTACCCCAAACACTACCCACACCTAACCTACCCTAGCAAACATTGTTAGTATCACCATATGTTATGATTACTTCCCTTAAATATCTTTTTCTCCCTCTTTTCCTCTCAATTTTCTCTTCTATTGTAAAATTCCAGCAACCTTCTCCTCATCTTCCCTCCATTTTTCAGCCACTTTCTTCCTTAATCCCCCATCATCTACCCCTTGGAACATGATCTCAACCACAGATCTATAACCCTTGGAGCTTAAGGAGCTTGGAGATAGGAGAATCTTGAAGATTCAAGGTGGGTGACTATTCTTTTGTTGAATTCCTTTCTTTTCCTTAATCTCATATTTCTTCATGGATGGATCACATGAGACCCACCAATCCATGGCGGGGATCTCATTTGATCCCATGGATGTGGCCCTTTGGCCCATCCTACATGCATGTCCTGATCCATGATGGGGTGTAACGCCCTGAAAATCGGGGGTCGAGCATAAACTCAACTCCCGAGTTCCAACGCATCACTTATGCAACATAATGAATGATGATTGAATGTTATCTGTATTATGCATTGAACATGAGTGAGATTACGCCAAAACAACATATCATACTTCAGAGACAAGCGAGATAGCAAGCGGCAGACTGTGTTAGATATATAAATTATATAAACTGTGGTGAGTCTTCAGAGTGTGATAATGTTACCAGGTTAACTAATTACAAGTACAATTTCAAAATATACCAAAGGTGTAGTGTCATCTAGTCAACATCCCTGTAACCCTGTCGATCAAGACACGACTCACATGAAGCCGCCAGAATACGACATATACAAGAAGGCATCCTCGTCGTCACAAAGGTCCGACTCTGCCTCATAAGCATCGCCATCACCTGCAGCTACAACAGAGTCTGGTTGGTGTGTACAACACCATCCCGTAACGTGGGAGTAAGTAGCTAACTCAGTGGAACAATAAAGCATAGGTTAACATGTTATCAAAACAGTCAAGCAGTAATGATAAAACAGTACAATCAACATTCCTAAATACTGTAATTAATGCAAGGATGAGATGCGATTATGATGCATGCCCTCGCCAACATACTCCCTTGTGTGGCACCATCTTACGTCTGCGGCATGCTGACACCCTCAGTACTCCACATCTTCCAGGCACATGCAATGCAATGATGAGCATGATTACTGAGTTGTTATGTAACGACTCGAAAATTTTCGTACAATGACTCGAGTACCACCTCGACCAGAAATCACTTACGATTAAATCCTTTAGAAATTTGACAAAGTTAACTAAGTGCTAAACTTGATTAGCCATGAAATCCATTTGAATCGCTTTAAATACGATCTACAAGACCCAAAACTTGTAGAATCATTGACGCTAGGTTACCCTAAAGTCTAGGATCAAACTCATTACCCGACTGCTCTCGGGAGCACTTTGAAACTCTGTATCAGGTCTGGACCGCACATCAGGAGTCCGAATAATATGAGGTTAAGGACTTAGGACCGCCTCGCTGGGCTTGACAACCATCTCGGAAATCAAATCCAGACAGTGTCCCACAACTGTTCGCTTGAGTCCGGAGAGAGGGAGTGTGAAAACGCTTATTTTCTTTACAAAATAAATATCTGGAACAGTGATCTGAGACTTGTTACTTGCGGTTAATTTGTAAGCAACTAGACTGTCAGAATCTGACCCAAATACACCCTCGGATCAGGAAAAATTTCATAAACATATCCATGTACTTGGAATTTCGGATCAGGATCCGCTGACCGTTGATCTGAAACTGGTCCGCCATGTGTGATTTAGGTATCCGACTGAAACAAAAACTTAACTTTACCTGGATCCAAGGTTGATGAGCTTAAGTCCGACCTTTGGCTCAAGGAGGCCCACCAGAAGTCCTCCGTTGAGTTGAAACAAAGCCGCTTTGGTTATAACCTATGTATACCTTGTCCACAAGTCTATTTCAGAGAGTTTTTAGGCTATAAAAGGACCTTAGAACCCTCTCTCTCATAGCCATACGAATTTGGGAGAAACCCTAAAGAGAGAAGTGAGAAAAGAGAGAGAAAGAGTGAGAGTTGTGGGAGATCTTTCCTACCCTTTTCCCTGCCGTTCTACAAGCCCGTTCTTGCCGCTTTCCCGGCGATACCGACTTCGTTTTGAGGTAAGAAACCCTAACCCTAAATCTGTTTTGGGGTGTGTTGGTTGTAGGTGATGAAATAACTAACCTATTTCATTCTTTAGGCTACCAAACTGCCAAATACGGAAGCTTGGCAAACCTAGCTGATCTGTTGCGATTCTACGGTATAAGGTGATGACTTTAGGTGTATAGGTTACGGTTTTCAACGCTTTCAATGTCAGATAATGATAGATTCATGATCTGCATGCAATTGTACATGTACAAAGTGCTTTATGATTTCTGTTTCGATTAAAGACATAGAATATGGAATTTTACATATTCTAGGTATTCGTAGAAAATACCGTATACGTATATATTTTGGAAATATGTTTGACATGATTAGTTGTTGTATGAATACATGATATATGGATAAAATACTTATTTGGCGAAAAGATTCGCCCTAATACATGTTATGCTAATATACACTATTTATGTAGAAATAGTGTATTGTAGGAAATACCGTATACGTATATATTTTGGAAATGTGTTTGTCATGATTATTTGTTGTATGAAGATATGATATATGGATAAAATACTTATTTGGTGAAAGGATTCGCCCTAATACATGTTTGGCTAACATACACTAAGTATGTTGAAATAGTGTATGCTAAGTGTTTGTGAAAATGCTTGTGTGAGTAAGTGTTTGGATGATGATGCCTTAGGAGGGTGTTGAGATGGGATTCTCAACTACCTTAGAGACATGTATGATTTCCTCCATGAGGTTGTTTACTTAAACCGTTTACTTGTGCAATATATGTGTTTGTATTCCTATTTATGTAGTGCTTTATAACATGCTTTATGACATGCTTACTAACATGCTTGAATTACTTTGTTTATTATGCTTTACTCCACATGCTGTGAATAAGGATTGATTGAGTTTGGGACTATGTCTATAGTTCAGACAATCGGTACCAGACTTGAGTTCGTGGTTGAGATTCATGTCGCCACGTAAGATGTGTTTGACGAACCCGAGTCGTACGTCAGTTTGCGACAGTGGTTAGGCCACGCGAAGTGCTTATGCACTTCATGTCGTCCAATTGATTGTGCGTTCGAGCTAGTCAGGCTCGTCAAGTAACCCGATATGTCTAATGTATGTTCACCATGTTTGGTCGCTACTGCTTGAACCTATGGTACCAAACTTACCAGTGGAATCCCGTTAACCATGGTACCTCGATCCGCTAAGACTCATGAGCCGGGCATGGTGGTATGAGACACCGTGGTCGAGCTGTCAGCCTATACTGGGGCCATGTGCCTCCCGTAGTGACTAGTGAGCAACCAGACTCGTGAACCGATTATGGTGGTATGAGACACTATATTCGTGCTGTCGGCCTACATTGATAAGGTGATGGGGGAGCGGTGTAACCTTTGTACGTAACAGCCCTGACAGCCCTTTGTAGTGACCTCGAGCATACTCTGAATTTGCGGTGAGGCGACGAGTTTTGTCGCAGTGTAGAGAGTATGAACTAGGCCTGTTTCTGTATAGTGATGAATCGTTAAAGAGGTGATGGGGGAGTGGTGTAACCTTTGTGCGTAACAGCCCTGACAGCCTTTGTAGTGACCTAGAAAACACACCATCGTCTGAGATTAACTAGGACTGGCGACCCTAGAATGGATCATGTTTGGGAATGATACAAGGGAGGTACCTTAGTTTCCCAATCCTGCTGTTTGAAATGGACTAATAACAACTCGGTAATCATGCTCATCATGCATTGCATGTGCTTGGAAGATGTGGAGCACTGAGGGATGAAAGCATGCCGCGAACGTAAGATGGTGTCGCACGAGGGAGGGTGCGGTGAGGGCATCCATCATGACGGGATTCATACTTGCATTAATAAGAGTAGTTAAGAGTGTTTGATTGTACTGCTTTATCATTACTGCTTGACTATATTGATAACCTGTTAACCTATGCTTTATTGTTCCACTGAGTTAGCTACTCACTCCCACGTTACGGGACGGTGTTGTGCACACCAACCAGACTCTGTCTCAGGTTTAGATGAGCTGACGACTCAGGAGGCTGAGCCGGACTATGACGAGGACCAGGACGAGTTCTCATTTATGCAGTATTCTGGCGGTTTCGACTAGACTGCCGGATCGACGGGATTTGCTGGGATCACATCCTTAGATGTATTATTGACTTTTTGAACATTAAATAGATACATGTATATGATGACTCAGATGGATTCATACTCTGGAGAATGAAATGATTTTGTTTCTTTTATGTACATATATATACAGTTCAGTCTTCCGCTTGCCTTTATACAATTGATCTGGAGTATGAATTACTATTTTAGTATAATCTCACTCATGTTTATTGCTCTAACACAGACAACATTTAATCATCATTATCTATGTTGCATAAGTGATGCATTGGAACTTGGGAATTGAGTTATACTCGACTCCCGATTTTCAGGGCGTTACATGTTATTAGTCCATTTCAAATAGCAGTATTGGGAAACTAAGGTACCTTCCTTATATCATTCCCAAACAATGATCCATTTTAAGGTCGTCAGTCCTAGATACTCTCATACGATGATGCGGTTCTAGGTCGCTGTAAAGGGCTGCCAGGGCTGTTACATGCACTCGTTGCACCGCTTCCCCATCACCTTATCCATACAGGCCTAGTTTATACTTTGTTTACTACGGGAAGGCTCGTCGCCTCTCAGCAGATTCAGAGTATGCTCGAAATCACTATACCGGGTACGGTCAGGGCTGTCAGGGCTGTTACACGCACTCGTTGCACCGTTCCCCCATCACCCATCAAAGCAGTGTAGGCCAACAGCTCGAATATAGTGTCCCATACCACCATAATCGGCTCACGAGTCTGAATGCTCAATGGTCACTACGGGGAGGCTCGTGGCCCCAGCGTAGGCCAATAGCTCGACCACGGTGTCCCATACCACCATGCCCGGCTCATGAGTCTTAGCGGATCGTGGTACCATGGTTAACGGGATTCCACTGGTAAGTTTGGTACCCTAGGTTCAAGCAGTAGCGTCCAAACATGGTGAACATACATAAGATAGATCGGGTTACTTGACGAGCTCGGCTAACTCGAGTGCACAACAAGTTGAACAATAGAAAGTGCAAAAGCACTTCGTGTGGCCAACCACTATCGCCAACCGAAGTACGACTCGGGTTCGTCAAACACATCTCGCGTGACGAATGAATCTCAGTCACGAATTCCATTCCGTTACCGATCGCCTGGACTAACTCTTAGTCCCAATCACATTCAATTACGGAACAATTAAAGCAGTAATGGATCAGGATTTCAAATCATACAATCAAATATCTAGTATTATCCGCTTAGGGCTGCCAGGGCTGTTGTACGGAATCGTTACACCACTCCCCCATCACCCTTCACGGCTCTTATGGAATACGACTTAAACATGAATTTAAACGTATGAATTACATAGATAAAATCATACAATCAGTTGAGCATGTTATGAAGTACAACATAAGCATGAGTTTGTACATATTCAATTCATAATCACACCGATATCTAAAGAAATCATACACATAGTTAAAGGAGTTGAGAATTATATCTCAACACCCTTATACATTACAATTTACTAACTACTACTCATTCAGACATTTCAACAAACACTTTAGACCACCTACATCAACATACATGACATATGTTGATCAGATAGGTATTAGGTCAAATCCTTTCACTAGGGAGGTGCCCCAATTATAACACGCGTGCACCCATGACGGATAGTCATGGCAAGCAGGAATCCAAGTTCCATATTCATTCAGTCATTTCCACAAACACTTGGGCTACACATTTTAACATATATAGCATATAGTGGCCGTGGTGTGATTTAGGGCAAGTCCTTTTGCTAGGGAGTTGTTGCATACATATAAGCATATAGTCACGACAAATAATCATGTTAAGCACAAATCCATATTTTATACGTATACGGTATTTTCTACAAATACGAGGACTACAGTATATTCAACATAGTTAACGTTTAATCGAAAAATGAAACGGACAACACTTTGTATATGTACAATTGCATGCAGATCATGAATCTATCATTAGCTAACATAAAAGTGTTGAAAACCATAACCTATACATCTAAAGTCCACACCTTTTGTCGTAGAATTGTAACGAACTCGATAGATTTGCTAGGCTTCTGTCTACGGTGATGCGGCAACCTATAACATGCCTCAGGTTAATTATTTCATAGCTTACAACTATCAAAACCCCAAAACAGATTAGGGTTAGGGTTTCTTACCTAGAAATGAAGTCGGAATCGCCGGGAAAGCGATTAGAACGAAGTGGTTAGGCTTGTATAGTGACAGGGTAGAGCATCAGGGAGATCCTCCCACTTCTCTCACACTTTCTCTCTCTTTTCTCTCTTCTCTCTCCTAGGTTTTCTCAAATTCGTATGGAATGAGAGAGTAAGGGTTTAAGGTCCTTATATAGGTCCAGAAATCACCAAATTAGACTCAGGAACAAAGTATACTTAGCTTATGTCTAAATATGGACTGTTCCGTCTCAACGGAGCACTTCTGGCAGTCCCCCTTGAGCCAAAGGTCGGACTTAAGCTCACTAACACTGGATCTAGGTTTAGTTAAGTTTTCATTTCGGTTGGCTTACCAGATCACGCGTAGCAGACCAGTTTCAGTTCAACGGTCAGTGAAACTCGATCGGAGATTTCAAGTACACTGACACGTAGGGGCAAATATCCTTGATTCGAGGGTGTAATTTGGTCAGATTCCGATAGTCGGAAGACTTATAACTGATCTGCAAGCGACACGTGCCAGATTAGTTAAATTTATATTTTATTTTTAATTAATTTCACATTTCTCACACTCTTCACTCCGGGTTCAAGCGAATAGTCCCAGGACACTATCTAGATTTGATTTCCGAGATGGTTGTCAAGCCCAGCAAGGCGGTCCTAACTGTTTAACTTTGCGTTAATCAGACTTTCGATGTACGGTCCAGATCTGAAACGAAGTTTCGTAATGCTCCCGAGAGTAGCCGGGTAATGAGATTGATCCTAGCTTTTAGGGTAACCTAGCGTCAATGATTCTACAAGTTTTGGGTCTTGCAGATCGTATTTAAAGTGATTAGTGTGGATTTCGTATGAACTCTAGTTTAACACTAGTCAATCCTCGTCTAATTTCTAAAGGATTTAATCCTGAGTGACACCTACTCGAGGTGGGACTAGGGTCTTTGTACCGAATGATCAGCATCACCTAGACTTTAAGATTTGTGTCTAAAATGAAAGCACTTAGACGAGTTTGACGAAGAAGATAGTGAAAGGTGAGATTTGTGAAGGAAAGGTGAGGTTTTCAAGGAATGGTTCAAAGAAGGGATTTAAGACCTTTGAATTTAGTGTTTGAGAAGTTAATCAGGTGTTAGGATTGACCCATTGCCTAAGGACGTCTAATTCCAGGTTGGCAAAAATCCGGGGTGTTACATGGGGCTATTCTCCATGGACCCCATCATGATGTATATAATGATTCACTCCATCTTAAGGTCATCTAGACTTTAAGGATCATTTTGGGATGGCATCCCAACCATCCATAGCAATTATAGATCATGCATGTAGTTATTTTATGTTGCATGCACAATCAATGTAGTTATATGAGTATGATTCATTCTTGGGAGGGCCCATTAGTGGTGGGGCCCTACCCCATGGCCAGATTATATTTCTTCTCCATATTTTCTTTCCTGTCTTTATAGTAAATCTGATGTATGTGGTGTTCACTTGATGTGCCATGCAACTAGGCCCAAGTGGTTAGACATCCAGGCCCACCTTGTTGCCCCATATTGTTGGCATGTTTTGGACAGCCTTTGGGCTTGATTTTATGGATGATCTTGGAAGGGGATTAGGTCTGAGAGTTGTGTGACCCATCTAGGTGGACCCCACCTTGAGAAAATGCTGATTTATTTCCCTTTTAATTATCTTTTGGGGTGGTTTGGACAGCAGCATGTTGCTGTCCAAATCTGCCTGGACAGATTTTTGGGCCACCTTGGGGCCTGATTTCTGGATCTTTGGTGGGAATAATGAAACAAAAAAATATATGATTCTTGTAGCCTTATGACCCACCTACAACCATACCAAATTTCATCCCCATCTGACCTTCATTGGGGTCCCAAAGGTGTGGTCCAAGTGAGGTGGACAGTCTGGATTTTCTACACTGTTCCAGCAACATTCCACCCTGGACAAGTTGGAATTCTAAAATTTATTAAAATACTTTTGGGTGTCTAAAAATTATGAAAATTTACAAAGAGGTTAACCACTCATGTTAGGACCCATCTACAAAATTTTGGGGCCAATGGACGCCTGTACACACCATGGTGGTGGCTGGACCGGCCCACTATAATATGGTGTCCAGATCAGTCTGATTTTCATGACAGATTGATTTACATAAATGAATTAAAATATTTATAGACGTCCAAAAATTTTGAAATTTTGTAGAGATGTGGTCCACTCATTTTAGGACCTACCTACCAAATTTTAGGGCCAATGGGCCCCTGTGCACACCGTGGCGAGGGCTGGACTAGCCCACCACGTTGGGACGTCCAGGTCAGTCCGATTTTCTGGACAGACCATTTTATTTAAATTCATTAAAATATTTTTAGGTGTTCAAAAATTCTGAAATTTTGTGGAGTTATGGATCACCTATGGAAAGACCACCCTGCAAATTTTCAGGGTCATCGGGCCCCTATACCGATCGTGGTGTGGCCTGCAATTTGGATCAGTTTTGAGTCAAATATCCAGGCCCGTAGGACAACCCACCATGAGATGCCCCTACCTTGGGCTACTGGGCCTGCATTCTAACGGCATGACCCACTTGAAGTAAGTGTTGTATATCCCCCTTCTTATCTGGTGGGACCCACTGTGATATGTGTGGGTCACCATGGGTCAGTAACCCATTTAAATTAAATAAATTTCTAGACTCCAGCAGGCCCAGGAAGTGGGTGGGCTGGAATTCCAGCAAGGGGCCCAAATTTGTGCATAGTTGATCTTTTGAAGCTATGGCGGCCCACCAGATTTAAGGGAGTATTGCACACACTCTTTGCCCTCCTTCCTTAGACATTTTGGGCTTAATTAGTGCTCCTTGAGGCCCACCTTTGTGGTGGTTTGTGGGCTAGTCTTAACCAGAATTTTTGATAGCTTTATAGGCCCAATGGGCTGGAAACCTATCCCTTGAGCCCAAGATTGTGCAAGGGCTGACCTTATTGATTCATGGGCCCAATGGGCCGTCTACAAGCTGATCATGTGTATTTATTAGCCTTGATGCCCTCATAAAATGCTTAATTGTGGGCTGACTTGCAAGGCCCACATAAATGTATATTGTGGAGGGCCTTGCTAAATCTTTGGGTTGGTGTGGCAAGGCCCACACTGTCAGTATAGGCCTTGCTCATGTGTATTCTTGGGCTTACGGGCTACCTTCAAGTCCACTATAATGTATGAATTAGATGGCTTTTGTTTGGGCCATTTCTTTTGGGCCCATTATGTGATATATTATATGCATGTTTGTGTTAGCAAGTAGGCCTTGTGGACTCAGTTCTTTTGGATAGGCCCATTGATCTTGGGCCTATACTCTCCTATCTATTGTGATGGGCTTAGGGGCAATAATACACAAGAGGTTGGGCTCTTGGCTGCCCACTAAACTGACCCTGTACTTGGGCCAAAAGTGAGGCCCAACTCACTTGTGTTAAATGTGATACTTGCCCATGTAAATGAATTACTGGGCTGCCCATGAAGCCTACAACAATATATGGATTTATGACCTTTATGGTTGGGCCCAAACCTTGCTTAAGGGCCCACCATGCTACCTAAGTATTGGGCTTAGTGTATCGCCCACTAGGCCATGGATTTCTTAGCCCTTGGGCCTTATTTCATGCTCGAGTAGTGGCGGACTACCTCTTGGGAACCAGTTGAGGTTGGATGTCCTCCTGGGTGGTCCTAAGGTAGGCCTAAGGGTTCTTCTATGGATGGTTAAAGGCCCACCATTGACCCTAGGCCATTTGTTTAAGGCTCAATGTGTATATATGTGGAACCTACCTTAACACATGTTTGGTCCAGGTTGTCCAAGCCTTGGGTCGCCCGATCATGGAGGCACTCTCTGCCTTGGGTTGCTGCTGGACTCACAATCTAGTAGCAGGCCCACTTGATCTTTTCTTGATGTATACACACCCTCCATCTGGTGGGGCCTCCTGTGAATATTGTTGGCCTTCATGAGATCATTCCCACTTAATTGACTAATTTCTGGGCTTTAGAAGACCTAAGAAGCTGAGTGGGCCAAACGTTTATTAAGGGGCCTCAAATGTACATTGTTATGGTTGAAACTTTATTGGACATGGGACTCACCATATAGAGAACTTGTGTACGTGTTGCATGCTTGGGTTTTCTTATAATCTTTGGGCTTAATCAGTGCATTCTTTTGTGTCACCTTTAGTGATCACATGAGGACCCCATCTTATATCAGATTTTTGGGGCATCCCATAGGCCCAAAGTAGGTTGGGACGTCCCAACTTGGCCCAACCATATATTGGGCCAACTTCACCATTTTGATGGACTTATGAGCTAAGATAAGGATGGTATTGGGCCATTGGTTGCCCACTTAAATTGCTGGTTATTGGGTTGATGTAATTGGGCCCATTTCATCATCCAAACTTAAACTTAATTTTGGGCCGTATATTGCGTACACAGGTTGTCACGCCCCGAACTCAGAAACCGGGCTCATAAAATTTCCGATCGCCGAATCCGGCGCCGACAGCCTTCGTAGAACCCCATTCTCGGCTCCTAGCGCCCATATGCCAGGTTCCGATCCTGGGATGCTACAAGGAGGATTTCTAATGATCAATTTGATTCGTAATGAGCATAACCACAAGCATAACCCACGAACAATAAACACAAGAACACCATCACAAAATCCACTATGATCAAAAAATTTAAGTACAATGTGTAGGAAAGGGAAATACAATATACTGAAAATGACAAAAACTCTAAAAACTCAGTTGCACGCTCCAACTGCGGTGAGTCTACGGCTGCGTCCTGGCGTCACCTGCACGCATCAATCGTACATAAGCTTATGGAAAGCTTAGAGGGTGGTGTAAGTGTGTGTGCAATATGAGCGTGCTCAGAATGTAGGGTCAGAGTAATGCGGAATCGTGCTTATGAGTACATGAATGCAGTCAGCTGTACCAAGGCTATGCGGTACAGAATATAAATGATATCGGCCATATCAAGGTCATGCGATGCATAATGCAGCTCAAGCATGTCAATCCTCATGTCAATACAGTTATCAGTCTGGATAATCACCGGGGTCTAGTACACTCTACGTCAGCTTGCCGTCCCTATCCAGACGCACAACTGGAAGAACGAAAGAAACCTCACTATCCACCTGCCAATATCGGGCCCGGCTCGTCGATAGCGGACCGATTCCTCAAGCTGGTCAACTCAACCTAGAAATTGCCCCCTCACTCAGGCGGGTAAGGTCACACCCCTTTCCAACCGACCATGACACAGTGGGAGACGCTGCCTCCTGGTATTCGGCTCTCATGCGCTCGTATATCCACTCGGTCTCGACGTTGGAGTCATCCTCTGGTACCATCGAGTTTAGTGATTTTCACCCAGGGATATCTATAGCGCCCGTATGCTAGAATCAAATATTTCCGGTATCCAATCCAGCCACCCACAATGTGTCTGTGGAGGCTATGGCCCTGGTGTCGCTAGGGCATACAATAACTATAATCACACAATGCAAGTGCATGTAACACACTATCAGTCATGCAGTCATCCTACGTGAAGCACGCGCTCATGTAGGGCAACTCCACCTATCAGGGAGCCCGTAAACAGTCTGTCTGAAGGCATATGATATGATCAGACACTCCTCATCTCAAGCATACATATGATGCGTATTATCATGAATCATATATCTATACTAAACATGTTATATAGTGATGGGATCTGAGCAAGGCGAAGATGGGCCTAGACGGCCTACCCACTATAAGTATGGGCCTATCAATGGGCCTTAGGGAGAGTGATAATGCGGACATTTAACCAACATTATCCCTACAATGTGGGCATCAAACCATCATTGCTCCCAAGGCATGACCGCCAAAACATCATAACATAAACCATGGAAGAATCATATATTGCAATGGGCCTTAGGTACATCCCGTTGGGCCTCGACCAAAGGCCTCCAATACATCAAATGGCCTCATGTACATGGTCTCGTATATATCGAAGTAGGCCTCAATAGGCAGTCCACAAATACATCCAATTAGGCCTAGTCACATGGGCCTCATATATATCAAAGTGGGCCTCGACAACGGGCCATAATTACTTCAAGATGGGCCTCAGAACATGGGCCCTAGATACATCAAATGGGTCGTTTATTATGGGCCTCAACTATTCCCAGGTAGGCCTTCATGAACTATAGATCCGTCTTATTTTTAGTCTCAAGCCTTAAGACGATCATTCATAATGGTAGGACAGGTTAGATGCAACACATGCATCATGGTGGACTTCCATGTGGGCCCACTATTTATTTGCCACCCAAACTGTTTATAAGGTCACTGGACCTGGGGTAGGCCTGGAGCCCACCGTGATATTTATTTGCAATCCAATCCATTCATGAGGCAACGTGGGCCTTGGGCCCACTGTAATATTTATTTTCATTCAATCTATTCATAAGGTCATGGGACCAGGGGGCCCACCAGAATGTTTATTTGCCATGCAACCCGTTGATAGGGTCATGTGGGCCTAGCCCACGGTAATGTTTATTTGCCAGCTAACCTGTTTATAAGGTCATGTGTTCCTGGGGGTGGGCATGAGGCCCACTGAAATGTGGTTTACAAATCCAGTCCAACCATTATGTGTGTCCCACCTGAATGAGGGTCCAGATCAAGTTTCAGCCACTTCCAAAATTCAGGTAGGCCCCACCAATTGTTTTTATAAGTTTTAGGCATGTCTCCACATGGTTTTAGATGGTATGGCCCACCTGAGTTCCGTATACGGCTGATTTTTGGGATACCCCATAATTTAAAGGGGAACCATCAAATGAACGGTTCTGATGGTCGAAACGCACCACGATGGGGGGTCCACAGCTGGGCCGTGAGGCCCTGCGTTCGTCCCCCCGCCCATTAGCCACAGGCGCTGCCTGCGCTGCAGCAGCAGCAGCGCTGCCACCTTTTTTTTATTTTTATTTTTAATTTTATTCGTGGGGCCCGCATCAGCAAGATCCAACCCGTCCATTGCATGAGATCCACAAAATTAGGGGTCCAAACCAAGTTTCAGATGGGTCCAAGCTCCTTGTGGGCCCCAGCAGTCATTTTCCCAAAATTTAACGAAGAAAACTAGTGTTCTCAATGTCATGGCCCACCAGAAAATGGGATCAGCTTCATTTTTCGGCTCAACGCCTAAAATGAGCTAGAGAACGGAATAGACGGCGTGGATCATATACATACATCAAGGTGGGGCCTGCATGAGCAGCCCACCCCAAAAAGTAACTTTTTTTTAGATAGCTTGCAAGTACACACCCATGCAGTACACGCACTCCATGTCTGGACGCTACGTCCAGCGTCCAGAGACGCTGGATGGTTTGGATACACACTACATCATGGTGGGTCCCACATGTACGTGGCCCACCACCATGTAATATATATATATATATATATATTAATATAGTATTAATATAAAATAAATATAATAAATTATATAACATGTGGGGCTTCCCACCATCCCAAAAATGGACGATGGATGTCTCCTAAAAATGTAGTGGGCCACACCAATGATGAATGGAGTGGATTTAACATGATTTAGTGGGACCCACTTCATTCTAGGGAGAGAAAAGAGAGAGAGAGAGATAAAGAGAGAGACGGTGATAGAGAGGAGGGACCCCGCCACTATGGGCCCTCCATTGATACAATACATAGATCAAAATGGGTCCCACCAACAAGTGGGTCGTTAAATGGAAATCAATGGTGGATCACCCACCTCTTGTACTCCTCCTTCCTCCTTAAGCCTCCTTATCTCCTAGCCTCCACTTTCAATGGTGGTTGATGATGATCCAACGATTGAGATGGGAGATGTGAGAGTAGGGGAAAGTGGGCCACACTTGGAGTTTGGGAAGAGGGAGAGAGCTTGGACGTGTGAGCTCTTGCTTGGCTTGGGAATGTGGAGAAATGAGAAGGAAAGAGAGTTGTAAGAGAGATGAGTGATGTGAGGTGAGTGATGTGAGGTAATGGATGTGGTACTTGACTAGGTATGGGTGTGTAAGAGAGAGAGTAAGAAAGAGTTGACTTTGGAAAGAGAAAGCATGGGTTGCTTGTACTTAACATTGAAGTGATTGATTGATTGATGGGATTGATTTGACATTGCGTAGAGATTCTCTTGGGATTGAGAAAGCGCGGCGTTTCTTCGAAATAAACACCGACTCACATCTTCTGGTCAGGGTATCGGATCGGTGCGTGAGTCACGGCGTTGGAACCGCGGCGACGGTGCGGTCGCAATGATACAGGTCTCAGATTAAACTGACTCAAATCTAAAGGATACGACTTACGATCGATCGCAATGTCGATTATCAGTCGCGGATTGTCGGACTTCGACGGAAATGATCGCTGGATTCATCAGAACAGTACGAACTAGGGTACGGGTCTTACAGCTCTTCCTACCTAATAAAAATTTCATCCTCGAAATTTACACTACCAACGCAACTAAACGTAACTCATAAGAGGATAGGGAATATAACATCATGTATGGTCAAAACACAGTACAACATACATCAAACATCAAAAGACGGGGATGACGCCCATGAATCTCAAGCTCTAACTCTCAAGACGCATCATCCATAAGTAATCTAGCAAGATGGTGTAGGGGCCAAGTCACATGAATCATCGACGACTACTCTTGTGACTGAGGGTCCTACTGAACGGCATAAAATTTGCCCTGAGCCTGCTGGGGAGGTGCAGGTCCCCTCTAAGGTCTCTGCTGCTGCGGGGGAGGTCCTGGAGGCTGGTGCTGCTTCTGAGGGGGCCTCGGTGGTAGAATCTGTTGTCGCTGCTGTTGCGAAAGCTGCTGCGGTACTCTCGGTTGCTGCTGCCGAGGTCGGGGACACTCCCACCTACGGTGTCCTATCCCACCGCATCCATAGCAAGTGTCAGGAAGCTGTCTCTGAGGTGGTGCCGCTGGGGGTACCGTCGGTGCTACTGGTGCTCCGGCGGATGGGTGGCTCCTATATCTCTGCGGTCGTCGGTGCTGCTGGGAGCTACTGGAGGGGGCCTACCTCTTCTGACCCCTCCTCTGATCTCGATTGCTCTGTCCGCCGGCCCACTAGGCCTCATAAATCTGAGCCCTCCGCACTACCACCTGGAAGGTCGGGAGCTCATGCCCAATAACACGGCCTCGAAGACCGTAACGTAAACCGTTCTTGAAACGGTGAGCCTTTCGCCCCTCATCATCAACCATATATGGCGCAAACCTCGATAGCGCCACAAAATGGGCCGCGTATTACGCCACGGTCATGTCCCCCTGCACTAGAGTCTTGAACTCCAGTGCTCTTTGACGTCGAATGTGGTCAGGGAAGTACTGCTCCTCGAATCTATCGATAAAGTCATCCCATGTCCAGACGTAATCAGGTCCTACAACACGGGTAACGGAGGTCCACCAATGCTCTACCTCACCGTGGAAAAGGAATACCGCTAACCGAACTCGATGCTGGGTCGTGCATGACATAGTATCGAAGATCTTCTCCACATCGGAGCGCCATCTCTCTGCTGCAGTTGGATCTGGCTCGCCCTGGAAACGCGGAGGATCAAGCCGTCTGAACTCGCGAAGAAGAGCACTCGCGCGCTCCTACTCTGCCTGCTCTGGAGAAACAACTGGGCGCCTGCCCTGCCCCTGAAGTGCAGCAGTCACAGCCTGTAACATCTGCTGTAACTGCGAGGCACTCACAGGCACGGTCGGATCCGCACCGACATCAGGTGGAGGACGTCATCTCAGGCAGGGGAGCAGGGATCTTTGGGGGTGGAACGGGAGGCGCGGGTGGTAAAGCTGGAGTCTCGGGTGGTGGAGCGGGAATCGATCGTCTCCTGCGCGGCATGTCCTATAGAAGGGATAAGGACGCTGATCAACCTCGAGAATCGTACGTTAGGGAAGTCAATCGGAAGGTTTCGCACTCGGAACCTAATCGCTTTAAACTCATAGTAAACATGTGATGCTGTTATTGGTTATTCCCAAGTTATGCTATGATACCAACTTCTGTCACGCCCCGAACTCGGAAACCGGGCTCACAAAATTTCCGATCGCCGAATCCGGCGCGGAAAGCCTCCGTAGAACCCCATTCTCGGCTCCCAGCGCCCATACGCCAGGTTCCGATCCTGGGATGCTACAAGGAGGATTTCTAATGATCAATTTGATTCGTAATGAGCATAACCACAAGCATAACCCACGAGCAATAACCACAAGAACACCATCACAAAATCCACTATGATCAAAAAATTTAAGTACAATGCGTAGGAAAGGGAAATACAATATACTGAAAATGACAAAAACTCCAAAAACTCGGCTGCACGCTCCAACTGCGGTAAGTCTACGACTGCGTCCTGGCGTCACCTGCACGCATCAATCGTGCATAAGCTTATGGAAAGCTTAGAGGGTGGTCTAAGTGTGTGCGCAATATGAGCGTGCTCAGAATGCAGGGTCAGAGTAACGTGGAATCGTGCTGATGAGTACATGAATGCAGTCAGCTGTACCAAGGCTATGCGGTACAGAATATAAATGATATCGACCATATCAAGGCCATGCGATGCATAATGCAGCTCAAGCATGTCAATCCTCATGTCAATACAGTTATCAGTTTGGATAATCACCGGGGTCTAGTACACTCTACGCCAGCTTGTCGTCCCTATCCGGACGCACAACTAGAGGAGCGAAAAAGATCTCACTATCCGCCTGCCAATATCGGGCCTAGCTCGTCGATAGCGGACCGATTGCTCAAGCTGGTCAAACTCAACCTAGAAATTGCCCCCTCACTCAGGCGGGTAAGGTCACACCCCTTTTCAACCGACCACGACACAGTGGGAGACGCGGCCTCCTGGTATTCGCCCTCATGCGCTTGTACATCCACTCGGTCTCGACGTTGGAGTCATCCTCTAGTACCATCGGGTTTAGGGATTTTCACCCAGGGACATCTATGGCGCCTGTATGCTAGAATCAAACATTTTTGGTATCCAATCCAGCCACCCACGATGTGTCTGTGGAGGCTATGGCCTTGGTGTCGCTAGGGCATACAGTAACTACAATCACACAATGCAAGTGCATGTAATACACTATCAGTCATGCAGTCATCCTGCGTGAAGCACGCGCTCATGTAGGGCAACTCCACCTATTAGGGAGCCCGTAAACAGTCTGTCTGAAGGCATATGATATGATCAGACACTCCTCATCTCAAGCATACATATGATGCGTATTATCATGAATCATATATCTATACTAAACATGTTATATAGTGATGGGATCTGAGTAAGGCGAAGATGGGCCTAGACGGCCTACCCACTATAAGTATGGGCCTATCAATGGGCCTTAGGGAGAGTGATAATGTGGACATTTAACCAACATTATCCCTACAATGTGGGCGTCAAACCATCATTGTTCCCAAAGCATGGCCGCCAAAACATCATAACATAAACCATGGAAGAATCATATATTGCAATGGGCCTTAGGTACATCCCGTTGGGCTTCGACCAAAGGCCTCCAATACATCAAATGGCCTCATGTACATGGGTCTCATATATATCGAAGTGGGCCTCAATAGGCAGGCCACAAATACATCCAATTAGGCCTAGTCACATGGGCCTCATATATATCAAAGTGGGCCTCGACAATGGGCCATAATTACTTCAAGATGGGCCTCAGAACATGGGCCCTAGATACATCAAATGGGTCGTTTATTATGGGCCTCAACTATTCCCAGGTGGGCCTTCATGAACTATAGATCCGTCTTATTTTTAGTCTCAAGCCTTAAGACTATCATTCATAATGGTAGGACAGGTTAGATGCAACACATGCATCATGGTGGACTTCCATGTGGGCCCACTATTTATTTGCCACCCAAACTGTTTATAAGGTCGCTGGACCTGGGGTGGGCCTGGAGCCCACCGTGATATTTATTTGCAATCCAATCCATTCATGAGGCCACGTGGGCCTTAGGCCTACTGTAATATTTATTTTCATTCAATCTATTCATAAGGTCATGGGACCAGGGGGCCCACCAGAATGTTTATTTGCCATGCAACCCGTTGATAGAGTCACGTGGGCCTAGCCCACGGTAATGTTTATTTGCCAGCCAACCTATTTATAAGGTCATGTGGACCTGGGGGTGGGCATGAGGCCCACTGAAATGTGGTTTACAAATCTAGTCCAACCATTGTGTATGTCCCACCTGAATGAGGGTCCAGATCAAGTTTCAGCCGTTTCCAAAATTCAGGTAGGCCCCACCAATTGTTTTTATAAATTTTAGGCATGTCTCCACATGGTTTTAAATGGTAAGGCCCACCTGAGTTCCGTATACGACTGATTTTTGGGATACCCCATAATTTAAAGGGGAACCATCAAATGAACGGTTCTGATGGTCGAAACGCACCACGATGGGGGGTCCACAGCTGGGCCGTGAGGTCCAGCGTTCGTCCGCCCGCCCATTAGCCGCAGGCGCTGCCTGCGCTGCAGCAGTAGCAGCGCTGCCACCTTTTTTTTTAAAATTTTATTCGTGGGGCCTGCATCAGCAAGATCCAACCCGTCCATTGCATGAGATCCACAAAATTAGGTGTCCAAACCAAGTTTCAGATGGGTCCAAGCTCCTTGTGGGCCCCAGCAGTCATTTTTCCAAAATTTAACGAAGAAAACTAGTGTTCTCAATGTCACGGCCCACCAGAAAATGGGATCAGCTTCATTTTTCGGCTCAAAGCCTAAAATGAGCTAGAGAACGGAATAGACGGCGTGGATCATATACATACATCAAGGTGGGGCCTGCATGAGCAGCCCACCCCAAAAAGTAACTTTTTTTTTAGATAGCTTGCAAGTACACACTCATGCAGTACACGCACTCCATGTCTGGACGCTACGTCCAGCGTCCAGAGACGCTGGACGGTTTGGATATACACTGCATCATGGTGGGTCCCACATGTACGTGGCCCACCACCATGTAATATATATATATATATATTAATATAGTATTAATATAAAATAAATATAATAAATTATATAACATGTGGGGCTTCCCACCATCCCAAAAATGGACGATGGATGTCTCCTAAAAATGTAGTGGGCCACACCAATGATGAATGGAGTGGATTTAACATGATTTAGTGGGACCCACTTCATTCTAGGGAGAGAAAAGAGAGAGAGAGATAGATAGATAGATAGAGAGACGGTGATAGAGAGGAGGGACCCCGCCACTTTGGGCCCTCCATTGATATAATACATAGATCAAAATGGGTCCCACCAACAAGTGGGGCCTTAAATGGAAATCAATGGTGGATCACCCACCTCTCGTACTCCTCCTTCCTCCTTAAGCCTCCTTAGCTCCTAGCCTCCACTTTCAATGGTGGTTGATGATGATCCAACGGTTGAGATGGGAGATGTGAGAGTAGGGGAAAGTGGGCCACACTTGGAGTTTGGGAATAGGGAGAGAGCTTGGACGTGTGAGCTCTTGCTTGGCTTGGGAATGTGGAGAAATGAGAAGGAGAGAGAATTGTAAGAGAGATGAGTGATGTGAGGTGATGGATGTGGTACTTGACTAGGTATGGGTGTGTAAGAGAGAGAGTGAGAAAGAGTTGACTTTGGAGAGAGAAAGCATGAGTTGCTTGTACTTGACATTGAAGTGATTGATTGATTGATGGGATTGATTTGACATTGCGTAGAGATTCTCTTGGGATTGAGAAAGCGCGGCGTTTCTTCGAAATAAACGCCGACTCACATCTTCTGGTCAGGGTATCGGATCGGTGCGTGAGTCGCGGTGTTGGAACTGCGGCGACGGTGCGGTCGCAATGATACAGGTCTCGGATTAAACTGACTCGAATCTAAAGGATACGACTTACGATCGATCGCAACGTCGATTATCAGTCGCGGATTACCGGACTTCGATGGAAATGATCGCTGGATTCATCGGAACAGTACGAACTTGGGTACGGGTCTTACACAGGCTGCCCGCTAAGTCCAACTTAATGCATGGATTCTATGGCCATTGGGAATTGAGCCTTGGGCCTTAATTTTTCTCTTGGGGCCCATGTTGCTAAAAGTGGTATTATATCTTTTTATGGCCTATTATGAGGAATATATGTATATGGTTACCTTTATTTTTATCTTAAATGTAGGCCTTGGGCCTTTTATCCATATAGTTCATGGTTGATATGCCTTTTTGGAGAATGGTGGTTAAATGTCCCCATTATGGACCCCTCTAGGCCCGGCTGTATTTAAGAGTGATTGGATACTCATCTTAGACTCTTTATAGGCTCATTTCTACATTACTTAGACCCATAGCTTGTATACTCAGTCTTGTGGGCTACCCCAGGTAAATGGGCCCCCACTAGAAGTTGGGTTCCTTAAGGATATTTCTAAGTACCTAGTCTTGGTTCCTTCTTGGATAGAAGGAATGTAATATACATTGTATATCGCCATATAGTGTGATTAAATTCATCCTCATGACCCATGTACATCATTGTATGCTTGGTTGACACTGAACCACTGTGTGTGTATGGTCATATTGTGTCATTGGGCATTGCATGTTACCTTCTCCAAGGGACGTAGTATTCCCTCTTGAGCACATTGGATGCTTGGAATTGATGCTTGGTTGATTGTGTGATTCATGCATCTGACAATGCATAACGTATGAGCATTATTGCCCTTGCTTCATCAGGACTGTAGCCTCCACAGATACATCGTGGATGGCCATGTTTGGACACTGAAAATGTTACTTGAGCATACCGGGTGCATAGGATGCCCATGGGTGAAATTTCCAAAACTTCCATGGTACCAAGGATCTACTCCAACGCCGTGACCGAGTGGAAAATATGAGCGCACGAGGGCCTTATACTGTTAGGCCGCGACTCCCACTATTGTGTAGTCAGTTGAATAGAGGTGTGGCCTTACTCGCCTGATGTAAGGGGGCATTGCTAGGCTAAGTCTGACCAGCTTGTGAATGGGTCCATTACCTTTAGGCGTTGCTGGTGATTGGCTGTCCGCAGACAGGGTAGTGAGGTTTCTTACGCTCGTTTGACTGTGCGGGGTCTGTAGAGCGGCAGTCATCCAGTAATGTAATGGACCCCGGTGATTTCCTTATGATGAAAATGTACTTGATATGTGGATTGGATATGAGCACTGACATTACTTCGCATTGCATTTGCATCGGCTGTGTAAGCCTCATAATGCATTACAGTACTCATTGCATTACAGTACTCATCGTATTACAATACTCATTGCATTACAGTACTCATTGCATTATATAGCCTTGGTATGGTTTCCTGCATGATCATACTGCCTTGGTATAGTTTCTTGCATTCATGATAGCCTTAGTAAGGCTAGTGGTATTGGTATTGATCATGACTCCCTTCTGCATTCTCTATCTTCTTCTGAGCACCATTGTCACATACTTTCACCACCCTCTAAGCTCTCTATAAGCTTATGCACGATTGATGCGTGCAGGAGATCATAGGTAGGTGTCGTAGTGGTAGAGTTTGGATTAGAGCTGAGCTTGAGGACCTAGTGTTGCAGACTTCCTTTCTTCCTTCTATTATCTTATGTATGTCCTTTTGGACCTTATGTAAGCTTGTAAAAGTTCAAATTCTTAGTGGATTTTGTGATGTGTGCCTTTGTTATTTCAGATTTACTTACTGTGATCTTAGGTATGCTCGTATTGGTAATGATTATACTGTTATGAAAATCCTCCTTGTAAGATCTCAGGATCGGAACCTGCCTCAGGAGCCGAGAATGGGGTACTACGGAGGCTGTTGCAGCCAGAACCGGCCATCGGGTTCCTTGTGAGTCTGGTTACCGAGTCTGGGGAGTGACAGGAATGAATTGAATAATTGATCTCCACTGTCATCTTATTTACCAAATAAAAAATAAAAAATGGGGCAGCTGAATGACCAGACAATCTTGGGCATTCAATTCATGACAGAAACAACATTGGTGCTAGACTGAACACTTACGAGGAATTTCCTGGGAAAGAACCATTCTCCAATTCGTTTGAGGGAAGTTGAGAGCTGGTGGCACTCTTTGAATGCCCCGCCCTGACTTGATCATCTCCACCTGAAAAAGGCTCATCAACATTGGGTATCTTTTTCTTTGAAGCAATGTAGAGAAACTTTTCCATCTGGATCAAGGGCTTCTGTAATAAGATGGTTGCACTGTCGATTATCCTTGTACCTGGAATGGTTGTAATTGTTATAATAGACGCAAGATGGATCTTAGTGTAGGATTAAACTGACAGAACTGATACTGTATGACTTCAAAAGCACAACTGCAGTTTAGTTAAAAACAAAAAGCATATTTCCATGTCCTTAAGAATCTGCCTACTTCATTCATAATTTTCTCTAGGCAATGATGAGAAAAATCTATTTTCCGTAAGCATCAATATACTGTCAAAGAAGAAACTCCATGCAAGCAAATAACATCTGTCGATGCATGGTGCACTTACTTCTCGCAAAGATTTTTTGTATTCTTCTCCTGGTCTTCATAAAAAAACAAGACTCTTCCTTCTTTTAGAAGCCTTTTGAGATTCATTTTCCCATGAACTTCAATAGCCAAGAGTAAAACCTATCACGTATCCACAACGCCAGTCAAAAAAGATAAGTCTTCAAACGGCACATACCTGTGATCATCTTTGGTTTTGTGCAAAGCCTTCAGAAGATTCTTGATGGATGAATCATCCTCCTTGTAATTTTTTAGAATGAAGAAATCAGTTTCCAATAATAAATTGCAGTTTGGTTAGAAACAAAAAGATCCACACAAGATGCCTTACATCTGATGATTGATCTCCTGTGAAATCACAAAATCATGTTCATCTATGTACCTGTTAAATATAGGAAAACAAAATGTATCTTCCCTGATCTGCTCTTTCTTCTTCTTCTTCTTCTTGTTTTTTTTTTTTTTTTTTTTTTTTTTTTTTTTTTTTTTTTTTTTTTTTGTGCATTTGGAATGAACTGACAAAGCCATTTCCTCCAATTATTGAACAAATCCATCGAATTCAATGCATTATGAGAAGGGAATCCCTGTTGAAATCTTATGTGGCCAAATAAGATAGATTTCTAACATAAAACCACAAAATTTCTCATTAAGAACATGAAAGGAAATGTGTTAGTAGTACCCTTATTTCTTGTAGTACCTTGCCTAATGCTACCCTAGTTGGACAAGCCACCTTGTTTTCCTTGAAACGCAACGCTATAGTTTCTCATCAATGGAGTGAATGTCTATTAAGTACTTGTCCTTGCATCCAAACATGTGGGCCAAGCTTAGGTCACCAAGGTGAGATTGCTTGCAAAATGAAGTTAAAAGCCAAGCATTTATACAGTTACCAACACTAGAAGAAGGTTCTGTTATACAGGGCTTGTGGGGCAGGGTGTGCTCCATTGTACCCACTCGCCCATCCAGGACATGTATATGCTAACCCCTAGGAATACCATGAAATTTTATAACCATTGACATTGAAGGAAATACATTTGGTCAAAGATAGATTATTATTATTATTATTATTATTGATAAAATCTCTAATAAGGCTATTCATAGAAATTGTGAGAAGTGCTGCATTTTTCTTTTCTGATATGTATAACATGATTTTTACATGGTATTATACAATACTTTGGCTAAAAGTTTGTAAGGTACCATTGGGTTTTCAGTTTGTAAAACTGGGTGATTACTATTCATTGATCCAAACTGTCGATATTACGGGCCCCATTATTGATGGCCCATGCCGTGAACATCCTCAGATTGACAGAAATAACTAATGGTTTACATTCAACAAAAAAGGAGGCAAAAATATTCTATGCCTAGGATCTTCCAATCTGGGAAATTTATAGTTTGTGGGCCATTTTCAGTGAAACCATCATACCATGGTTCAGATCATTGAAAAATGGGTCCTGCTTCTTTACAAACCGAGAACCTAAGGAGTATTGTGCAAACCTCAGGTTTGAACATGAATTAGAATTTCATTCAGCATGAAAATGGATAATTAAAAAGAAAGATAGGATCATAACAATTGTCATACTTTAGGGATGTTAAGGCAATCCTTATATCATGGAACCTTCGGTGTGTTCACCTATCCTAGCGCCATCAATGCTTTCTCCTCTGCTCATAGGGGCGGATGTCCCCATCATTTCTGCCATTGACAAAGAATTTTCAGCTAACTATCCCTACTTGTCAATGTCAAAATTCCCTCTTCTGCTTACGAATTGGGTGATCTAGGCCATCTTACTTGAAAATATACTATTTTCCAAATATGTAAGGTATGCATACTCAAGACCAACTGCAAGTTCTTTAGCAACTTTTTAATTAATTTCTGTGGAATCACCAATGACATAGACTGATGTTCCTTTCAAAATTTGCAAGAATCATGTGGTAAGTGACTCCCAAGTCTTTGTGATATTAGGCCATTTCAAGTCTATGTCAAGCCTTTTCAAGTTTACAGCCAGTTGATCCTCATCTATGTACCTGTTGAATATAGGAAAACAAAATAAATCAGCCGCACCCACAACATGAATCTACCACTTCAAGGATGCAAAATTTACAGTACCGAAACACATTTTCATGAAACAATTAACCTATAATATATTCCACTAGAAATCAGTTGAAAAATCAATTTTCAAACACATCGGCAGATAAAATGCTCCCCACAAAATACATGGAGTTGGATACCCAAACCAAGTAACCTACAATCCACAACATTACGGGCAATATATCCACATGCATCAATGCATACCAAAATACCACATTCCATGATCTGCCCAATACATGCTCTGTGCTGAAATTGTAATGCATAAGAGACATGCATTTTGATCCACTGTACAATTACTGGATATTTACTGAACTTTAGAAAATAAAATTTACAGTTGTCTACATTGGATTTATTTCTTCTTTGTTAAGTAAAAAAGGGAATTCCTAAACACAAGCCATACCTGTTGTCCTCTGTTTGACATGAAACTGGTGGTGGATAGTTCTTTCATGTTTGCATCTATAAGAGGGTACCAACAAATTATCAAGGTGAGAATATATGAAAAGAAAGCTACTTCTCTACATGATGTAGACAAGTTATTAAGTCACTTAAAGAGGCATGAAAAAGAAGACATGATGTAAGATCAAATAAACTATATACCCAGTATGACCATCTCTCCAAGATTCAAATAGTGTTTGATCCTGGCTCCACTTAAAGTCCTTAATTTTTCTTGGGCCACCTGAAATATTATACATAAAGATAATTAAAATGAATCTCCCTCATTGCTCCCTTAATGCATTCAATTGAAGTGTATTGCAATAAAACTGATTGATAGAAGGAAATGACCAAAGTGATTGACTTGTGTATGTGTTTTATCAAAAGGGTGGACTATTTTTCAAACTCAAAAGCTACTTTGAAAATTAAATAAATATATTGGTGTAGATTTTTAACAGGAACCGCTATCTCAGATTGTGTTTTGTACTGAATTCTGAAATCTAAGTCAAGGAATATCTTATGCTGGTGTGTTTGGGGTGTGTATTCTTTAGTTTTGCAAGTCTAAGAGCACTGTTCTTGTGGTCAAGAGGTTAGGCTTGATTTATCCTAGAAGCAGATTTTTCATAGCCCTCTTGTGAATTGATTTGATTATTAGAAGGGGGTGAATATCGCTTCTAAGAGAATGTCAATAACATGACTCACGCCTATCTTTTCTTCTTAATTCAACCTTTTTTCTGTCATCATTTCAATTCAAAATGATGACCCACAATTCCATAAGAGGAAATGACCAAAGTGGGACTTACCCCAAAAAGGATTCCTCATTACAAATGCATGGGGGTTAGCCCCACATCAATCATTTCCTCTTCATTCAAGTGAATGGTTGTGAAAGGGGTCCCTCGTGTGAGGGGAGCAGAACATGTATCAGAGATCTAGGTGAACAACACTAGTCAAATATCCAGGCCGTTCAACAAGAAGGGCGCACTGTAAAATAAAATATAGCAGCATACACTATGGATTCAAAAAAGAATATGTCAATGAAAAGCCATTCAATCAACATACTGTAATGGAAGAAAACTCCAGAATACCCAACTCATCAAAAAATTAAAAAGAAAAAGAAAAACAATAAAAGTAACTTCCAAAAATTGAAAAAATATGACAAGCAAGTCCCAAAAAAAATTAGAAAATGAAAATGGAGGAAAATAGAAGAAGCTTTCTAATAACATAACAAAAAATCTCAAAGAAATACCATTGAATTTTTTATTTTTTTTAAAGTACTGACAGTTGGATCTCTCTATGTTCGATGTCGCCAAAAAATGAGAAGCATTCTCTCATCTCCCTCTCACCTGCTAGATCTGAAATACGCCCAACACAGAGATAGAGGGTTGGGATTTGTGTGAGATGGAGAGGGAGAGGGAGAGGGAGAGGGTGAGGGACCGCAAGACAACGAGGGAGGGAGAGGGAGAGGGAGAGGGAGAGGGTGAGGGACCGCAAGACAACGAGGGAGGGAGAGGGAGAGGGAGAGGGAGCACGCACAAGAAAAAGAGAGAGGAGAGAGAGGGGGAGAGGGAATGCAATCAGTGAGAGAGGGAGAGGGAGCGTGAGAGAGAGAGAGAGAGAGAGAGAGAGAGAGAGAGAGAGAGAGAGAGAGAGAGAGAGAGAGAGAGAGATTTTAGGGCCTGTTTGGATGCCTGTAAGTTGGGTAAGTGGGAAGTGACTTATAGGGAAGTCACTTACAGGTGGTGTTTGGGGGAGAAAAATCGCCTGTAAGTCACTTACACGTAAATCTACCAAAAAACTGCAGGGGGAGGGGGGTGGGAAGTCACTTCCCTGTAAGTCACTTACAAGCTCAACGGTCATATTTTAAAAAAAAAGGGGAAGAGGGAGAAACGCACCAACCCACCAACCACCATTATAGCCATGAAGATCCAGCCAATGAAGAGGAAGCAGCCGCCATTGAAGGAACTCCAGCAAGCCTTGCAGCAGTTCAGCCAATCCACATCCTACAACACTATTACCGTAGCAAAGCTTCATTATTACCATACCAACAACCTGTTACGCAGCACGCCAACAATGCAGTGAGCCTAAATTCAATCTCAGGCCTCACCCACAAACGATAAACAGGAAGAAATATAAACTAAAAATAGATCAAAGCATTCAAACAAACTACAAGACAAGATATACATGGAAAAACCCCAAGCTAGGGTAAAAAACCACGGATGCAAACTTCCACTATGAAGAATGAAGATTACAAGGCAATATACTAACCTCTCCCTTGGAAGCACATAGAAAACCCTTTGCCCACACCTTAGAATAATTTCTCAATATTCACCTTGACCCTAGAATAGCCCTAGGGACCCCAATTTATAGTTTTGGCAACTTCCCTTTTGTATCCCAGTTACGAAAGGACTTGCGACACAAAATCCGTGAAACTTCTTTTGCATCCCAGTTGCGAAAGGACTTGCGACACGAAATCTGCGGAACCTCGACTGGTCGTGGGCGGCCCCAGATGTGGCTCTACTTCTCAACAATCTCCCACTTCGAGACACATCACCATAAACCTTTGTCTTCTTCATTCGGAGTACACCACCTCCCCACCATCAAGCCTGAAGACCAATCAAAGTTGAACAGAGCTTCAGCTTCTCCCTTGTGACCGCCTTAGTCAGCATATCTGCAGGATTCTCACTTGTATGAATCTTCTCCAGAGCAATCGCTCCATCTTCTAGTAATGAACGTATGAAGTGATATCTGATGGCAATATGCTTGGTCCTTGAATAAAAGGCTGAATTCTTAGCCAAGTGTATTGTACTCTGATTGTCATTGTACAGCTTGCAATCTGCTTACTTCTTACCCAACTCTTCCATAAAACCTTGCATTCACACCATCTCCTTGCATGCTTCTGTAGCCACAACATATTCTACTTCTGTCGTACTGATAGATACTATATCTTCTGTAACTGAGAGACCCAACTGACTGCAGCACTTCCCAGAGTAAAGACATAACATGTAGTGCTTCTTCTGCTGTCGATATCTCCTGCCAAATCTGAATCCACGTAGCCTTGTAGTTTGATTTCTGATCCACCATAACATAGCCCTACATCCTTAGTACCTACTAGGTATCTAAGAATCTACTTCATAGCTTCCTAATGTTCCTTCTCGGGATTGTTCATGAACCTGCTAACAACTCCCACTGCTTGAGCAATGTCTGGCCTCATGCCTACCATAGCATACATGAGACTCCCTATAGCTGACGCATATGGGACTTTAGCCATGTAATCCCGTTCCTCTTGCGTCTTTGCCTCGTGTTCCTTAGATAGCTTGAAGTGGTTGGCTAATGGAGTACTAACCGGCTTAGCACCTCCCATATTGAATTGATCAAGTACCTTAGCTATGTACTCTGCCCGTGACAACAATAGTTTCTTGTTTTCCCTGTCATTCTTTATCCTCATGCCTAGGATTTGTTTTGCAGCTCCTAAATCCTTCATGACAAATTCTCTAGACAGTTGTCTTTTGAGATCTGAGATGTCCTTCATGCTTGAACCGGCCACAAGCATCTCATCAATGTACAGAAGAAGGATGATGTACGACGTATCAAACTTCTTCAAATAACAACAGTGGTCCACATGACATCTCTTAAAACCGTTTCCCGACATGAAACTGTCAAACTTCTTGTACCACTGCCTCGGGGCCTGCTTCAGGCCATATAAACTCTTCTTCAGCCTGCACACCTTGTTCTCCTTTTCTGGTGCCACGTATCCTATCGGCTGATGCATATATATCTCTTCTTCAAGGTCCTCATGAAGAAAGGTTGTCTTAACATCTAGCTGCTCTAGATGTAAGTCCTCTGTAGCCACTATACTTAAGACCATACGAATCATAGACATTTTCACTACCGGTGAAAATATTTCAGTGAAATTGATACCTGCCTTTTGTTGAAACCCTTTCACAACCAATCTGGCCTTGTATCGTTTCGAACCATCGTGCTCCTCCTTCAGTCTGTAAACCCACTTGTTATGAAGAGCTTTCTTACCCTTGCGTAGAGTGACTAGCTCCCATGTACGATTAGACTCAAGAGAGTCCATATCCTCATCCATGGCCTGCTCCCACTTAACCCCTGCATCTAATTGTAATGCCTCTTCAAAACACTTTAGTTCACCATTATCTGTCAGGAGTAGATAATATAAGGAGGGTGAGTATCGGACTGTGGGTTTCCTCTCCCGAGTAGACCTCCTCACAACTGGTGTCTGTAGCTCTGCCTCATAATGCTCATGTTCATGATTATCCTGTGGCGCTGTAACACCCATGTCCAGTAACTCTTCTAACTCTACAAACTCTTTCTCCTCGGCCTTATTTTCCTGCACACTGTCCTTATGCATCACTTTTTCATTGAAGACTTCGTCCTTTCTTCTGATGATTTTCCTGTTTTCCGCATCCCAAAACCTGTAGCCAAAATCATGCTGCCCGTAGCCTATAAACGTGCACCTCCTGAACTTCGCATCCAGCTTGTTTTTGTGTTCTGCATCAATGTGAACATAGATATGCTAGGTTCACTTCTTTCCCAGTCCACGTTTCTTCTGGTAGCCCACCATCCAATGGTGATGAGGGACTTCTATTGATGAGATATGCGACAGTATTTACAGCATCCGCCCAAAAAGTCTTGGGCAACCCTGCATGTAACCTCATGCTCCTAGCACGCTCATGGATGGTCCTGTTAATGGCTCAGCCACACCATTCTGCTGTGGTGTCCCTGGAATCGTTTTCTGATATTTGATTCCATTTGCTGCATAATACTCTCCCCCATTATCAGATCTGAGACACTTTACTGTTTTACTTATGTCATTTTCTACCATGACTTTCTACTTCTTAAATACATCAAATACATCAGATTTATGCTTTAAGAAATAGACCCACAGTTTTCTACTAGCATCATCAATAAAGGAAACAAAATAACGTAAGCCACCAAGAGATAATACCTGTGTCGGTCCCCACACATCAGTGTGTACAAGCTCCAACAGAAGCGTCTTTGGAGCATGTCCTGTTTTCTTGAAACTTACCCTCTTCTGTTAACCATACACGCAGTTCTCGCAGAATTCCAAGTCAATAGACTTCAGCCCTGGTAGCTTCCCTTTTGACAATAGCACTTTCATTCCCTTTTCACTCATATGTCCCAACCTCTGATGTCATAACTGCTCATTCACTCCAGTTGATGCGACTGCGAGTGAACAATACGATCCTGAAGTCACGTACAAAGTACCTTCTTTCTTGCCTCGAGATATCACCAAGGCACCTTTTGTGATCTTTTAGGAATCACTGGTGAATGTCGTCACATAACTGGTATCGGCCAACTGCCCCATTGAAATCAAGTTACGTTTCAAACTCGGTACATGTCTGACATCCTTTGATTTTAAAGTTGTTCCATCTTTTTGACTTATCTGAACATCCCCCTTTCCAGCAATACTGCAAGGCTCATCATCACCCAGGTAGACTCTCCCAAAGTTACCTGACACATAATTACGCAGAACTTCCTTGCATGAAGTGGCATGAAACGAAGCACTCGAGTCTATAACCCAAGATTCATTCCTCGCATCAAGAGATAAGATCAACGCCTCTGTGTTACTCTCTTCAGATAGATTCACTGAATCCCTCCCGCCTAGAGAGCTTCCATCTTGTTTCTTGAGTGCCCTGTAATCACGTTTTATGTGCCCCTTCTTGCCGCAATGCCAACACCCGTCTTTCTCTTTTGGTCCCTTGGACTTCTTCCTCGACTTAGAACACTCGTGTTTATTGCCTCCTTTGTTCAGCGATCTTCCTCTTCCTTCAACGTTTAGAGCATTCCCTGAATCCCCTGAAACTCCTATGCCTTCCTTCTAGATTCTTCGCTGAGAATTAGACCGGCCACATCATCAAATTTCAGCTTTGTCGACCCTGAAGAATTGCTCACAGTAATCACCAAACCATCCCAACTGTCTGGTAAACTGGATAAGATCAATAACGCCCTCACCTCATGCTCAAAAATAATGCCAACGGATTCCAACTGGCTCGTGACTGTATTAAACTCGTTTAGATGTTTAGCCATGCTCCCACCATCTAACATCTTCATGTTGAATAGTTGTTTCATACGATGAACCTTGTTGAATGCTGAGGGTTTTTCATACACGGTGGCTAGGGCTTCCATTAATTCTTTTGTCGTTTTCAACTTGAATATATTGAAGGCGACGCTCTTAGACAAAGAGAGTCGGATCGTTCCTAAAGCCTTCCAATCCAGTAAAAACCATTCATCATCTGTCATCTTTTCTGGTTTCTTCTCTTTTCCTCCTAGAGGAATGTAGAGGTCCTTCTTATACAGATAATCCTCCATCTGCATCTTCCAGAAGGCAAAGTTTGAACCATCAAACTTCTCAATTCTAGTTTTTCCATCTTCTGCCATCGCTCCCAATAGAACTAAACCAATAGCTTTAATACCAGTTGTTGCACAGCACGCCAACAACGAAGTGAGCCTAAATCCAATCTCAGGCCTCACCACAAATGATAAATAGGAAGAAATATAAACTAGAAATAGATTAAAGCATTCAAACAAACCACGAGACAAGATATACGTGGAAAAACCCCAAGCTAGGGTAAAAAACCACGGATGCAAACTTCCACTATGAAGAATGAAGATTACAAGGCAATATACTAACCTCTCCCTTGGAAGCACATAGAAAACCCTTGGGCCACACCTTAGAATAATTTTTCAATATTCACCTTGACCCTAGAATAGTCCTAGGGACCCCAATTTATAGTGTTGGCAACTTCCCTTTCGCATCCCAGTTGTGAAAGAACTTGCGACACGAAATCCGCGAAACTCTTTTAGCATCCCAGTTGCGAAAGGACTTGCGACACAAAATCCACGCAACCTCAACTGGTCGTGGGCGGCCCCAGATGTGGCTCCACTTCTCAACACAACCGCCATTTACCACACCAACAACCATCATTGATAAGCTTCTATAAAAAGGGGATTGTAAGTTTCGTCTCTCCATCCCATGCTCTCTCTCTCCCTCTCTGCAATCTCTCTCCCCCTCCCTCTCTACAATCTCTCTCTATCTCTGAAATCTCTATCTGTCTCTGCAATCTCTCACTGGTAAACTCGCTACAGTCCTTCCGTCTCTTCTCCTCTCAAAACGGTAGGGTTCATCTACCCTTTTTTTTTCTCCCTTGAAAACGGGAGTGGTTTGACGTTGGCATATAAGGCACGCTGGCAAACCTGCGCACGTGCGCATTTGTTCACACCTATTATGGGCCTCTAATCCGAACTGACCATGTGATGCAACATCCCATGAAAATGTTTTAGGGACCAATTTGCGCCCTGATTTAAAACTCTGGTGAGCCATGGAAAAGAGAGATGCAAATCAAGGCAGGAAAATGTTTTCTTTTTTCATGGCCCACCAATATTTTAGATCAAAGTAAAAGTTGGGTAATGTGGGTTTCATGGGGTTCTGCATAACGTGGACCGTTCGGATTTTGGACTCAAATCACGTATTATGAGTTCTCAAAAAGTTCTCAAAAGAACTATTGCCAACTGGTGCACGGCTGAGTATTATGCGGGAAGGGATCATGTGCTGAGTAATGCGTAAACTCTGTGGGATGCACCATGATATATGTATTTGATCCACACTGTCCATCCATTTTAATACTTAATTTTAGATGAAGAAATGGATGGACGGATTGGATAAACTGTAAACATTTACAGTGGGCCTAACTGAATTTACTTGGTATAAAAAATGTATAGCAGCAACTCAGTACGCAGTGTAACAGGATAGTGGGTGTTACCCCTGCCATGGGCCCACCTTGCTTGACATTTCTAGATGGTTTGGATTTTCTAGTTTGCATGGACTGTGGGGCATTTCCATTCATAGTAGAAGCCCATTAAAATTTGATTGGTGGAACGTATGCTTACGGTGTAAGTTTTCATTAGCCATCAACCACAGTTCCCTTACATGGACCAGTGGCCTAGATCAGAAAACCATGAATCCATCATGTATCTGGTACATAAATCCTATTTATTCTTATGGCCCTCGCAACTAAGGCCATTGTTCAAATGGACCAACCATGGATGGACCATGTCCCAATTCTTTACTTGATCATTAATAATTGTTCAACTGCAAATATCCATAGTACATTTGATTCTTGATTTCTATATTTGGAGCCATGGTTCAGCAATCCAGATGAATAGGCCGCAGCAGGGCTGACCATGGATAGCATTTCTTCAATTTAATGCGGGCCATTGATTTACACTTTGGAGTAGGTCCTGCAAAGAACTATATATCAGTAGGACAAACGGTCCCTGGCCCTTGGAAATTACATCAGATTGCACAGTTGGAATGCAAGTAATTTAAACTATCCAATTAATGAGTTCCAGTTCAGATTTAGATATTAGCTTGCAAGTCTAGGATGTGTTCGACAAACCGATTAGCATTGTCCCTTTCTTAATCATGTACCGATACTGGTACTAAGTAAATGACATGGACTCCTCTGTTCATGATCTCCAATGGGATTCTTGTTGTATGATATATTAGTTTTTCATGTATGTCTGGCTATCTGTCTATTGAACATGAATTTTCATGTATGTCTAGTTGTCTGTATGTATATTATATTTACTTACAGGTGTGGTTTCCTTCTCTCCTATCACTGCCAACTTTCTAGCCTACTCAACTTGCTAAAACCATGCACTCATTTTATAAATTCAATCACAGCTCACATTGGAATTCTGGAATCTAGTAAGCCTTGGCAAGCTAATTCAATCAATCACAACTCAACTTGCTAAAACCATGCACTCATTTTATAAATTCAATCACAACTCACATTGGAATTCTGGAATCTAGTAAGCCTTGGCAAGCTAATTCAATCACAACTCAACTTGCTAAAACCATGCACTCATTTTCTTGCCTTTCAACATGTTCCTCAATAAATCTGTAGTTCTCTCTCCAAAAAAAATAAAAAAAAATATGCCATATTTCAGCTGCATATTTGTTGTTTTAGTTTAATTACATTTGATTTAGGGTGCATTTGGTTGTGCCAAATATTAAAGTTTTGCCATATTTCATGAAATTTGGTGCAACCAAATACGCCCTTTGGGCATTGTTTGATTCAGGTGGAGGTGGCTTAGAATGGCTAGAAAACACCCAGCTGTTCCAATTTTTGGGCATTGTTTGATTCATGAGGTGGCCTAACAGGCTAATTCAATTGAGCTTTTTAGTGGACTTATGACAAAATGGCATACCTGTGGGTGATCCAACCCATCATTAGGTGATATGTGGACATGCCCTGGACAAACAATAGCATTGATTGTGGACTGTTGGTTATTTTTTCTCACCTAAAGGATAAATAAACCCCTGAGAGAGTGGAAGAACATAGAATTTACCAACATATGAAATAGTAAAATTCCATTCCAGAGAATTACAAAATCAATTGATGGAATTCATTATTTAAATATTACTCTTTTCAACTTATGAATCAAATTATCAATTGATATTTGACCAATTAAAGTATAAAATTGGAGCAGCTATGCTGGATGTTAGATTGAATTTGGATATATGGTTAATGTAGGAGAAGAATATGCATGTTGGCATTATATATTCTTGGCATATTTCTTAAGTGATACTCTTTTAGCTTTATGTGTGAGTTTTTGAATTGTCATAGATATCTGATGGGATTATGGCTGCACAAGCACATAACAACATCATTGAAACAAAACCCACAAACTCAACTTGCTAAAACCATGCACTCATTTCTGCCTTTCAACATGTTTCTCAATAAATATGTAGTTCTCTCTCCAAAACCATGTGTCATTTTCTTGCCTTTCAACATGTTCCCTTTTTCCTAATCCTATTAATATTTTATTCTGACCACAGTATATAAAGAATGTTGCAAAAATCTTACTGTAAACACATTGAAAACATTTGTTTCATTAAAGTATGGTGCACCATGGATGTACTGAAATAGGAAAATAAGATCATTTGGCTATTGGATTGTTTCAACAAACAAGT